>JABFEB020000026.1:21588115-21608645 GCA_019775895.2 Stomatorhinus ivindoensis
TCCCCCCCCCCCCCCCCCAAAAAAAATAGAATAGAATCCCACTGAAAAATTTGGCATGACAGCAACAAGTTGAATTTGGGGCATTGTGAAAATTAAATGTTTTATTTCATATGTATCTTATATATGTTTTTACCTTCTAAGTTTGTGTAGAAATTTGCATTTCAGTGTAACACTCCGATGATGGAATAATACCTCTATAAGGAAACAAAATGGCCGTGGTTGGGAACATTCAGAAATTTCATGACTTTGTCCAGCTTCAACTGAATCAGCCTAAGCACTTTGTTTATTGCATCTCATTAGTTTTGATTGTCTTCCAGTTCTGAGACACCTGTAGCTTATAGCTACATGTGGAAGGTCTTTCTTTCAACCAGTGCAAGGGGAGTTTTAGACCCCAAACTCGGGGGTGCTGTTAGCTGTCCGTAGCCTATCGATCCTACACAAACACCCCTGCTTCACTATCCACAGACGCATCCTTGCCCTTGCAGAGATGCTCACCCGTCTCAGCAGAGAGTTCTGATATTATTGCGGGCATGAAGAAGTTCATTACAGGGCTAAAGTCTAATGGGCTGTCACCCCTCCCCCATTGCCATGGGAATACAGATGCCCGTATTTAGCTACGTTGATCAGACTGTGGGGTCATGCCATCGTTTCCAAGCAGGTCGATCCCTCCTGTGACTTCGTGACATGCCCATCATCTCCTCATCTCTAAGCTAATTGGCTGTTACAGCGGGAAGCACTCAGCGTCATTATCAAATGGGAGTGGGACTGCGGACCGTTAAGTTACATGCTGTGACATGCTCTCATCAGTAATACCCCCAAGTTTATCACTTATTCCTCTCTATATATATATTTGTGTGTGATTGTCGACATTGGCCACTATCTGTGTGACCTTTGGTCCTTTCCCGTTACCCTGTCCTTGCCTCAAAGTCATTTTCCGACGTATCACAGTGTGCCAGCAGTGCATGCTTTCCCCCAAGAATCTTGGATTTAACAATGATTAGTCAACAAGCTGGAACCTGTGATCTGCATAAAATTTGGATTAGATAGAACTGGAATCACCAGCCTTCCGCTGCTGGTATCGTTGATTTTCTGTTCAGCTGAAACGTCATCAGACCTGAATGTGCTTTTCCGCCCCCTGAACCATTAACAATGTTTGTCCTCATGTCAGTTTTTTTTAGAGACAGTGTGGGGATGGCTCATTTTTGTCAGTGTATTGCCCTTTTTGAAGGGCCCACAGTCCCCTCTTCCATGAGACATCAGCAAGATGCAAATGTTCTGCGTTGTGCGTTGAGTAGTGGTGGACATGGTGGAGTCACCTGGCAGACCTTCCTGGGCTTCCATATCGCAGGCTCCCATCCGTGGGCTGACACCTCCCTGAACAGCTACAGACTAGGGCCTGAATTAAAACTGGGGAAAAATATAGAGAGGAGTGTGTAGAGTGAAGTTGAAATTACCCATAATCCAATATGGATGACTAAGTCATACCTAAACTTTAAAGCTGCCTCTTCAAAAAAGGTTGTGTTTCAGTGTAAAGTTGTTTTAGTAATTCTTGTAAGCTTGTATTGACTAATGGTGTCCGGACAGTTTTGGTATGTATGTATAAGTATTTCAGCTGAAAATATCCATCTGTAGCTGACATGACATTGTGTTTGTGTCTCACTCTAAACCTCCTCTGGGTTTTCATATGCTAATGAGTCTGCCGTGTTCCCGAGCTCTCCACTCCCACCCGCTTGTGATCGGCCAGGCTATATCACAAACTGAGACACTAAAGGTCGACCTGTCTGTGCATCCAAACAAAGGACAGTGAGCATTTGGCCTTTACCTGCGACGGCAGCATCCCGCGGCACTATTAACTGTTCTGTGAATAATGTCCTCTACAAAGGGTCATCCACCTCCCCCCCGGGGTCCATGAAACAGGAGCACACATTTTGTTTGGCTAGACGGTGGTCTAGACATCCACGGCTGAGATGTGACGTTCTGTTAATGCTTTGTCATGCATATCACTGAGCTCTATTTACACAGTGTACATTTAATCCAGACCTTTGGCTGTAAAAAAAAAACAAAAACTTAAAGATTTGAAGAATCTTAATACCACAGAAAAAAGCTATTAGTTTTCATTTTCTTTACATTGATAATGACTGAACTTCCTGGACAGTTCAGTTTATTGGATGTTGATGCTGGCCTAGTGCAGCTGAGTACCGGTTATTGTCAAAAATGGAAAGACTCATTTGGTGACTCACTCAAGGCTCATCTTGGGGATTCCTTTGAGCTAGTTTGCAGATTTGCTCAGAGACTCATTTGGAAACTTGTTCTGAAACAGATTGATCCTATTATAAGGTGTCATGTCAATACCACCCCCAACACAAACACCACCTTTCTTAAAGGCGGTGCTTGGACTCTGAATTGTAGGTACCGTACCCAGGGTAGGTGGAGCAGCTGTTCACCCGCTGTGATCGCCATGGCAATTCCCCGTTTCCCAAGTCAATCAAATTACACGACATGGAAATTTGCAAGGAGCGTACCAAGGGGAAGGCCTGCTTTTAAGCTCACATTTTAAACTCTCATTTGAAGTATGTAGGACAGGTACAGGTGTATGTGGGAGGCTGTCAGCATGAGATCTTTGCCTAATGAGCATTCTGCCAAATTTCTGCATTTAAGCTAATGTATGCTTGAAACAATGTGTCTTACAGTACATCCATGGCCAAAAACAGCCACTGCTTCACTGAGGATGGTGAATGGCTACACATACATTTATTTTTATATGTGGCTGAAATCTGAACATGTTCTTTTCTTTTCAGTTATTTCTCTTCACATAATCCTTGTTGCACCAGCCGTATGTTTTGAATTATTTGTTTCTCTTCTTGTTTCGTTTTGACCCTGTCACACCCATGTCTGTGTGTTTGTGTGTCTCCAAGCAGAAATGTTCATTTGAGATGTGCCTTAATCCAGGGACTATATTTTTGAACCCCATGGGGGTTTCAGGAAGCTATCTGTGTTTTTGTTTGGATCTACTTTTTTGTGTGTATCTGTGTCTGTTGTGCCCCCGCAATCGCTGACATCCACTGCTCTTTGTAGGGATCCAGTTCCGACTCCCTACTTCCTGTGCTGCGGAGAGAACGTCCCAACAACCTCCAGGTAAGGATTTTGCCCCCAAATGCAGCATGTTCCTAATAACCCCCACCCCGCATTCCAGAATTTTCTGTCCGCTTGCTTTTTCCAGCCCATCTACACCTACTACTTCCAATGTCAGATTTTCCATCCAAATTCTCTGTGTGACTTTCTTAGGAAGCCATTTATATCACAGCTTAGTTTGGGAAAATGGGGAGACGGGTTTAGCCGCTGCTTATATTAGCATTGTGGTGCCTGACAGAGTGGGGAACGTGTTGAATTATGCATCATGCCATTAATTATTCAGTTTACACACCAATTAACACAGGAGGCATTGACAAGATGGCAGTTTAATAAAGTGATCCTAAATGAACTCTTCTACTCCCACTGGTTTAAATTAGTCAGTTTGATTCCTGACTTTTTTTTTCCTCTAACAGACCCCCTGAGATTCTCCAAGTGAATTTAAAGTTTGGAGCCAGTCGATCGTGGACTTCTTGTTGATTGAACTGGTCCCAGAGTCAGAAATTGAAAGTTCCACCATGTGGAAAAAATATAATCCACTGACCATTTTTGACTGACCAAAAGCCTGTCTGAAATCACGGGGTTCTACCCATAATCTAGTCAAATTTCCTTTAAACAAATGATAGTGGTCTGTATTTCACAATGTTCAATGTAGGGCATTAGGAAGCAAAGTAAAGGAACTGAGGGGGCCCTGAAAGGGTGTTCAAAGTCCACAGCATGTCAGATGAGTTTTCTCAGGACAGCGGATGGGGTGTTGTTATATTGCATCATGTCAGGTCTATTCAAATGCACGGACTTCAGCTGTTCTGTTTCCACGACGCTCTGCCTTAGCGATGAGCAGGATGGCCCTCAGACAGCCTGTTAAATTGGAATGAGTTTGCCTTGACTTAATAATCCCTGAAAATCACTGTCAGCTTTCTAATACTTTCTAGATTTTTATTCGTGACTTTGCTGCTCCCCTGAAACCCCCTCCTCCCCATCCCCACTCCCCTCACATCTGCAACAGGCCTCTTATTGACTGGTCCAGACCAAACTGTTATCTGGCAGATAAATTGGAAACCCACCTTGAATCTGAAATGCCCACTCCACTCACCACCTCCTTGTCCTCTTCTGCATTGCCCCTCCCCGTCTGCGCTAGGGGAGAGAGAATTGAACTGAGAGGACCTCAGTCTGCAAGCCAGTGACGCTGAGCGATGACCATAGTGCCAGTGAACCCCCCCTCAGTTGCTGCAGTCGGAGGGGCTATTTTTAGCCCACCAATAGCCTTTGCGAGTGGCACTACTGACTAATCAGTTTCAGGTTTGAGGACGCCCCGTCTCACAGATATGGGAACCAAGCTGTGGAGATACCTCAAGGTGCCTTTTGGGAATTTTGGAATCTTGACAACTTGTAGGCAGAGGGGTAAACTTCCCTTAGAAGCACATTTCCTCTGGGCTCTGTTCAAGCTCCATTTTTTAAATCTTATGTACATAATCACTCTTCTAACGTCCCAGGCCCGTCTCTCTGTAATATAACCATTTGCCAGACTGTGGCGAGTCCTGTTGTGATAAATTACACACAGGTCCTCCCCAATGGCCTTTATGTGCCACAGAACTCCCACAATTCCGGTAATATCTGCCTAAGCCAAGGCAGCGAAGAAGACAATAAGTGGCCATGAGCATTATGAATCGTGGGCCCGATGTTTCTTTGCTGCCTGGCTGGGTTGAGGATACTCGCTTTGCACTTTCTGCCAAGGATGGGTACAAATGTTTGCCTGTTTTGCGGCAGGAAATTCAATCTGGGTTAGTAAATGCTTCCCGCCTCTTTAAGGGAGTACAACAGATGTACGCTTCAGCTTAAATAATTCCACCGCTCCATCTCAGGAATCCCTGCAAAACGATCCGGGCTCTTTTTTTTGCGGAGCACCAGTACAGCGTGGTTAATGAATTCCTCCTCAGAGGTTTATGGCTGCTGCTGTATTTTCTATGTGAAACAGCGATTCATTATTCGAGTACTCGGCGCATCACGGAACGAGACCATGGTGCCACATGACGGCAACGGCGTGGTGTTGAATAGTAATCGGGCTTTGAGCGTTCACTGTCCCATGAAACCTCCTGAAAGGAGCCCTTTGTTTTCTTGCCACAATCAATGCAGTCACGCAGAACGAGCTTCACTCTCCCTCCCTAACACCCGGAACTTTTTGCATCAGCATATGATTTTGGAAGGCCCGACACAAACCCACCTGTGGAGGTCCAATGGCAGCACCCCTACACTGAGCTCTGAGCGAACATTAAAGGAAGCTTTATTTGCCATTTATACGGGTACATTAGAGAGTACGTTTCATACACATCCAGTCTTTCTCTCCTTTTATGAGACATACACATACATGGAAAGCAAAGATTAGGGTCTGTGCACAGGGTCAGCTATCCACCCAATACCAATGACACATTTTTCAGGGGGTTAAGGGCCTTGCTCAAGTGCTCAATGGAAGTGTACCTATTCTGCCAAGCATGGCATTCAAAACAGCAGCCATCTGATCCACTGCACTAGCTTGCTGAGCCACACACCTGTGTCTGTGTATGTTCTTACTAGTGGATATGGAATTCTTCCTCTAGCTTTGTCCTGTGAGTTGGCCAAGATCTCCCCAGTATAGACACCACCTGTATATGCTGACAGAAGTTTCATCTCAGCCACCACCCCCCTCCCCCCACGGAGGAAGGTAGGAGAACTCCTTTGCGGAGGTCCCCTTTCAGATGGTTGCCTCTGCTGGGGGCCCCATCACATTCTGTAGGGTGCAGAAGAGAAGGTGGGCCCAGGGCGGGGTCTCTCCCAGTGTGTTGCTTGAGCCCTACTGATGAGTCAGAGCCCTAGAACAAGGACCCATCTTGTGAACCTCGCGGCTGAGCACCAGTCACGACATCGTACACCCTTGTCCCCCTCCACCACTTGCTTGGTAATGACTATTTGTGTCACACACACCTCAGCTTCCTCTGTCATTGTCTCACACCAATGAATCCCTTTAGGCTTCCGGAAATATCTCTCATTTTGAAAAGTAAAATTGCAGACAGAAGAGAGCCTTGATGAATTCCCTCCACCTGGGGCATCAGTGTGCTATGGAGAGAACCACAGTGGCACTAGGACAACAACTGCGGTATTGCTTGCTGAGAGGAAGGGGGCCATTTTTAAAGGGTTGGCAGTAACCAGAATGTGAGACTGGACATGGGATTGAACAGATGTCAATTGTTATCCAGAAACGAGTCATGCTGAAAGCCAGTCGTATTATAAAAGCACCCACAGCTCTGATAAACAGCTCGGTGCAGGGTTTTTTTCGTTTCAAATCAAACCAGTGACCCCTACTCCCTGCGCATGTAAATAAACCAGCTTTGGTCTGATTACAGTGTCCCACATGCTCTTCATCCAAAGGAAAAGGTTGCAGAAGTGGTGATCTGAATTACTGAAGACTAGGCACAGAAACATCATGAACTACAGCATCATATAGTTATATATTTAAGAAAATGTTTAATATATAGGTAGGCTGATCTTTGCTGTCTTGGTAAATCCAAATAATCCTTAAATTCAAACAATCCCAATATTTATGAAGGTCTGTAGGTAAAGTGTTGCAAGTTTTGAGAGCCCCCAGATTTCTCAGATAATGGCATGTCACGTCCTCCTCGTCACTGCTCAAAACTTCCCATTAGTCCTGTGAAGCTGCCTGTCATGTGACCTCAGGCGTCTTTTGCCCTGGGGTCTGTCACTCATTCTGACATGCTGGGGCATTAAAGCCAGCAGCAAAGATAATGGTGAGCAAAAGCTCTGTGCTCCTCAAGCCCCCCCATGACAGGCCCATATCTAACTGAGAGTCCATTTAGCAGCGGCATCTTGTCCTGTATTTGCGCTTGAAAGAGGAGCCTCACAATCAGTAACCCGGGAGATGGGGGCCTCGCTGGCGATTCTCTGAGACCCTTTCTACCATCTCTGGGCTTACTTATCAAAGATTTCTGTCACCCATCATGTTTATGATCCACTCTGAATCATCACGCCATTGTCACTGATGTACGCATGGTGCAAAAATACTACCTTGTTTTTCCATTCACCTGATAGAAAGGTGTCTTCCTTCCTTGTTATTTTTTAGCGGTAACGTACACCCCCAGCTTTAAGAAGACCCCCCCGCCGGTGCCACCGCGTACCACCTCTAAGCCCCTCATCTCTGTGACGGCCCAAAGCAGCACCGAGTCCACCCAGGATGCCTACCATGATGGTCGGCTGGCCCACGGTGCCCTGTGGCCGCCAGACAGTCTGGTTCGGGGCATCTACAACTCAACGGACAGTCTGGACAGTGCCAAAGCAGTGACCATCGCCATGGAGACGGCAGCAGGCCTGAGGCACCCTTCCACAGACAGCCATAGCTCGGTGCTCACTTGTGACAAGGCCGTGCTGGTGTCCAAGGCCGAGGAGTACCTCAAGAGCCGGCGTTCCTCCATCGGGATCCAGGTGAAACCCGTCCACTCCCCCCTCGTCAGTCTGATGAGTCATTCCTCCAGAATAGTAGTCCCCTCAGGGCCGGTGGGCCTAGCAATGCCATGACACACGGCAGCCCGGTTGGGTAACAGACGTGGCAGGTCACCGTGCCGACCGGCCCACCCATCATAAGGCTTGTCACCATTGGAGACAGAGCTGGTGTCGCCCAGGTCCAGTCCGCGCCCATTAGTGCGCGTCATTAACACCAGTATGTAAATCCATAATGACCTGTTTTTTTCCCCTTTTTTTATTTACGGGGCAGCAGGTGGCATGACAGTTAAGGAAATGGGCTCAAAACCTAAAGGTGGGCATTTTAGGGTCTGGGGGCTGTCTGTTATAGTACCCCTGAGAACGTTCATTAACTCAAATTAATCGTGCTATGACATCAAAGGTCAGATTACATAAAAGCTGATAATTATTATTCTTTGTGTGTATATTTAAGAGTAAGACCTTCCCCATTTTGAAGTTTACGTTTCTGATATGATGACTGTCTCATATGAACCACTGCTGTCAACTGGACAACCAGGACATGTAAATGTAAAGCACATGTAAATGTGAGCAGTGATGAGTGTTGATCTGTGGCATTCTCTATTAAGTGAAAGGGGGACCCAGGGTGCCCTTCCCTTCAAATCTGCTCCGGCGATGTGTGAAACAGCAAAAACACCAATGAGCCACAAGGGACCACAGTTTGCAAGCAGTATTAAAAACCCCATGCCAGCCAGCTGATGAAAAGTATTGTGCTCCTCACCCATCCCAGGATTGCAGCCTCATAGCCCTGACCTTTGTCCTTCCTCCTCCATTCTTCTGGAGGACATTTTTGACCTGTCACACAGAATCTAACAGAAGGGTTTACCCCATTACCATCATGTTGTGACATAAAGAGATAAAAGAATATTCCTTAAAATGAATCAAAGCTATGCTAAACGTGGTATTTAAAGTCAACTCAATCCAGCATTTTCACTTCGTCCTGCCAGGCCCCCAGGGGGCAGTGATGGGTCAACCAGTGGGTACTTTGAGCCCCTTGGGGATGATAACCTCACTCTACCTGCTCAGAGATAATTCCTCTCACTCAATCCTTTCTTTATGCTCTTTCTATGCCCCCTGGGACATGTGACATTTTCAAGATGAGCAAAAAGACAACGTCAAACAGGACTCCAGTGTCAGGAACACTGGAGGTGGGGGGATGAGCTTCACTTCTGTCTTCTGGGGCGTCCCTCTTTCATGAAGGGAATTAATTAAATGCCGTTTTGTTTTCTCGCATGTTGTCACCCCCACAGGTACTCATGGAGACTCGCGGGTCGGATCATTCATTGGCAAAATGGGAGATTCTCCTTCTTCCCTGTCCTTTTTTTCTTTTATGGAAATGGAATCAATCAGATACATGACTGACTCTCTCTCCTGTGTTCACGTTTGGTTTGAGATTTTTTAGCTCTTTATAAAGGTGGATATTTCAGTTATCTAGGGGTAAGATCCTATACTGATAGTCAATAGTCTGTGGCCTGAGAGAATACCTTGAACAGGCAACCTCCATGAGGGGAAATGATTCAGAAGAATGCATCCTTATTATAGCTCCCCCTGCAGGTTAGGAGGTTTGAGCTGCTGCAGGTATTTATAGAAAGCAGACTCTTTCACTTAAACTGAATCTTTGGCTTCTTCAGTGTCCACTATTTGTATGAGAAAATTACTGGATGTTTGCAGCGGACGCCAGTGAGCCTCGTCCGTCAGTCTGAGTGCCATATTCTCACCATGCCAGGTGGAGGCAGCAACTGACTCTGAGTCTGAGAGCCGGGAGCTGCGGGAATACCATTCGGTGGGGATCCAGGTGGAGGACGACAAGAGGTACGGCTCTCCATGTGAGGCGTCTGCACACGATCTGACACAGGGTCACCCCGGTGCAGCCCCTGCCTCCCCTCCCAGCATGAGCCAATCACCTGCGGCAGATGGTCCTTCACCCTACCATGTCGCCCGACTTGGCTGGTGCAGCTTTGTGCCTGTGCATACATATGTGTGTGCCCACACTATACAGCGTGTGTGTGTTGGGTGGTATGTGTGTGAACAAACATGCATGTGTCCTTTGGCATGTGTTGCATTGGTGCATCGCCTTGGTACCCTTACAGAGGTATGTTACAGGTATTTGCCATATACATACCTTGCTCTAACCAAAGCCCCCCCTCCATCAGACATGGCCGGTTCAAGCGGTCCAACAGCGTGACAGCGGCAGTGCAAGCTGACCTGGAGCTGGAGGGCTTTCCAGTCCACATGGAGGACAAGGGCCTGCAGTTCGGTGGCGCCTTCCAGAGGCACTCGGAGCCCAGCACTCCGACGCAGTACGGGGCAGTCCGCACTGTGCGCACACAGGGCCTTTTCAGCTACCGCGAGGATTACCGTACACCCGCCGAGCCAGTCAGCAGCTCGCGGCCCGAGCCCTGGCCCACAGAGGTGGCCCGTGAGCCTGGCGAGACCAGGCTCCTTTCCCCTGGTCGCCGTGATGGCAGCTGGTTCATGCAGCTGCTTCACACTGAAACCAAGAGGCTGGAGGCCTGGTGCAAGGAGATGGAGCATGAGGCAGAGGAGAAGGACCTGTCAGAGGAGAGTGAGTCCCTGCCAAGTCAGTGCAGGTTCCACCTTGGGATGAGTCTGAGCACAGGCACTGTGACCCAGTAGTCAGATATGTGTCAGATAGTCCTGTTACGTCTTCTAGAAAAGAGCAGGGCAGTTTCTAGGTAGCTAGTACTGTCATGGTTAAGAACTTGGAAGTTTGCGGACCCATTCCCTGGGGAGGATCATGCTGTTGTCCCCCTGAACTTTTGACATTCCTGCATGAAGCTAAATAATGGATTTCAGCTAAGCAGTTATATCTGAAGTTCCAGTATCTCTCAGTTCTAGATAAAAAGCAGTTCTGCCATGTTTTTTAAGTGATACCCTAAGGTTTGTGTCCATGTTTCGCAGTTCTAGGTAAAATCCGGAGCGCTGTGGGCAGTGCACAGCTACTCATGTCCCAGAAATTCCAGCAGTTCTACTGGCTCTGTCAGCAAAACCTGGTAAGTGGGTGCGATGTGTCCGCTTGCGGGTCCTGTACCAAAGGGCCATGTGTGTCCACAATTGTCTGCATGTCAGAGTTTGCACGTGGGTTTGCACACACCCCTATGGGTGTGATTCCACATGCCTGCCACTGTCTCCAGGGCGATCGTGTGAGATGGTCACATCCTTAGCGGTGGCACAAGGTGACTGCACAGGAAAGTGGCTAGGACACGTGAGGGTGCCGTCATCCACCGAGTGGAGAGAATAAGAAGATCGATAGGGATCTGGGCATCTCGACGGTGATGAAAATGCCCCAAATGGCATCAGAGCAGCGCCTGGCCGCATTCTCCTGACTCACGCTGAGGCGAGCGGGGAATACGGGAATAGCTCTAGCTTAAAATAGCGCCTGAAGCAGCCGCTATCAATCACCGGCCTGTCAGCTTTCATTCTGAGCACCTGAAACATGCTTGAGCTCCGCCAGGAATGCTAATCCCCATGTGACTCTCCTCCTAGCGGTCCTCTCCGGCATTGCAAGCAAAAGGAAAATCTAAATCCTTTGATATCTTTTGATCATAATTTTTCCAGATGACACTGAATTCCCTTCTCTGGAAGTTCAATTGTTGTTCTGGCTAGGCCCATTTTTAAATGGTGTTTTGGTTTATTGTTTTGTAAGAATTGTTTTTAATGAGCCCCTGAAGTTGACACACACACATCATGTGACCCTTCTGCCCCAGAACAAGCTGGGATAACAACCTTATCCTGGATTTACCTCCTAATGTGACACATGTGCAACTGTATTAAGCTACAAACTTTGACGGGTTTTAAATTTGTTGTGTGACTCTTTCTGATGTGCATGTGATAAAAAGAAAACTGAATGGTAGCCCACTGGTCCGGGATGAGGACCTAGACTACATATTTGAACCTCAGTAATGGATTGCTGTGGATTTCATCCCACCGTACTCCGCATTTGCAAAAACCATTCCCTTTCTGAGCCGACAATAAATGCAAACGTTGTCTCGCCAAAGTAATTTCCATTTTTATAACATGGACACAACAAGAATTATAAATGAAGAGGTTCTCATTTTCCCCAAAAGAAGAACCAGGATCAGTGGAAAGAAGAGGCTGTCATCGCCAGTATTTAAAACGACCAGGGGGACTTTCATTGTTGAAAATAAGCTACTGCCAATGTTAATCCATGCTTCCAATCTTCATAGATATTTACAAAAGGGCAAGAAGAATGTAGGAACTCTTGAGGGCCAAACTTTGCTGGTTCTGCTTCTATTAGATTCTGGATGATAGGACCCCCCCTCCCCCCAGCCTTCATCAAGGACAAGGCAGGCTCCTGCGTCCCCAGGTCCCCCCCCACCACACATACACACACCACTATGTCACAGCACAGAATCCTGGACCAGACATGAAAGGGTATGTGTGTCACTCTACCTAGGTCTTTGTCGTGCCACTTTAATAAGCGGCCACCAGCCAAACAATTTTGCAGCGACAATCTCAAATGTGGGATGAGACTGGATTTGTCTGTATGAAGGTGAACTGATGCATAGATCCAAGCACCAGTCAGCGGCCCTTACAGCATCATGAATAGACCTTGAGGCTACATTATTTTGTTTTAATTTTTTTTATGTATATTTTTGTCACATTTTATCTTTCTCCCTAATTCCTAGTCTGAGCAATCTGCTTTTTCATGTCAGTGAGTCATAGTATTAGTAGGTGCGTTAGGTCATTAATTACTTTCACCTCGATTCAGCCGCGAGTTTCTCCTCAGCGCTCTCCCAGTGCATTCAAATCAGCTGCTAGGTTTTCCCAAGGCTTGACGAGGCCATCTGCTGGGTACTGGCGGGATTGAGCGAAACCATGCTCATTCAAAAATTCATTCTGAGCTCCCTTCTGAACCGCCTGAGACATGCTTTTTGACATTAAGCCCTACCTTCATTACTGGGTGCTGTCCTGATAACATTTATCCCTTTTTGTCATAAAATGCCTCAGGCAAGTCTTCGGAACGCAGAGTAAATTGGCCTAGGTACATTGAACTGTAGAAACGGGATTTCTGCTAACATGTCAGGTTTATAGTACACCCCACATCTGTCTAGTAATTTCACGTAACTGCAGCAGTGCTTCCCAATCCAGTCCTCAGGGACCCACAGACATCCAGGTTTTTGCTCCCTCCCATCTCCCTGTTCACATTTTTGCTCCCTCTCAGTTCCCAAAAATATGAACTGTCTCCCAGAGGACCAAAATGGGAAGCACTGAACGATAGATTTTCAGAGCGGCTGTGAAGGGTGTCATGTATTAAGTCAGGCTTCACATTTGTACTGGCATGACTGGTACTCAAGGTGTCGTCTGCTCCACACCCACCTCCCTCACCCACCATCGCCCTCTGCCAGGACCCCAGCGCCATGCCCAGACCAACCTCTCAGGACCTGGCCGGATTCTGGGACCTCCTGCAGCTGTCCATTGATGACGTCACCACCAAATTTGATGAGCTGCAGCAGATCAAGAACAATGACTGGAGGCTCGTAGAGAGCCCAGAAAAGAAGGTGAGGCTTCTAGGGGACACGCTTTAAATCACCTGGGTTGTGTCACTGTTCCGCTAAGTGAACCGGATCCTTATCTGGTCACTATGAGGGGCCCTGCTATTGTACCCCTGAGTTAAAAAGTTGCAGTATTCAGCCATACTGTATTTTCTCCTGGTGTCATGGTTAAACACATCACTTCGTTAAAAATGTGGCTAAAATAACTTATGCAATAAATGTGCCCTCTCGGGGTCTGTAATTACATGAGACTTGATTTGGGTCTCAGACTCACCAGTGGCAGAAAGAGTCGATGGCATTCGGGCTTCATGTAATTTGTTAGATTGCAGTGTTGGGCTGAACTTCCTGGTGCCCTAGATGCCCAGATTTTAATTTATGACTGATATGAGCGACTTTATATGCTGAAATTAAGCATTGGCTGCATTCTAAGATGGGGGTATAACCGTGTCCATAATTCATATCGAGGGGCCAACATTATCAACCAACAGTATATTTTGAAATGAGTGAGTGACAGGCGATGGAATTCTTTGGGAAGCAATCAGCTTCCAGCTGGAGCATTATCCGAGGCCCCATCTCTACATAAATGCCCTTGGTCTGCTGAATTTTAACCACAGGAAGAACAAAGCACACACACAGTGACATTTAAGAGCCCAAACAAACCACAGATTGTTTCCACAACCTGCATCACCAGCTACCATCCATCATGCCACCACAACCAAAGCAATAACAACCACCTGTCTCTTTTTACCTTTCCATCTTCCATGAACACGGAGAAGCTGCCACCCCCTGTACCAAAGAAGAGCCTGAAAGGGCGGATGGGCATGACACGGGAGAAGTCACTGGACCTCCCGGACCGGCAGCGGCAGGAGGCACGACGCCGGCTAACGGCAGCCAAGCGGGCGGCCTCCTTCCGGCAGAGCTCAGCGGCCGAGCGTGCCGATAGCATAGAAATCTACATCCCCGAGGCCCAGACTCGCCTCTGAGGGCACTCACCCCCCCCCAGTCTCCCAGCTGGCCCCCATTTTCTATCATCACTCAGCGGTAACAAATTTGTGTTAATCCCAGCTAAAACACAAAAATATTATTTATCTAACCATCTCGTGTTAATACGCTACTCAGCCCTCCTCACCCACCTACCATTCTGCCCCAGCCACCCTCTACCATACAGTAGCAGCTTATTCTTCAATCAGTGACATGTGTATCTGACAAAACAGCAGTGAAGAGCTGACTGTGTTCTGGTACCTTTAAGCGCTAACACCCCTGTAGCGTTTATCTAGCAGGTGTGGGGAGATCAGTTTCAGGCCCCCGTCAAGCCTTCTGAGAGGCCCACCAGCACTGTGGGGGGGGGGGGGTTGGGGCTAGAATCTAACAAGGGGGGAACACTCAGCTTTCGAGGCGGTATAATTAGCTCTTAGCCAACGAGGGGGTTTTGAAACCGGTTTAGTTTACGATTCTTTGGAATTTGACCAGGAAAACTGTCATAAAATCCGTGCCATGGCTCGAGCGACCTCTGAAAAGGTGCGGAGGAGTTTGAGAATGCCAAGGCATCATCCTCTGTGTATCCTGCATCTCCATGCTGTCACTTAAGCACGCCTGTAAATAATACCGCTTCTTTTTTCAATCATACCGCCTTGACGCTGCAACAAGATCTCTTGTGGGCGGAGTCACAAGTCATTTAGTTCTGTACAGTAAATGAATGAATAATATTCCTGTTCGTATTTCCAAGGGAAATGTTAGCAGTGAAGCCCACTCAATATTGTTGCAATTGAATTGCAATGGTACGAAGACTTTAATTACGTTGATTTTTACCTCACGTGGTCCGATTTTCCATCCCTCTCAAATCCTGCACTTGTAGCATTTAAATACTGTGTGAAAATGTGTAATAGATGCTTCGATCGGCTGCTGGCTCAAAGCAGAATGCGGTCCGAGCATCTTACTTTCCCAGAGAATGATGCATTCGTGTCATGTGGACTTGCCAAAGGTCAGCCAAGTACTTGTGTCCAGTCTTAATGAAGATGGGAGGAGAGTTCTGGTTCTGGAACCTGTGAGTCAATGGACCCCCCTCACTCGCAAATGGATAAACTTAGCTACACTGGGCATGGCGGGGGTTCCACATGTATTCTAAGAAGCTAAAAATAGAGTATGCTAATGCTGTTCAGCATGAGAAGAAAACACATTGATTGACCCATCTGAAATGCTAAGCTAGCAGGACAACCGAATGATGCCAGCACCCTTCTTTTAGGAGAAGGGACTGGCCCTGACAGGACAAAATCTGAGAATGATGTGACGCTGGCGTGCTGCTCTGCCCCTGATGATGCAGGTCTCGGAATGAGCTATGTGAACCCAACACACGTCTCGAAAGCTGCACAAAATTGGAAAAAGATCATGTCGGCCGAGCTAGCTGAATGTGTGTAGAGATCGGTTCTCCCTTGCAAAGTCGGAATGAACTGGAATGTCCTTTTAACGTCTTCAATGCTAATCTGCACATTAAGACCTTAAATGTAATTTTGCCACTGTAGTCTGGGTCGAATATTACATAGATAGGCTCAAACAATTTTAAACTACTTTGACATTAATCAACAGATGAAATGGTGCTTCTTTGTACTCTTGGGTCTTATCTGATCCAATCTTAGGTAAACAATTTAAGCCACACAAATTGAATGGCGGAATTTGCTCATTTCGTATACAAATACATCTGTAAAGAGTTTATTTTTTGGCAAAGGAAATTGTCTTGCTAGTGTTCATATCAATGTTTTTGTCTGTTGCATTATGATTTTTATGGTCACTGTGTGGCAATAGCTGAGTGCAAAGTGACAATACTGGGGCACATGTGTCCAATCCGGATGTTGGCAGCACCTGCTCGTGCAGACAGATTTACATACAGGTGACCAAATGCACCTGGTGGTTGGTGGTCACACCAGCCCTTCTGCAACAGGCCCATAATAAAAGTACTGCTGAGTTCTGATCCAAGAGACCCTTAGGCCTTGATTCAAACGCATTTCTTTTCCTTTTGCGCTGATCTGCTGTCATATTTATGCCATCCCCCGGAACTGCCGGGAATCAGTACAGTGTATGGGGGCAGGGAATTGCATAAACTCTAAGCATGTGTGAGAATTGATGGGAAAGCCCTTCTGTTTCTGTGTTTTATGACATCATCAGTCAGCCATCAGAACCACTTGGCCTCACATCTTTCATCCTTGGATTAATTGCTAGTCTTATGTCCTGGGTTGCATGTTTTTATACAGATTAAAAACAGATTATTTTCACATACCGTGTACTGGAATGGTGTTAGGCTGAGAGGGCCACAACTGTGTGAATGACTAATATTAGGAGGTCTCAGTTCTGATCTGATTCATCAACATGTGTATCCTGGAAAATCACAAATCTGCCTTGTGTGAGATGCGTGGGTGTTACTGTTTCTGCTACCACTGGCTGGTGAGGGGTTTAGGCATGGGTTTTTACCAGTCAGCTCCTTGGGTTCTGACTCTGTGTAGAGTCATGTGACTATTTCAGATCTAGCTGTCATGCTTAACCGCTGACAGTGTGCTGTCTGCAATGGAATAATGCAGTTGTGATTAAAATATAATTATCCACTCATTTAACCTAATCCAGTCCCCCATTTTTGTAAATGTGTGCTTAATTTACCAGACAGCCTTAAAGTGAAACTTAAGCAAAAATGCCTATGAATGTATGGGCCACAAGGTGCAGAATCTGTGAAAAATAAAGTAACAAAAATTCAAGGGAATTAATAAATTAAAGGGCCGTTGTTCCGTTTTCCCTTTCCAATTTTCAGGTATTTTCAAAGATGTGTATGCGTAAGCCATTTCAATAGAGGCAGATCATCGATGAAGCTTTCTAGGACTGTGTCCGAACCCCAAATCATGCTCATAGCCAAGATGTAATCATAAATAATTGTGCCAAAAATGACAGAAGGTATATGTGTGTGCTTAGCCATCATGTGAGACCTGTTATCGTCAAGGGACTTTTCTGAACATAATGTAGATCAAACCTTGGACACGCAGTCGTTTCTGTAACATGCAGAGACTGTGCGTTTATGTCCAGGACCAAACATCTGCTGCTATCAAAGCTCTATACACATACTACTTTGCAGAGATGCTGCACAGACAGCAAAAACTTAAAATCTTGTGTACATACATTATATATCAGTCTACTGTAACTGTGTACATGAATCATTTATCCTAAGCTCTCGTTCAGTGTCACTTACCTGATAGTCAAGCGGAAATATCTGTCTTAATACTGGCACATGATTACTCCTGAGCACTTTGTGAAAATAAAACCTTACGTCAGCCATGTTATTTTGTGAGTGCAGAAATGGAGATTAAGGCTTTTGCAACATTCCCCACAGAATTTAACCAAAATTGAACCGACTGTTGCCGCAGAATTTATTTGGTATGATTACCGGCGTTTTAGGGGATCAAAAAAGAGGAGAAATTTTTATTTGATTGACTAGTTGAAGTCAACGCGTCAGAGTATTTATGTATATTTTTCATATGCCATTAATTCTTCATATTTGCTTTTATTTATGCTAAAGATAAGCTGTGCTGTAAATATGAATTGTACAGATGAGGAGAGATTTTTTCGGTGCCTTAAAGATTGAAATATTAACCTAAAATAATTAAAGTTTGAAAAATAAGAACGTTAAATACTGATGGAGAATTACCCTTAATGTAACTCATTTAAGCTGTTATATCTGAATAGGAATAAAAGTTTTGCCAGATAAAAGCAAACAATCAAGAAGTCATAAGTCAGGCATCAGACGAGCTTTAGTTCTCACTAAACAACTGAAATGTCAGGGAAGCGTGAATATTATAAACCTGACGATGTGATAAATAAAATCGCGAATGACAGATGAGGACATTTACATAAAAAAATAATGCACTTTTAACACAGCCTAACAATACATTTTCAATGACAGTAGAACAAGGGCTGGGATGGATGGGGGGGTGGCTTACATTAAATGCTTTTGAGAGTGCATTCGCAGATATGCAGAGAAGCATGCCCAACGTGATAAACTGCCAATAATTTTTTGTGTGTCATAACACGGGGTTTTCAGTGTCGGTACCAAGGGTCCGTAGTGAATGCAGAAATCCACTGATAATGGCATGATTCGAGGGATCGATCAGAACCTGCGGTCCCGGGCGGATGGCCAAGCTGCCGGACCATTCAAATTGCTGCTATAAACCAGAGCACTTTGATGCATCATGCTGCCTAGGCATGCTAGAAAGGGCTGACATGCGTTCTTCCTGTCATCATTAGTCAGGTCAGGGTAATCCTCTATTAATCGTTTCATTTCACACACGCAGGTTTGGCCAGAGTGCCCATGTCAATTGTCTGGGTCGTGCCACAGCAGGACATTCCTGTCCTCTTTTGGGTTTATATTTGGGCTCAAATAAAATGAACGTAATCCAAAATTGCTGAAGATTAGTACCTTTTAGCCCTTTTTACTCCAACTTGACTTCATTATCTACTCATGTAAGAAGCTGGAGATCAGACTAATTGTGATGGGAAAATGATACAGGAATAGAATAGAACATGCAGAAAGGATGTCGTCTTTTTACAGTGTCCTCTTATTTACAATGTATACATATAAAAATCATCGTGTGATACAGAGGATGTAGCTACAGAGGGCTGTAAAGAGTTAAAGACTGTGCATACCTGCATAACCTGATGATATATTGTGCCATATGTAGTTATCCTGCCTTTTTCGGTTAGGAAATCACCCAGGGGTCGCCGTCCACTTTATTTAGGTTTCTGCTCTTTGATGGACACAGAGCGGGGTGTGACGTGGACCCGTCGAGCACGTTTATTTGTCTGGTTGTTCCGTTTAATGCAGCACCACTGTTCTCCTCTCCCGCGTTGGAGCTGGTCTTTATGTTTATTTTTGCACTGTGTTTCACACCCTGCGTGCTTTTCTGTGCCAGTGTAAAATGTGCAAAATGATTATATGTTAAAACTTATTTATTTTACAGAAAAGATCTTTCCTCTCAAAGGTATTTTAATACTCAAGTACTTCTAGTATATTTATGCTAAAAATAAACATTAAACCCACTGACATAGCTCTAATTTTACTGTAAAATTAGCTGTGCTTGGCAGAATTCATCAGCAAGGGTGAAAACAGAGAAAATTGCTGTAAAATAGTTGTCATATTATTTTATTCTCCTCACCTTGGCTATATACTGTGTGTAGTGTATAAATGGGTGGCTCTTTGAGCGTTACAGAAAAAAGCTGATTAAATCAGGGGAATGTGCATATTTAGCAATAATAGTCTTCTGTAGAAAGCATCAGAATATACAGTTAAGCTTCACCCACTGAGAATCTGTATGAGCGGATAATTATACAATTGCCATTCACTCAACTACCAGTATACAAGTTAAAGTGTGTTGAGATGTAGACCAAATAATGTGTTCACCATAGTTCTGTTTTTTCTAATGCAGTTACTGATACATTAATTGTGCTGAGATATGTGCACATAGTGATAGTCATTTCAACTTGAGTCCACCTAAAATGCTTTTAGAGAGGAAGAGCTTTGGTCATTTTTTTCTTTTCTGATTAAACATCAGTTACCATCTGGACAAATGTACACCACCTCCTAGATCATGGAATGTGAAACAATAAGTAAAAGGTAGATGTTTAGTAAAACTATTTTCAATTCTTGAATATCATATCAATAAAGATGAATATAAATGCCAAAAAATCATAATTTGTAAAGAAATATAGACATAAATATAGAAATATATGCTTAGTTTAAACCAAACTTTTTTGCTTGTGTTTTAATTATTTGAACTACATAATTTGCATTACTTTCAATCAGTCATCATGACGGCATGCAAGACACTAATATTGAATGTATGAGTTTTTACGTTTTCATTTAGAATAAATATTTAATCTATATGCCACTTAATTTATTTGTTTGTTTGTTTATTTATTTATTGTCATTTTGGCTTTGAATATTACCAGCAGGTCTTACATTTCAATTTTACAGTCATTACAGATTTATTCTACTGTGCTTTAAGTGTTTTGCATCATTTCATGTTTTTATGAATCTGGCTCTTTAAATAGTTAAAGCACTGCTATTCATCTGTAAATATTTCTGCAATTAAATTTTTAAAGAAAATGTTAAATGCATTTGTGTTACTCTTTTGTTCCACATATATTTTAGCAGGGGCGTCGCACCCGTGGGGGATGTGGGTGCTTTAACACCCACACTTTTCCCGGTGAGAGTGTTCAACACCCACACTCTTTCTACAGTTTTCCCGCAGTTTTGAACAAACGCCTTCGCATTCGCTCCTCCGTTTCTCTGGCCGCTCTGTGTCTACGCT
>JABFEB020000026.1:21608877-21621652 GCA_019775895.2 Stomatorhinus ivindoensis
TTGTATTCATCATTTTTATTGTTAACAAACAAACCACATTCATCCCCCACACTTTTGAAAAGCTTGCTACGCCCCTGTATTTTAGTATATTTACTGTAAAATTGTAACTGCTACTACTTGCAATATCATAGTCTGTCGAAGCATTTGCATCTTGAAATTATGGCCTGCATTTCTGTAGGAGAAATATAAACGTATTTTTGGGGTATAAAAGATTTAATTCCCACACTATAAGATGTTTTTTTTTTTTTTACTAAACTTAGCTTTATAATTAGTATATATAATTAGTATATTACGGCCACTCTGCGATTAACCGAAACCCAGGGGTGTAGTATGGGCCCAGTAGTCTACCTTACAGGGGCCTTTCGATACTGAAAATTATGTGCAAAATTACACTTTGTCTGAAGTCCAGAATGTCTCCAGCCTGAACCACACCAATATCCTTACAGCACGGTAGTAACGCAGATTTAAGTCTGCCCTATAACCCATGTTTAGAAAAAGGCCATTACGCCTGAAACGGTAGCTAAGAAGAGCAATATGGCGGGCGGACGCCACACGCGCCAGAGCACGTGCCTTTCGGGAGCCCAAGCGGCGCCTAATAACTACAGCACTTATGTATGGTATTTTTAAAAATGACTATATTTGAACATGTCTAACATACATATCAAACTATGGGAAATCATACTGTGTACTTTATGGGATTATTCACCTTCACTCTTAATAAAAATAGTCATACTTATTAGTCAAAGCGGAAGCCCTGTGGTTACCATTTTACCTCACACCTCTACTCCTACAAGGTTGGGGGCTCGAATCTCTTTTTTATGTTTCCCCGTGTATGGGCTGAACGTTTCCCAAAGACATAAACTTAAGCAAGTGGCGTCTCTGACTTGCGTGTATTATGTAGTTGTGAGTGTGGCCTGCGATGGCAGCTGGCGACCCTGACCTGGATAAGCGGCGGAGAGGTGGACATTAAGGTCAATTCACACTTACTTTTCTGCCGGCGTCTTCGGTTGTGAAAGCAGGGACGTAAATTTCGTCATCTGGATGAGGAGGGTCGGCGGTATCGGCCTGTCCAAACATTATACCGAGGTATACGATATTTTAAGAAGCAGTATCATGCCAGCATTTTGAAATCTTGCCGATAAAATTCGCCAGCGGGGTGTTGGGGTTCCGGCTAATTTTGTCGTAAAAATTTCAGAATAACGTAATACCGCCCAAATCTCTTGACAGCAAGGTTGCCAACTTTGTTCAGTCGGCTGGCGTGAGATTTCCAATTCTAGACAAGTCCGCACCCGCAAATTATCCGTATGTAAGTTTTATCACCTTGTAAATATCTTCCACATTGTCTTTGATGTAGCTAATTTTAGGTTTACAGTGGATTAATGTAAGTTTTTTCCGTGAGTGTCGCGCCAGATGCGTGGTAGTTAGCAACTCTGCTTCACAATTAACTGTAAAACTTGATAAATCAAGTTTACCCGTTTCACCGCACTACTTGTATTTGTGTTTATTGCAACACATCTGCCCTCTCCTGATCTAGTTTCTAATTATCATTGCTATATGCCGCGCGCAAAACCGTACGCAGCATGAGAGCGCACGCGAAAAAGTGAAGCATAATCTAGTCACTTGTATTACAATGATTTTGGTAGTACACGTTTCGTAGGACTCATGTGATCACAATCAAAGTCACGTGATAACATCGGGTAAACTCAGTGTCGCTGGAGCTTGTACTTATCGCTGGGCTTAGCAGAAGTAGCGGTATGTTGCTGTCTATCTGCCATGTTTCTTTTAAAACGCTTATGCGATTATATGCATGCGTATGTTAATTGGTCGTAATCGTTCACGTTAACGTGGTCGTGTTTACAACATTATGGAAATGCTTCTCTTTGTGCGTTCAGTGTGGCATATCTAAAGAGAAAATAAGGTGCCAAGAGTTAGAGCGTAGAATATATTTTTCTCGCTGCGTGACCTGACATCTGTACGTCTGTTATTGGATCAATCAATATTCCTATATATTCGCTTTTGTCACGTATAATATATAAGTGCGTTTGTTTATATTTATTTGCTTATTTGTGATAATCACGTATATAATCATATACGTTGGATGGATGAGGTCGTAATTTTATGTGTGTATGGATGTTTCTAAATGAATATTTCATTGAAGTTTGTTGTCAGTTTGAATTAATTGAAGTATTATCGCCCGTTAAAACAATTAGTTGCAAGCTGCCATAATCCGTCTCGGCTGTTATGGTTATGTTATGGCTTTTAAGTACTGATCCTGTTAACTGGTGACAAACGCGTTCACGCGGGAAGGACTCGC
Organism: Stomatorhinus ivindoensis; assembly: GCA_019775895.2. Classification (NCBI taxonomy): domain Eukaryota; kingdom Metazoa; phylum Chordata; class Actinopteri; order Osteoglossiformes; family Mormyridae; genus Stomatorhinus; species Stomatorhinus ivindoensis. The sequence continues at coordinate 21,611,192 of JABFEB020000026.1, forward strand.
TTCTTTTTTATAAGAAGGAAGCAGATTTGTCTAGTATGGCGACCCAAGTAATATAAAAGAGGTAATAAAGAAAAGAACTTGTCCCGCACGTTTGTAAAATATGACAAACATGCACGCAGCTCTACGTAACGTGATGTAGCAGCCAGTGAATATAAAATTGAATTCCTTATGAAAAAAATGCTCTTCAGGTGTATATTTAATTTAACACCTCTTAAAACCTCTTTATTTAACACCTCTTAAAACATAATCCCAATGCTCATTTTCAGCGTAGCCTCGTATCCATAGCCAGGGGACTTAAACGACCTTGTTGGATGTTTTTCATGTTTTATGGAACATATCATTTATTAGCCGCTTGATGCACTAGAACAACTTTTTGCCACACTGAAAACAATGTCAATACTTCATTTATTTGACAGGCCAGCGACTGGAAATCTGTACGTCCTCCTGGTGTAAAAAGGGAGTGACGCAGGAAAAATGGCATCTGCAGAAGATGGCTTTCCTCCACCCAGCGTGTTCACCATGGAGTACTCCTCCTGGGGTGTGCGCTATGCCTTGATTGGTGTGGGTTTCACGTTTTACAGTATGGTATTCCTCCTTTCCCATATCGTCTCGGCCACCTGCTTCCAGACGTACAACCTCCTGTTGGCTAAGGAGAAGGTGTTCTGGGACCTAGCGGCTACACGGGCTTTGTTTGGGGTCCAGAGCACGATAGCTGGCCTTTGGACACTCACCCAGGACAGTGCCTTGTATGCAGACAAGGTGGCCGGCCAAGAGGACTGGTCCTGGTTTAACATCCTGACGGCCACGGGCTTCTTCCTGTTCGAGAATGTGGCGCTGCACGGCTCCAACGTGACGTTTAGAACCTTGGACCTACCCCTGGCCACGCACCACTTCTTCGCCTTGTCTGGGTATTTGGGGGCTGTGGTGTGGGACTCTGTGGGTCACTTCCTCCCCATGGTGACACTTCTCCTGGAGATGAGCACCCCATTCACCTGCATCTCCTGGATGCTCCTCAAGGTATAGCGTTTCCTGCTCGGCCTGTCGTTGCGTTTCCTAAGAAGCACCACAAATAAATAGACCTTTGCTTACCTTCATTTCTATCCCGTAAAGTGAAGGAGAATATTTGTTGTCTAGATATTACTTAAGACATTGCTTCATGACTATGAGATTTAACTTTACGTAACCTGGGCAACCAGTGTTTTACGTTTTACGTTTTTTATTCTGTTAATTTGACGTCACTGACAGCATTTCTGTGATGTGTTTCTGCTTTGTACTCATCCCATTAAATTATTTACTCTGTGATCAAGAGAACCATTTTTGTGCCATTAACTCACAGGAAACCAACATTCCTGGAACTTCATAAACTGAGTTCCTAAAAGTGAACAATGGAAGTTAATTGTTCATTATTCATTGGAGAAATGGGAACCTATAAGAAGCAGGCTTCTCGTTTTCTGTGATTCCTCAAATGCTCTGGATTATTTTCTATGAAGGAGGGGGGGGGCTTTCTCTCAGCCTTTTTCCCATTTAAAACGTAGATGTTCTCCAAAACTGAGCCCTCGCTGTCTCTCTCCCACAGGCCGGCTGGGCCCACATGCTCTTCTGGAAGATCAACCAGTGGATAATGATCCACATGTTTCACTGTCGCATGGTGCTGACTTACTACATGTGGTGGGTGAGCTGGCATCACTGGGACGGCATCGTGCTCAACGTGGCCCTCCCCCACCGCCTGCTCTATTTCACCGGCCTGGCCCTGCTCACTGTCTTAATCAATCCCATCTGGACACACAAGAAGACCATGCAGCTTCTCACACCAGTCGACTGGAACTTCAGGGAAGAACCAAACCATAACGCAAAGAGGAGAGGAGCGGGTCCCGAGGCCAGCAAGCCCCACTCCAGTTAATCTGGCCAGGAAGTGATGAAGCATTTAGTCTCTGCCTACCTGTGAAGGCTTTTTAGTGAGTCTGCATTACACCTGTAAGCTGTGTGTGTTTATTTTTGACGTGAGTTTATCTTGGTTTCAGAAGCCAGTTATTTGCATGACTAATATCTCGGTTTTGAACTTCTGTTTTTTTTGGAAGGTGTTTAGGTTATAACATGCAAGCACATTTGCACAGTTAGCCACGCAGCAGTGACATATAGATCTCACATTCACCACCAAGTGTTGAACAAAGCGTCGTGTTTTTTTGTTAGGGTATGAGTATCTGGGAGGCATTTTCGGCTGGGTTTTGGGCTCCTGAGTATCTGCCTCGTGGAAAAGCTTTTTTCTTTTTTCATTGAAACGCAAGTGGCATCATTTTTCAGTGCCGTCGTACCGATGACCTCAGGATGCCTCTTTCTATGTCATTCTGTTGTGCTCAGCTTAACTTAATTCTTAACTGAACATGCCCTTTGACTTCTTCCTTCAAAAGATATTTCAACTTGCATTTGACCAACGAAATAGAAAAAGAGGAAACGAAACAAAAAACATCTACTGAATTAATTCTGTAACCATAGCCTTTGTTATCGCAGGGTCCTTATATCGCTGTTATTTTGCGCTTGAATTGCTGGTCTGTCATATGTCATCTTTTAAATTGCTTATATTTATGCAAGTTTTTGTATATATAATATTGTTCTGGGACCCCAGTACATTTCATTAGTTTTGGAAAATGTTGTTCTGGCTGTTACACCCACAGGCACAATTATACCAAAACATTCTGGACAATTCTATGCTTCCAAGTTTGCCAGAAAGGTTTGGGGGAGGCCCTTTTCTGTTCCAGTATGACCGTGTCCTGATGCACAAACCAAGGTCCATACAGATATGGTTGGGTGATTTTGGTGTGGAGGAACTTGACTGGCCCACACAGAGCCCTGACCTCAACCCCATCGATCACCTTTGGGATGAACTAGATCAGAGATCGTGAGGCAGGCCTTCACATCCAGCATCAGTGTCTGACCTCATAAATGCTTCTGTGGATGAATGGGCCAAAATGTCCACAGATATGCTCCAGGATGTTGTGGAAAGTCGTCCCGGGAGAGTGGCAGCTGTTATAGCTACAAAGGGGGATCAACTCCATACTGACACCAATGGATTTAGAGTGAGACGTCATAAAAGCTCCTGTGGGTGTAATGGGCAGGTGACCCAATACCTTTGTCCATATAGTGTAGGTTTTTGACCAGAGGTTAATTACACCAGTTTAATTACTGGTGTTTCTGTGCATGTTTTGGTTTGATAAGGTGCTTTTGCTAAATTTATCAAAGAACAAGGACTGATTTGCTGTAACCCAAAGCAGCCATGTGATTTAAAATAGGAATAACTCGACGATGGACCTTTCCTGGTGACAGTCTCTCTGCTGGCTGCAGCACGTATCACATGTTATGACTGCAACATATTTGTCATAGTACAGGTCAGTAATTGTTTTTTTTCCCACTGATTAACGTGTTACCATGTATTGTAGCTGGCCATAGGAGAATTAAACAGGTTCAATTATTGCAGTATTCTATGGTCAGGCAAATAACAGATTTATATGTCATAGCAAATACCCCCAGTGTTCTTATCAGATGTTACATGTTACACAAGGGACTTGAGAAGAACCATGCAATAGATTGCAGACTGCCCTGCTCCATCAGCACAGTTCTGGGCACTTGCTTCATTGTGGTGTTTCGCACGCAGGGGAAGCGATGAGAGGGGGGGTCTCCCCGTGAAAATCTGTGGGGTGTGTCCTGAAGTCACAGCTCTGTCTTGTTAATGCTTCATGAAAACGGGTTCATCTGAGATCCCCTTGTTTTGTTAAAGTGCTCAGTTTTTGTGTGTCTTTGTAAATGTAGAGTGTCTCCCTTATTGTTTAGCTGACATCCTTTCTGATCTCCTTTGTTGTTTAAAAGGCATCTGATGTTCATTTTTTATGATTTTTTTGGCTAAACTTGAAGTAAACAAAAAGCGTTATTCTGCCTATTTATAGTAAATGGATTGAATAGCTACCGATTTTGCGCACTCGATAGCCACCTCACTTGAATGCCTCTGTTTTTCAGTAAACTGATTCCTTTGTGAGTCAAATTGTGTTTTACTTAATGGACCAAAGCCAATTCAGTACAATACTCTCTGGCAATTAAAACAAGAACCAAAATTCTGGTTGAACGTCACACCAATATATTTGCAGGCAGTATACTTACCATAAGTAATAATTAAAATGTACAAATGTTTGATTTATTAAAAATATTCATTCATACAATTCTTTCAGTTATAGTGAGTGTGAAATGTTTGAGATTTTAATTACCTGTGGTCAAGGGCATAGCTTTTGGTTCAGTATTGGGGGGGCAGTGTCTCCATTTAAGGGGGGTTGTTTTGGCTGGCTTTGATTATCTGGGGGGGGGGTAGTAGCAACAGATTATTTAATAATGCCGCATTATGTAATATCGCGATAGAATGTAACAAACTGAATAATGGTAATAACTAACAATAACAACAGGGCGATGACATGATATAAAATTATTTTTAACTTTGTAACATTTTGTAGAGTTGCTACATAATGCGGTGTAACAGGGGGTTACAACCCCCACTCCCACCCATAATTTATACCCATACCTGTGGTAATCTATGATAAACATCCTGTGAACAGTTTACACGCATTGCTTTAACTGCTGCCTTTTAAAATCTTCCATGTTCCAGGCATGCTGCACAGCACTGTACTAACATGGTAAAGATCTCTATTAAGGTGTGTAATAAAAAATACTATTTTTAACAGATGTCCCCAGACTTTCATTGTGCCAATTCCATCATTCTAGCAGTCATCCAAAACCGCTTATCCAGTGCAAGCTCGCAAATATTTCTCAGTTCTCAATGCAAATGTGGCAACAGGTTCATTAACAAAATACCATTAATATGAAGCTTGGTGTCTTGTCCTGAGTGTGGTAACCCTCACATGGTAATAAATACGAGTCGGTGCAGTCAATGCAGCTTTGCATTGTCAGTGTGTAGTTTAAAAAATGTGACTGTCAAATTTATGTCAAAATTTTGAAGGAAATACACCATCATTGTTTTATATGTACTGTATTTAACTTTTCCGACAGCGCGATGGCACTATCTATCCACCAGGGGGCATGCTAGTCACTTGGTTGCTCATCGCCTAGTGGTCTCGCACCTCCAAGATTCCTGGTCTCTACTCTGGCTGAGTTTGTCTGAAATTTGACATGTTTTCCACTATTTTCTAAAAATTACAACATTACTAAAACTTCGAGGTAATTACAAGTACTATATATATGGTACTATCCTTATATAAAGATTTAAAGGGATTAGTCACTGAATGGTCATACCAACCAGAAAGTAAAAAGTGAATGGAGGTCACTAAGACTGCATGGTTTTTACATTACGAAGTTAACTGCAAATGCATACAATTTGCTTACTGCTAATATATTGATTGTAAAGAAGTCCAGCTCTTTTCTGTGTATTTATTTAGAGGGATTCTAGTGTATTTCCAGTTTTTTTCTTGTATGGTGTCATTTATTGTCTCTGTACTAGGGAGTCTCTAGCAGCCGGAACCAAATTCCTTGCGTGCCCCAGCACACTTGGCGAATGAAGCTGATTCTGAACTATGTGTTTTCACCGATAAAGCTAAAACGTAACTGATAGCAAATCGCACATGAGATGTTTTATCATTTTGGCTGAAGCTACATCCTCAATATGTTTTGTCGAATGAAGCCAGGTCACGTCAACAAGTGTTTATTTTTTTTAGGTGATATTTATGTCACTTAACTGTGTTTCTCCCTGACTGACGTGTCACCAAAAGTACTAGTTAATGGCCAAAATTACAGTGTTGTCTTGGGACCATAAACATCCTGACATATCCACCACTTAGGGAACGTGATTGAGCATGAAAATGTTTAGGACAGAATCTATCTTCTAAAACTTGCCTTAATTGCCTTCCCACTTTTCTCCCAAAGGCAGTGTATTCCATTTTAACTGCATCCCCATTTTACTTTTCGTGCAAAAGGTACTGCTTGCCTCTTGAAATGTTGCATTCTATAATACGCAGACGTGTGGCCTTCCTGCCGTCTTCCAGCACGCACGTTTCAACGTGGCGATGGTACGCGCAGTCACCGCGGCCTGGATTCGCAACGCTGGCTGGCTCAGTTTCCATAATTGTACAGCTGTTCGAAGACTAGCCACCTCACGGATCACGTGGGGCGCTCTGGAACGCCGCGCTCAAACCGGGCTGGAAGAGGAGCGCGAGGCCGAACATCGGATGATTGATGTTTTAGTTGGCCAATAAGAGCTCGGCCCTGGGAATGTCCTCCAATGGCGTTGCAAGTTGGGCGAGGTTACATTTGGAGCCAGTTTGCATTGGAAAGGCGGAGGAAAATGTAACAAAAAATAATCGGGGAATGCGACTGATGAAGGAGTCACCCCGTATTCATTTTGACATAAAATAACTTCCGAAAGAAGCCGCCAAACTACAACAGCCTTAAACCAATCTTAGAAACGGTGAGCTCTCTGAATTTTCCTATAAGTAATTTAATCATTGTCGACGTGAAAGACTTATAATAGAGTGACGCTGAAAAGTTCTGTGTTATTTCCCTCAGAGTCCGAGAGATTATGTTTCGTGATGTAGCTTCGCGTTCTTCTACTGCTGTAAATGATGTTGTAACAGTATTTTTATACGTTTTGCCTATCCACACTAGACCTTCAGCTTGAGAAAACTCAACTGAAAACAAAACATAGTTTTTGTATGAAAACCCTGTCCCTACGTTTGCTATAGCCGCAGTTTTCAGATTTGCAGCTGAAAGATATGGGTGAAGTAATAAATTCAGATGAATTTCTCCTGTTGCCAACTGGAAAATAATAATTTAACGACGTTGACTATCTTTCGGCTTTGGGAAACTGTGATCTAAACCCCTTTTAAGGTTTACATGTAAGCATCTAAGAAAGAACTACATTTTGCATTTGTACATTTATTTGCCTACCGCAAAAGATGTTACAATTCACGTATGATTTTCCCAGAAACTTCCTTGCCCCCCCCCCCCCCTTTTGACAGGACTCCCTGTTACTTGAGCCCGCTTGGCAGTTTAACTGGTTATCTGCTGCTCATACAACTGGCAAACCATGTCCAGTGATATCTCCCTTTTGAGTACTGGAGTGGTACCTGTGCGTGTGTACAATATTACTGACATGCCAGGAAACTGACCGTACGGATGTGGGGAACGTAAGAGTCTACACGGGTGTAATGTCATGTATTCAAACTGGAAATGGGCACTTTGGCTCTGCGTTTGCGAATGCACACACCACGTGTCTGCTTTATTTGCATGATACTTGAAATCAAGGTAACCTTTCTATAGCACACTGCGGGGTGCTCGTGATGACACTGCCCCTGTTCACAGACGCATGCAGCTTTTCGATATCGCGGCTGCTTTAATAAAATAAAAATAAATCTTGTAAATTCAAATGAATAAGTTCATTCGTGTGGCAAAGTAGATATGGCAGTGGGCAGATAAGAGTGGATATTTTGCGTGGATTTTCAGCACAGCCAAAGACTGCGCCTGGAAAACCTTAACATTCCACCAGTGGTGTTTCTAAGCATACATTTTGAACTTTGGTACCTAAATTCTGTTGCATTTCGATCTAACCCACTTAAGAATGGATTAAGGAATTTGTTGTACGTACTGTGCTCATATAAATAATGTTGGTGTTTGTCCACTGAAATGTAGCTCTGTTTCCCTCTCCAGCAGTTTCCTGAAATGCATTCGTTCCATGCAGAACCATAAATGAAGTTAAACAGGCATGATTTTTTTGCTGTGGGAGGCATGGCTCAGAGGAAATGATGGAATCACTTGCTTTAAGGAGCAGAAGCAAGATGGGTGCTTTTCTGGAATGAAGTCCACTCGCTTCTGAGACTGTGTCCTGTGGTGTAGCTGGGGGGGGGGGGGTTGTCTTTGGGCACTGTGGGGTGGGGGTGATATGTTTCAGGGTTGGGTGTTAAAATGAGAGGGAGCATAGAACTAACTCCCCTTCCTTTTTGTGGCTGCATACCTGTGCAGTCCCCTTCGCATCCATGCGTTCAGGAGCAGGGGACTCGGAAGCAGGGGGCCCATCAGCAGGGGGCCCGTCAGAGCAGCTGTGCTTCATTTGCTTGAAGCCATGTTTTCTTCCAGTTTGTAGGATCTTTGTTTAAGGTGCTGGGTTGCTGACATAGATGCCGCCTTCTCCTTCTTCTATGGAAAGTGTTACACTTACTTTATTTTCCACTTAGTACCAAATTTGCTTCAGCAGAAATGATCAGTAGTAAAAATATGCTACGTGTAAGCTAAACAAATCACTTATGAAGTATCTTACGTGCAAGTACCATGTGCTATTCCATAAGAATTAGCTGTTTTCTGTCCTAAATAAAACCAAGCAGAAAGTGGTCTGGGGGAAATCATGTTTCACATCACTGACCCGTTGATGCTCTTTCCGCTGACCTTCCTGTGCTCTTTGATATCATATCTGTTCCTGCCTTCTCGTCTGGCCGTGGTGGGGCCCTGGCCCTTTGTAAAGCAGGTAGATCAGTGATAGAAACACATCTCAAACATGGGAGGTCACAGAAATCTGATTTATTTTGAACTTTACAGTTGTGCTGCATCCTGATTGTCGAGTCCGATACCTTTTATGTAATTTGTGCACAGAATAATCATTGATTTTCAGTGCAGCTCTGGAGTTCATGGTCTATGGTTTATGGTATTTTTAATGGTATTTATTAGCACAACAACTTAGACTTTACATCTCCCTGCACAAACTAAAGATGAGAGGGGGACAATCATGTTGGCAGGCAGGCCTAGATCTGGGAGATTTACAGATTAATTTGGCTCAGGATTTACTTTGCTGTTGCTGTGGCATGGAAAAAATCAGGCACTTGTTCATCTTTTGCTGTTGCCCCGTGTGAGGCCCTGAAAATGCCTTATGTGTGTTAATGTTAATTCTGAACGTTGGAGTATTCCAATTAAAGGTCAGTGATGTAGAATTAATGCTTCTTACATGTTTACCTTCTCAATCAGGTTAACTTTCTGTGGCAATGTGTGCGCCTCGGAATGCCGGCCGCCATCATCAGCTTTCTGCAGAGGCGTCAGGATCGGGATGCCTGAAAGTCATTAGATGGGCTGTTTACAAAGACCCCTTTGGGCTCTCGAGAGCCACCGGGCACACAGAAAATAGCATTCTGATGATGCCGTGGATTTCCTTGGCTCGGGTAACGGGCTGAGTGGGCGGCCATGGTTTTTGTCGCCCATGCTGCTCTCTTTCAGGCCTGCCATGCTGTGTTTTTCTTGTCCTCCATTGCGTCCGTTCTTCAGTCGCGCGTCCTCACCTCTCTGAGGATTCTGCCTCATGGTGATGTGACACGTGGAACTTTTTCTTTTTAACCCCGTTCGTCGATTGCCTCACTGTGTGCCGACCTTGTGGCACGGCGAGCGCATGCAGGGGTCTTGTGAGCCCTGAGGCCTGTGTCGCATAGATGGATGCAAGGCGGTTTGCATCGGTTTTGCATCCATTTGTATCGCCTCCTGCTCATTGCCACAGTGCTGAAGTCTTTCAGCGTTGGGACAGGGGTGAGGAGACGGGCGACCTCATAAATTTCTAGAAGTGCTCATTAATGCGGATTTGTTCTCTCTAAATCAAACTTTGGCCTTCACCAGAGACGCACACGTCATCAGCCTTGCACAGGGGTAGCGCTAATTGGTGTTATTTATGTGACCGTGATTATTTCCTTCTATGTCAATGCACTTGAATCCCCAGATATGGGCTTTTGAACTCTTAAAAACCGTTCTCTGCTCAATGTGATGTCGTCCTCATAATTTATGGCCCTGACATGTGTAAGTTGGGCATTGCTGTCTAGTGAATGGGTGGGTCTGTTACACAATGCTTCTGAAACATGACTGAACTGCTACTCTTATGATGTAGCAAAAACTTGGGGGGGGGGGAGTGCGTGGGTGGAGTGCTGACACTCCTGTCCTGCTATTTTGGTACTTTGAGGTAGATGTAGAAAATGGCCTAGTTTAATTTTAGCCGATGTGGGGGTTGAGTTGTTGGATGAAGAATGTCACACAGGTGTTAATTGATGGAGCTGACCGCCGAGTTTCCCATTTTTTCGAGTCCGGATCAGGAGCTACAGCCACAAAACACGTAAGTGCTTCCTGTGGTGCTAGAGACCTGTGCCGGCATGTCCGGGCCAAGCGGCGGCTCAACCCTCAGGCCCTTGAGGTTGGGTGGGAGGGGGTTCTGTGCATTTTGTGGTATCCCGTGGTGTCGACTCACGCTTTGATACGCTCCCCCTGGAGGTCACTAGACTGCATGTGTTTTGGTTTACGTGCACGACGACACTTTTTCTCGCAGGGTACAGTGCAGAGGACACTGAACCTGGACCGTGAGCCTGCTACAGTCAGACTGCTACAGTCAGACTGCTACAGTCAGACTGCTACAGTCAGCCTGCTACAGTCAGTATCCTTTAATCATCTGAGCAC
>JABFEB020000026.1:21621752-21638285 GCA_019775895.2 Stomatorhinus ivindoensis
CTGCTACAGTCAGACTGCTACAGTCAGACTGCTACAGTCAGCCTGCTACAGTCAGTATCCTTTAATCATCTGAGCACGCGTGAGAGGTGTTTCTCGACGGGTGTGCGTGCGAGTCCTGCCGGCCTGCCCGCCGTATAGGGTGACATGGCATAGGCAGTGCCTGGTATTGTTTTATCCCTGTGACTAAAGAACTTATAAGCATGACTGCCTTGGGGGGGTTGGTCAGCATTGGATCTTGGCTTTTTGCCTCAGCTGAGTGCCCTCACTGTTGGATCGAAGAAGATTCTTACTCCGTTTTTAAAGGGCTTCTTTCTCTCAGCCTTGCTCTGTGTGTGTGTGTGTGTGTGTGTGTGTGTGTCTTTTTTTCCTCCCTCTATTTTTTTGTGTGTTTCGCTCAGACCCAGACTTAGCCTAGCGGGGAAGGGAATGGTCCCGCCTCTCTGGCATAATGCCTTGGAGTGGCCTCAGCTTTGACCAGCTCCCTGGATGCCTGGTGCTGATATCAGCTGGTCACCATAACTTGCCATTAGATTCTCCCCCCAGCTTCCTCTCATTGTGCTTGCTGACAGCCTTCACAATGCCAACCGGCAGGATGTTCATCGCGGTCGTTCCAGTTCCTGGCTGGAGCCATCAGCTTCGTTCCCCGATCCTGTTTTACACTGGAAAATGCCAGATCCCAGTCATGGCCGTCTGTCGTCCTGGCCCTGTGCCCAAAGGTGGCTTTTGCCCGAGCCAGATGTTCACTCTCCTCGTGTGTTTCAGCATTTCCTTTGTCGCTATAGCATGAGAAATTCTGTCACCCTCATGAAGAACACAGCGTGTTATGGCTAAGACGTGCTCCTTGTGGTTAGAGCAGACCTGCTGCGGGGTGCGATGAAACACTCTGGAAAAAATGCGACGGTCTTTCCCACTTCTCTGTAACGGTCTGTCTCTGATTCTTCTGCGCAGTTGGGGTTTCTCACAGCATCCAAATTATGGAAGCGGCTTTCAGCCGTAGTTGATTTACCGATGTACTGTGTTTATCGGAATATGTAGGGCTTTTTTTAAAGGCTCCCTTGGTCTGAGACAGGCCTGGGCTCAGCACCACATGAGGCATGGTGTTTATGTAACGATAGGGCTGGGCTTAGGTTACCCAGGTCAAACGTTCAACAGCACTGCTTCATTCATAGCGACCAAGGATAACCGCACAGTGGTGGCTGAACAGATACGGCCAGCGTAGCTGCACTGTAATCTTGACGTCTCTACCTGTCGTGTCACAACCTTGGCAGAAGAGTGAAGATGAGGAGAAAACCTTTATAGGGTGTTTGAGGATGCGAGCTGGGTCAGCTTCTAGCCATCCATCCATCCATCCATCAATCAGTCTCCTGCCTGATAATCCTGGTCAGGGTCACCGGGGGCAGCACAGGGTACAAGGCTGGGGTAAAACTCACATGGGATGTCAGTGAAAGAACAATGGCACACAGGCAGAAGCTCCACCTGCGGATCAGTGTGCGTCTTGGTTTCGTTTTGTTCGGTCAGTTGTTTGTTTTCCGCACCGAGTGCCTCCTATGTCTCCGGGACTGACGGGCTGCAGCTCTGCCTTTTGTCTGCCCAGATTTCATTGGCCACAACTAAGGGCTGAAAGTTACACTGACAAACAGCTGGAACACAATAGGGCTGCCCCCACTGGCGTGTGTCCAATGGCAGCCAAATGAGCTCCCCTGCAGTGTTCGAGATGCCTGGCGTCATGTGACCTGCATACTGGCATTGTCTAGTGTGCCTTGGTTTCTTATTCTTATCCGTTAATTCGCTTGCTTTTCTCCCCCCTCCTTCTCACAGAGACATGCGTGGGGCTGCAGGACCCTCCCCAGGCTGTTGAGCGAGCCTTTCCAACCCGGTGAAACCTCATCATGGATATGGAAGAGTTCCCACCACCCCCCCCTGAGAGTAATGTCACCCATAGTCCCGTCTATTTCTGGCTGGGCCTCTTCTGTCTGCCTGGGGTTGGATTGGGGGGAGGGGGGTTTGGTGCGGTCTGTCGATTGTAGAAGGCCGTGTGGTTCGTGAGGAGAGGGTGTGGCATAAAACAGGACCCCGGGCAGAAAGAACAGGACTGCTTGCTGGTGAGCACTGCAGTGCCTGTGGCTTTTGCACAGATATACCCCCCCGTCTGGCTTAAAGGGGCGGGGGGGGTGTACGGGGGCAGGCGAACAGGACATGCATTGTGACAATGAATCAACAATAGTCAAGCAGGCTAGGGTTGTATCTCTGTGCAGCATGCTGGGAGAGCTGGTGTAGTGTGTTGGGGCGGACTGACTGTGACCCCCCCCACACAATTACATTAGGGACTGGTGGACCTTAAAATGGGTCAAAGTCAGGCTGCGAGATGAAGATGCGGGGTCTCGTACTCGTGTGCTAATCACCGTGCCTCATCGCCCTCTCAGCCCTGCATGGGTGCTGCCTGATAGTTTTCCACTTACTGTAGCCACATGACTTCCCGGGCAGTTTGGAGGGCCCACGCAGACCCCTCCAGTATAGAAACTATGTAGCCATGTCCGTTACAGCAGTATTCCTCTAACCAGGCCTCAGGGACCCTCAGACAGTCCAGATTCCAGGAAGTTGGGAGGGAGCAAAAACGTGGGCCAATGTGGGGTGTCCTCAAGGACTTCTTTGGGATCCACTGCGTTACATGACGGACCCCTCCTGCACTGGGAGCGGGGGCCCTTCACAGCGATTGTCCATGGTAAGAGGTGTCAGGATGTCTCTGCCCTGGCGTCGCTTGATCGGCCGCAAGAATTTAATGTCAGCAGTGGCCTGTGATATGGATCGTGTTGCACTGACATCCCCTGACACTGCAACTCAGTTTGAGGCTGTGACGGGTGTCTGGTTTCCGCTTGTTTCCTAGGGAGGGGACCTTCCAAAAACCGTTATGCTTCTTCATAAGGATAGCCGGGCTGTGGCGAGGGGGGCGGGGGGCGGATGAGTGATCTGGCGGAACAATCAGCCTGTGTCATCACTGGCCACTTCTAACCAATGGGAGGGGTTCTACCGGTGATTGATAGCTCGCTAAAATCCCGCCCACTTCCTAATTTGACTTTTGATGTATCATTAGTTGTAGATGTTTCTTAACACATGTCATGTGACCCTTAAGGACTGTTCCCTAGTAATCTGAACATTGTATTGTGCAATCAGATTCAAAAAAGGGTGGGAGAGTGAATTTTCAGGGCTCACCGTCTTATGATTCATTTTCCTGAAGGCTGTCCTGCAATACCAGTCAGTTTCTCTTTGTGGTCAGAGTGAGGAATCTCTGGAATGTTCAGGGCCAGGAATATGCCCTTTCCATGCTTGACATTTCCACAGATAAAATTCATCCAATCAGAGCATTGTACCATGCAGGTTCTCCTGGGTTTGCTGGCGGGCAGCGTGGCCTCATTGAGCCGGGTCAGCTGCTTTAGCTTCCGGAAGCACCGCGAGCCTGAATGGGGAGAATTCCTTAGCGTCTTCCTGTAGAGTGAGTCACAAAGTGGGCCACCCTATACCAGGGAGCCGTCATAGTGTGGAAAGCGGCTGTCGTCGGCCAGCATCCATCACAGGCCTCCTCTCGTTGATGTCTGTTTCTTTCACTTTAGGAGATTTGAATCTTTGCATATGCATGGCTCGTGCCTGCGATCAGAGGGTCGCTGGTTCAAATCCGCTGGTCAGTTGAGTGATTTTATAGGTGGACCATTAAACAAGGATCTTAGCCCTCAGTGCTCCAGGGACTGGTTTGTTTTGCTATCTTGACTGTTTCTTGCTTTGGGTAAATATCTTAGAACGCATCCAAAAGCTAACGGCTTAGAACGCATCCAAAATGAGGGAAAAAATTCTAGAACCTGATGTCTCTTCAAAGAAAAGTCTCTTCAGAAATCAGGCAGTGTGGGCTTTGGTGGGACAGGAATGAGATTTAAGCTCGCTCGCTTGTGAATGTAACCTTACCCTGACGGGTCCGCACCAGGCCCTCTGAGGAATGGGATTAACATGGACCTTTGATGTATTCACGGTCACTTGCCATCTTCCCATTTCCTGCTTGTCGAATCTTTGCATGGAAACGCGTTTGTTTTTCCGTGACTTGTTTCCTTAGTGTACCAGAGTTAATCATTCCTCGTTGGCCCCTGTTGAGAAGCTGGCTGAGAACTTAATATCACCCCTCAGGTGGTTTTAAGGTCCTGTGTCCTTATGGAGACATACATGTGGCTCGCCTCGTACATTTTACTGATTCCATGGGTGGTGTTCTTTGTATGTGATGGGAGGGCCTACCTCTCACGGGGACGACAGGCCTTTTCTTCATCTCTCACGTTATATCACATCACATGATTTGTTTTGGTACCCGATTTTCAGTTGCTGGACTTTTGTTTGGTTCCATCCATCCCGAATGGTGTCAGTGTAGGTCTTAGTGTCTCAGTCGGCAAGCCTCAATTCTGCGGGTGGGGTCCAGTCTGCCTACGGGGTCTCTGCTAAATCCTATGTTATAATGACAGACTTGGGTGGGTGGGCCACACCATGTGATTTGTCTTCTAAAATAGACCGAGTTTGTTGGATGTGTGCGGTCCAGAAAGCTCTTCCTTGTACCTCTCTGGCTGTTTGCAGCTGTAACACATTTTGCTTGTGGTGTAAACACGTGACTATGGAGAGCTGGCACTTAAAGGAGTCCTCTGGGCTTAGCTAATTTAACCTTTGACCTTTTATGGGCTTTGTAAGGACGTGCAGCTGGGTGTTATGTTTATAAAAGTGTGTCTGTCTCTAGTGCTGGATGTGGGCCCGCTCTTCACCGACGAGGACGAGGGGGAGCAGTTTGAGTTTGATGACAGTGGAGATGAGGTCCCTGAAGCTGACAGACCGGCCCCAGCCCCTCCGACCCCCGACTATGTTGGTACGGCACCAGCGGCAGGTGCCAACGAGCAGCTACCAAAGAAAGCTGTCGAGGAGAATGACTTGCCTCTACCACTAGAGGGCACCACTGCTTCTAGTGCCGACAGTAGCCTTAAAGGTTGGTGGAGGAAGCACACTGATCATTTTTCTTTCCTTTTGACGTCAGTTATCCTTAATAATTATTCACACACTGCCAGCTAATGTTGCCATAAGTGAATTGATTCTGGTGGTGTTTCAGTTGCGGGGGCCTTGCCTCAGGAACAGGCTGGCTGGTCCTCTGCACACTAAACGTCGTTATGAGCAGCCAAAGGTCCGTGTGATGACAGAATCGAGGAGTATCAAGATGTTTTGTCAAAGTCAGGCTTCTGAAGAAAGCTTGCTGAGCAAAACTGGCTGAGATGACATTTACATTTATTTTATTTATGAGACGCTTTTGTCCAAAATGACTTACAAGCGGGACAAATAGCACATTACTAACATATGGCTGTCATAGAGTGGATTTGGCGTAAATGCAGCCAGGCTGAGCTGCCAGTGAACGCCCAGGTACAAGTGTAAGCGGTACCCAAACAAAGCAAGAACCTATTAATACTGATATTCAAATGAGCAGAAAGTGCAGCATTAAGAGCATTCAGGGAACTTGGAGTGGTATCAGGCAAGTAGAGGTGTTCCTGGAATAGATGGGTCTTGAGGCATTTCTTGATGGTGATATGAGTCTTTCCTACCCTCAGAGGCTGATGGCTTCTCCAAGGACATCGCCCCGCCCCCTGTCGCCCCTGCCTCCGGCCCTCAGGGCAAGGTGAACCCATACTCGGTGATCGATATCGCCCCCCTACAGCAGCGACCCTCGCCCCCCTCTCTGGAGATAGAGGCTGTCTCCCCAAGCGACGGCCCCCCCAGCCCGTGGGTACCGCCCGGCTACGCCGTGCCCCCACACCGCGATTACGCCGTGCCCTCCAACGTGCCTGTCATCACGCCAGCTTACACCACGCCCGTCATCATTCGCCACCTCTCCGCGGACGAGGACGGTAAGGCGGGATGAGCCCTGCCCCCTCTCACCCTGCCCTTCCCGTGCCACCCAGGAGCACTGGGGTGCCAGTAGAGGGCTGCTTTTCCCTGGCTGGGTGTAAACGGATGTGCAGCTTGGTTCTCTGTGCCGCTCTGTCTTGGCTGTGAGGGTTTTCCTGTTATCTTTCCTTTCTGCTTTAGTCGATCTCCAGCGCACAGCTTGGCACTTTGGTGAGGCAACACCAGCCGGACCGTCAGGGCGGATCCTGGTCATTTGTGTTACTGAAGGGTGTTTTTTGGGGGGGCTTTTTCAGGAATGTCCCTCCCAGGGCAGTTAAACAGGAAAACCTTCACGGTGTGTTTTTTTTTTTGAGCACGTAGGAGGTCAGTGGGAGTAGTGAGAGAATCACATCGGTCTGTCCAGTCGGGATATTGGTGTGAATTTTGCTGTCGCCATTAGGATGACAGGGACAACTGAGGAGATGTCGCTGTGTCGGTTCCTAATAAACAAGTAATAAAAATGACCCTGGAAACTGATCTGGGGTGTGTGGCAAGTTTACAATGCTTACAAAGAAATGTCGAAACGTGCTTATTTACGTACCGGAGTACTCATGGAAATATCCTGCAGACATTTATTGGATTTTATAATGAATGTGCTTTGTACCTTTATGCATCTTAAAGCATTTAATCATTAACTTTTCTAGAGATGAACATAATTGCATTTCTCAAGTTGCAGTCTCATGCTTGCCCTCTGGTGGTGATAATGTGCAGTATCCATTTCACAGTGGATAGATTGATTCATGTTCATTTTACTACACCCATCTCTGTCCTTCTTGCCCTTTATGATGTGCCTTTTAACTTAAGCGTGACTCCTTCCCCCTTCCCTCCTCTCCACAGTCACTGTTGTTGGGAGAGGCAACATTTCATCTGACAGGTAAGCAATGTAACTGAAGTACAGACATGCGCACATCCCACAAATGAGTGTGTTACCTGCCACCATAGTCAGCAGCAGATATTCTTGAGCTTTTTTGAATGACTTGAGCTGAGCTCCTGTTTTTTGTCTCCTCTTACGAAGCGTCTTCAGTGAAGAGTACCCGGCCATCCAGGAAGAAGATGCACTTTCTAAATGGGTGTCAGATCCTGCGAACACGGCCTGGATGGAAAGTAGGTGCTGGAGCTCGTAAGAAGCCTCAATCTCGGTGTGTCACGGTGACGCCGAGCCGCGTAGCCTGTGGGTTTGTGGCACTCGTATGTGAGCTTTTGAAAGCAGTATGCTGTTTGAATTATTTCAGATTTCATAAGACCACCGCATGCATTTAACCCCATTGTGAAAGTCACCTCCCGGCTTGGTACCCCGCCCCCCAGTTTATTCCCAGACATTTCCTTCCTCATTCACGTTTGAGGAACTGCATTCCCCAGGCCCTCTTCTTCTCAGTCCTGTGAGAAGCCACGTCCTGGCGACATCGCTACACCCCGAAGGTTTGCCGAGCTCGACCTTTTTCGCGTTTTAACTCCTAACATGTCCCCCCGGGGGTATTCCAGGCCCAGATGAAGTCATTTACGACGATGTGCCCAGGGAGAACTCAGACTCCACACCAGGTCTGTCCTCATGCCCTCTTTCCTATCTCTTATCTCTGAGATTAAGTCACTTCTCCGTTTCACAGATTTTGCCGATTTTTCTGTAGTTATTTTCATTGACTTGCTTGAGTGTATTTTTCCCCCCACAACCTTCGCATAATGACTGGTGCCTGTTTCATTCTGGTGTGTTTAGTGTAATTAATGGCTTTCGCCCTTTGGCTTCTTGCCCAGTACTGTTTTCTCTGTTGCATTGTCAGTCAGTATCACATGTTCATAACTGCCCATGTGACCAGTTTATAGATCCATGGGGTTATTTGCCAGCTGCCTGTCACCGCCATAGAAGTCGATCCTGAATTAAAACTCCCTTAGCATTGTATAATGAAAATAGCTTAGAGCCTGTATTAATGCAAGTGTACATGTTTGTCAGTTGTATTTTATATAATTGTGTCATTTACCAAAATAAGTATAGCTGCACTAAGCCTGACTGGATGATGTAAGAGTCAAGCAGACAGACAAGCTGAGTGATGCTAGTGCATGTGGATCAGTGATGCTAACGTGCTAACGCATCTGGATCAGTGAAGCTAACGCATGTGGATCAGTGAAGCTAACGCATGTGGATCAGTGATGCTAACGTGCTAACGCATGTGGATCAGTGAAGCTAACGCATGTGGATCAGCGATGGTAACGTGATAATACTCGGCACTGCCCTCAGACGAGATGATCTACGATGATGTGGAGCACGGCGAGGAGGGGAGTTCCTTGGACAATGGCTGGAGCTCCAGCGAGTTCGAGAGCTATGACGAGCAGAGTGACTGCGAGAGCCGGGGGGAGAATGGCCTTCCCGACGCCTTCCTGCGCAGTGGACCCTCGCGGAGCAAAACGCATGTTTGTAGTCACCTCTCTCTTGGTTTGGGAAAATGTTTCAGACCAAAACAGAAGCAGTTACCAGCTACCTTGGTTGCTAGAACAATCACAGATAAAAAGGGATTGCAGTAGGTGACGGCTTCAATGCGATGAGCAGATGTTTATCCTGTTTTTCATAGAGGAAAGTCTCTCCTGCTGTGCATGCTGTCCTTCCAAAAGTCATGGTATCGCTAAATGAAATGAAAACTCTGTAGGCAAGACTCTGGGCTAAATAATCACTAATGGAAGTCTTTCATTTACAAGCTTCAGTACTTAGAAGGGCCTTCTTGGGCTAATTCTCCCTTTCATCTCAAAGAGGTCCCATTGAGCTTCTGGATCTCTGCTGTTTCTCTGTGCACCAGCATAGTTGGATTTTGAGCAGCCTTCCACGAATTTTGGTATGGAGGAGTATGGGCACCTCCACTGGGACACTTGGCTTGTGTGCTGCTTTACACAGCAGGATTACGAGGGCTCTGTCCCGGTGGGACCCACGTTTCACCGCCCCCCCCCCCCCCGACTCCACACAGCCGTGCCGGCTAACTCCGCTCTACTCTCTCCCAGCTCTCCCAAGATCTGACGCGCTTGAAAGAGCACTATGAGCGAAAGATGAAAGATCTCATGGCAAATACAGTGGGGGCCGTCGAGCTGCAGCAGATCAGGCAGAAGCACGAGCAGAAGGTAAAGCCCAGTAGAGGGCGATGGCGAGCCAGCGCGGCGGCTGCTGCAGATGTTGGAAGGGTCACAGGTGGCTAGTGGAGTAGTAGGTAGCACTGTGTATAAGGACTTTGTCTTGCGGGTTGTCAGGTTAAGTCCAATGTTCTGTGCATGGTATTCTTTTAAGTAAATGCGTCATCCATCCATCCATTCACCCATCTTTTATGCTGCTGATCCTGTACAGCAGGGATTCTCAAACTTTTTGATTAGAGGTCTGCACCAGATTTTTGTTCAAAGTCAGGCGGTCCGGAACAAATTCATGAACTTTAATGAATTACTAGTAACCTTTCATACATCAATATATAGCAATAATGGGGCGTTTTTAATGCTCGCTGATTATTTTGACTGTTATGGGGGGGAGGGGATGATAAGTTATGTGTGTGTTAAAGTTTGGTTGGTTCTACATTGTATTTTTGTTCTTTAGACCTCATTATGCCTTTTTATGTTAATCGCATTGATTCATAAGGTGCTCTGTCGGCCGGGTCCGCCTTAACTGACTTTCAGGACCCCTGCCTCACTGGGCTGGGGTCTCTGAATTTACATTTTATATCAGTCTTAGTTTTTTGTGTTTCATGTGTTTTGTATGCATAGTGTGACCATGTTCAGACTTGAGTCTCGTAACGCGTTGCTGCAGGGAGGAGCAGTCCCTCCCGTTTCCGGCAGTAAAGACGTGCAGCTTGGTGTGTCAGCGGAGGGAGGTGAGGGGGCAGCTGTCCCCCGCAGGAGCGCCACTCAGCGACCTGTCACTGGCTGTCAATGACAGGCGTGGATGTGGGGTGGAGGGCTATTTGCAGGCTTGTTATTGGCTATAAAAGGCAGGGTGGAACGTGCCCCCTGTTTGTCACTCTGGAGCAAATTACAGAGTGCTGTGTGGGACCCGCAAGCCTGCCTCCTGTCTTCCTAGAGAGTCATTATCATTATCCGAGCTGAAAATTCTTTCCCGGATGTGATGTGACACTCCCATTGGCCAACTCTGATGTGATGTGACACTCCCATTGGCCAACTCTGATGTGATGTGACACTCCCATTGGCCAACTCTGACAGATGATGTATTTTTCCATAGGCGATGAGCAACTGCCATTTACTGAACAAGAGCCGCTATGAGCAAGCGTAGGTTCAGTCAGAGCAGTGCAGTAACTTCCCACAAATCTCTGTGCTTAGAGATCTGTATTTACATGATCTGCCATCTGACTCATATTGTGCTGCCGGTTACCCCGGACTGTAACCTTTGACCCACACAGCGAACGTGAGCGATGACCATTTTGTCAAGTGGTATGTCTTTCTCCTGTTCCCACACTGGCTGTGACCAAAGATGCAGAAGCTGGTCAAGGCGGCGAAAGAGGGAACCAAAGATGGCTTAGAGAAAACAAAAGCGGCCGTAAAGAAGGGCCGGTCCTTCATCAAAACCAAATCCTTCCATCAAGGTAAGGATCCCCTACCCACATCCGCCATGATGGTGCCGCCGTGACATCCATGCCATCAAGCCGGCCCCCGCTCTGCTCTTCAGACCGCAAGTCAGCCAATCTGGAAGAGGAGGGTGACCTCTTCATCGAGGTCGAGTGCTTCAATGTGGAGCCTGAGCTGTGCCCGACTCCCCAAGGCCTCACACCACAGCAGGTACCCGCCTCTCTCACAATGGCTTCTCATGGTTTTTGTCAGTGGTCCTGTCCTCCACAGCTAATTTTTCTCCTCCGTAGTAGACACAAGTCTCCGCTCTCTACGGTAAGAAACGTATATCCAATCGTGGTGAAACTGGTTGTTCTGTAGAGGTCGCCCTGAACTTTACAACGACTTCGCATTTGTTGGCATCACCTCAACCCAAGACAACCCAAACACTTGCATTGTGTCAAAAATATAAATATTTAAACCTTTTGTCATGAATTGCATAAACTGGTACAAACCATTTCATACTTGTGATCCGTGTGTCTGTGCTTGTCGGTAGATGGTGAGGAGACGCATTCTGGGGTCGATATTGGAGAGCGAGAAGAACTACCTGGACGCCCTTAAGCGAATTTTAGAGGTACGGTTGTTTTGCACTGCAGCTCTCATTGATGGTGTGTGGGACATTTACTCACTCTTCATTGTTTCAGAAGCATTGTGACACGTTATGCCTGTTTTTCATGTTTTCCCTTTCACCTCCATTGAGGAAAGTGTTGTTGCTACATGACTGTGGATGTGTAACAGGCTGACTTACTACAGCTTCTTTCTGAGAATATGGATCACATCATGTGCTACCATCGAACCTTGTCAGCAGCAAATGTAGAACTGCGAGTAGTGCCACCTGGTGACCACTGTTAGAATTTCAAGCACAAGAAGTCAATCTTGTCACACAAAAAAAACTTTGGGAGAGTGTAGCCTGTGGGATTGGGCTCTAGCTCTAAGGCTGCATGAATGTAGGGTGGGCATTACTTCTTGGTGGTCATCATGTGACTCAAGTGGGTGGGGTCACGTTTCCTCTAATCAGCATTACGAGAAGCCCCTGTCAGAGATGGAGCCCCGGTTGCTGAGCGATAGGAAGATGAAGGTGACGTTCTGCCGCATACGGGAGATCCTGCAGTGCCACACCCTGTTCCAGATCGCCCTGGCCAGCCGCGTGGCCGAGTGGGATGCTTCCGAGATGATCGGTGACGTCTTCGTGGCCTCCGTGAGTCCAAAGCGACAACCTGGCATGTGGAGACAAACGTGGTTTTATTAGCCCGCCTGATTAAAGCAGTGTGGAATGAGGCCTCGGGTGACTTTCCGTTTCAGATCAGAAACTCACATTTCTCTTGTTTGATTGTTACTTTCCCGCCTTGTGTGAGGAAATAACTTGTCGAAAGAACTTCCATCTCCACTTGACATGTTCCTCTGCTTCGTGTTTCCCTGTAATATCAAGAAAATCATTAATATTTATCATTTGCTGCAGTGTTTGAATGCTGGTAACCTCCTTCCTCTGGATTTTTAAGCAAAATAATGCAGCCAATAAAGAAAATAAATTAATAAGAAATCCAGTGGTGTCCTGCAGATATGAGAAGTGGGTGTTTCAGCTGTAAAATCTTGACAAAGGCACCGTCTCCCTCCCTTCTGGCTCTTGCTGCCGGATTGGTCAGCAGTAGGGTGTACCCCACCCTTGTACCCTGCTGCTTAGCAACACTCACCTCCCCAGACAAAGGAAGTGACCCGCCTTTTCCACTTCCTGGATTTGTTATTCTGGGTCTGGCTCATTTGTTGAGCTTCAGCTGCTGGTTAATCCGTGTCCAGCGGTCAAGGGATCTATTCAGGGTTTCAGCTGCTGGATCTTAGTAATCTCGGAAGCATCGTGATCCCCTGGGCTCTCCTGTGATGTCCTGTGATGTCACCTTTCTTCAGTTCTCCAAGTCCATGGTGCTGGATGCATACAGCGAGTACGTGAACAACTTCAGCCTGGCCATGGATGTGATTAAGAAAACGTGCGCCTCAAAACCGCCCTTCCTCGAGTTCCTCAAAGTAAGGAGGGGACTTGGCTTGGGTGGCGATGTCTGGTTGGTCGATTCGGCAGGGGTGAGAGAAAGAGCTAGACTGAAATAACAAGACAGGCTATATTTCTGTCATGAAAGTGTGTAAAACTTGGTGTAGAAACATTCATGGACATTCGTTGCTTTTCCAAACCGCCCAGACCCTCACTCACGCCCCCTACCTGTCCCCACAGCAAAGCCAAGACAGCAGCAGTGACCATGTGACCCTCTACGGGCTGATGATGAAACCCATACAGAGGTTCCCACAGTTTATACTGCTGCTGCAGGTAGGAAGGAGCCCCGCCCCCAGTCCCTATGCCCCACCCCCAACAGGGCCTCTGCACTAAATAAAACATTTTTGCTTAACATTAAACGTTGTTTAACATTATGCATGAAGTTTGTATAATTAATATGAAGCAACACTAATGATGCATCTGTAGGTTTCGGAATAGGTTCCCGGACCCTCCATAATCCTGAATAAGATGAGCAGTTACATAAGTTGGGTGGATGGATGGATGGATGGATGGATAATACAGATATTTGGGAACAGATGACCAGGTGGAATTGGCCAGCAGGGGGAGCTCTACGCTCAGAGACTAAAGTTTGCTGGAAATCAGTTGTGTGGGCAGTTCTGTTAGAATGTATTTAAATGATAAAGCCTATGGAAGTGTGTGTGTGTGTGTGTGTGCGTGTGTGTGTGTGTGTGTGTGCTAGGCAGAGCCCCCTTCATGTTGTAACCTGCGGGACCCCTTGGTCAGGTCAGGTCGGGAGTGTACCCTAAATGACCCATCCTTCTGCATCACGCCATTCTAGGACATGTTGAGGAACACCCCCGTGGGCCACGCGGACCGCCTGCCCCTGCAGATGGCGCTGACGGAGCTGGAGACCCTGTCCGACAAGCTGAACGAGTGTAAAAGAGAGGCAGACCAGCGCTGCGAGATCCGGCACATCGCCAAAGCCATGAACGAGCGCTACCTCAACAAGGTGTCGTGGCAGCAGCCAAAGCTGGGCAGTGCCCCCACCATGTGGCTAAATGCAGGTGGTGCCTGGGCCCCCCAAGCAGCAGCCATCCACTTTGGCTTTTAGTTACTGTGCGCCTGAAGACACGGTTTCCACGGAAACCTGTCCACCTGTGACACAGTACCCTATTGGTACTGACATTCCAACTGCCCCCTTCCCCTTCCGCGGCGTGGTGGGAGTTCCTCAGCTAGAGGGTTGGGTGTGAAACTATCTTGAGTTTGGCCAGTAGAGTTTGACCTAGTGACATTATGCGGGAAACATTCGTAATGGAAATATTAATCTATGCAAATGAGTAAAAAACTATGAGCAGAGTTGGTTGAAAATTTGCTTAATAAAAATGTTCTCTATTTGAAATGGTCTTTTTAGTTTTTTTCTTGTACTTTGATAAGTCAATGTACTACATCAGTACTTGACTGTAAATGACCCTCCCCAGCTGCTGAGGTCTGGCAGCCGGTACCTGATCCGCTCCGATGACATGGTGGAGACTGTGTACGGGGACCGCGGGGAAGTGGTGAAGACCAAGGAGAGACGGGTCTTCCTGCTTAATGACGTGCTGATGTGTGCCACGGCCAATGTCCGGTAAACTGTCCCCAGATCAGCGTGATCCCTCGGCCGTTTTCAGAGAAAGCGACGGCAGCCTTCTGACTTTCGAGAAGTGACCTTGTCATGTATTTGTTGCCATGCAGGGGCAGTCAGGACAACAGCAGTGCTGGTGCCCCATCTTGGCAGAAGTTCCTGCTGAAGTGGAGCATTCCTCTGAGCTTAGTGGACGTGGTGGAGTTCGGCTCCAGCGAGGACGTGGGGGACAGTGGCCGTTTCCCACCGCCACACCCCGTGGAGAAGTTGGTCATCAGCACCAAGCCCAGTAGGTATCACTCCGACACCACAGTCCACATTTGTTTCGAGAAAGTAATAAATTCTGATTCTGAAGATTAAAGTATGGTTATATACATCTGGGCTTGAGAGGCGGAGTGAAAG
The DNA here is from genome assembly GCA_019775895.2 of Stomatorhinus ivindoensis. Taxonomy (NCBI): domain Eukaryota; kingdom Metazoa; phylum Chordata; class Actinopteri; order Osteoglossiformes; family Mormyridae; genus Stomatorhinus; species Stomatorhinus ivindoensis. The sequence continues at coordinate 21,636,311 of JABFEB020000026.1, forward strand.
TTTTAGGGGAGTGACCTGGTGCCCAATGGCACCCCTACTGTTGAGCTATGGAATTGCCCCAGTAATAAAAATATATGGATTAACAGGTGTGTATAATTATGAGCTGCACCTTTGGAGAAAACTAACTGTTGCCAAGGCTTTCAGAGTGACCTGATTCCGTAGGAGATAAATGGTGCACTCTGGAACAGTGTTTTTCAGTCCGGTCCTCTGGGACCTACAGGCAGTCCACATTTTAGTTCCCTTCCTGAGCTGGGAGGGAGCAAAAATGTGGACTATGTGGCAGGGTGCTGGGTGGAAGCAAAAACGTGGACTATCTGTGGGTCCCTGAGGACGGGGTTGGGAAACACTGCTGTAGAGGCACGGGCTGCACACTGCATCCCGTGGAACACGCACGTCCTTGGGGCGGATGGCCCCTGAGGCTGAGACCACAGATGGAGTTAATGCAGCCCTCGACATAGAAGGGTTTGCCCGATTTTTGTTTCATCTTTCATTTGATGGGCCTAAGCATTTGCACAGATGGTTTCTTGGGTCCTAATGGCATATCAGATAATAATAACACTTCGCGGGGAAGTTCTCTTTTCACCTGCCGCATCTTGCTCTCTGTGACACACAGACCGGTGGGAGTCAGCATAGCAGTGATGGGCAGCCATCTACAGCGGCTCCCATGAAAGTCCGGGTTAAGCACATGACTGCTCTGCTGAGGCCCCCGGCTCGACCTTCTGATCACAGGCATAGACGCTAAGCCCCTGAGCAGCACACCGTGCAGCTGCTTCTCCATGGAAGGCATTTCAGGCTGTGTGTCAGTATTTCATGCCTGTGCTCTGACTTTTATAACAGCTGTGTCTTTAAAAACCTGATCGGCGAACCAGACTTGTGATTTAATTTTCCTCTGCGTTTCCCTCGACTGGCAAGCGGAACAGTTTAAGGCTATATCGGGGAAAGCCATATGATTTGTGGTCATGGGTCATGCAGCGGCTGTTTTTAGTGTAATACGTGAGCCTTGAACGCTGACATTTTCTCTTGTTTGGTGTATCATTATGAGAGGAGAGGCATCGTTTCCTGGTCAACAGGAAAGGGCTTTTAAGTGGTGCTTAAAAAATGATGCTTTTCTAAATGTCTTGCATTTCTGCAGTGTGTGTTTCATGGATTTGTGGTTCTTTTGGCTTTGAGCAGTGCATTATTCGCAGTGCATTCTTCGCAGTGCATTCTTCGATAATCAAATTCCTGATGAGTATCTTATCCACCCAGGTTTTTGGCTGGATTTTTCTGGAAAAACCTTTTTATCTGATGCTGGTAGATCTAAGCCTGTTAGTCTTGTTAAGTGATGGATTTTGTTAATTGATAAGTGACAGACTTTGAAGACATAGACACAGTATGGACGAGCACCGCAATACGTTGCCGTGGGTGACCAGGGAGTGTTCTGATGTGCTCTTCGCAGTCTGTGTTGCAAGATCGCTTCCTGTTGCAAGGCTCTCGTTGGAGATGCCCTGAATCAGATGATGAGAGGCCTGTCTCTGACCCAACAGCTGAGGCAGGTATTTGCAGCGCTGACACAAGCCATCGAAAATCTGTCAGCGCCGTCTCTACGTCTCGCTGTATTTATGTGACAGAGTTTTGAGGAAACGTCCTCACAAAGAATGCGCATTAAAGTGCCAGCAAAACATTGCGCGTGACCCCATAAAACTCCCCGTTCTTCCAGATGTTACTCGGAAACAAAACAAAACTATAAACTGTTTTTTTTTTTTTTGGTAACTTGGATTTAAGATTTGTTAATCATGGTAAATGGAAGTCTAGGGGAATTCCCTAGAAAGACAGTAATTCAGGGGTGTGAGTGTGTGTGTGTTTGTGTTGTCAACAGTCATTGACTTGACAAATCACAGATTTACTACACGTCTCATTTATTTTCCTTCCTCATACAGAGGTACCTCTGCAGATCGACGGTCTTATCTGGATGGGGGTATGGGGGGGGGGGGGT
>JABFEB020000026.1:21646961-21657958 GCA_019775895.2 Stomatorhinus ivindoensis
GTGAGCTCATGCCTACTAGTCAGGTCAGTGGGTTGTTAAAAACAAGTCTCAACCCCCCCCCCCCATCCATTCACCAGTGACTATGTGAGCCGGAGTCTGTGATTCATCTTCTCCCCAGAACTCCCCCCACACCCCGGCTCCTCACTGTCTGTCACCTAGCCCTCCACCTGCCAGTGCCTGTGTAGCTAGCTATGATCATGACCTCCGCTCCATGCTTTCTGTCAGCATGCAGAAGTATGACAGCTAATACTGAGCGGAGCGCCTGACCCAGAGTCTCTCGGCACTCTAACCTGCAGTCGGGGGAGGGTGGTGTCTGCAAGCTGCCATCTGGCTAAATAAACTGTGAGGGCCGATTTTCACAGAGCTGCAGGAATGTCTGACTGGACGCCCCGAATCCCCGCTGGTTTAGTCTCCCTCTTCTTCATGGCCCTGAAACTGAGCCTGACCGGGGTCTGAGCGATCGTAGGTCCCTTCTGGGTCTTGTCACTGCTCCCTGGCTCCTGGCCTGGAGCCCCTTAAAAACAGCCCTTTTGTGACTCCACGTTACCAGGCTCCACGATGCAGCCTTCCAGGAATGTCTGAGTACCTTGGCCCACTTTTGCCCTGTCTTCTCCCTAAAACTCTGGAGGAGTTTTTCTACAACACCTGGTTTAAGGGAATTAAAGTCTTTTATTGATTGCTTTGTGGTTTAATGAAAGACTATCATAATGGCTGGCAACATTTCATGCGGCTCCTATAGGCTCAAGATGAAGCAATAAAATAACTTAGGATTTAAATTTGTATACCATTTGTTTTTCAAATCATTTCTTTTTAACCAAGTCCTTGATCCATATACCATGAAACAGCCATGCTGATTCAGGGAAGTCGCTGTCGATTGTGACATTCTAATCCTCTGATTGATTTGTCACGCACTTCAATCTGCCCAGCTCTCCTTTTTCCGGCTTGAACGGCAGCTGTCAAAACTTGAAAGCGAAAATGAGTCACTCCTGAAAGTTTTAAGACTCCTGTGCTGGTCCATGGGGAAGCGGTGGACTCGCCTGTGATTATCCAGCCCGGATTAGCATTTAGATTAGATCCACAGTTTTTCAGTCTCTCAGGAGACTGGGTTCAGTGTCTGGTGATGTGACCTCGGCAGACCTGAGTGGCTGGCAAGGAATATGCTTTGCATAGCAAAATGTGGGCAGAAGGTATGGCTCCAAAAAGGCGGTCAGATCATCCTCAGTTCAATGTTCTCTAAGACTGAAACTTAGGCTCATCCAGCTATATAGTCGAGTTTGCTGATGTCATCACGGATCAACGCTTAACCGTATCATGCATTTGTAACTTGCTGTCTGGCCGGGTTGCCGTGCTTCCTGCTGATGATAGTGGCGTCTTTCTGTTGCCGTTCTTCGCTGGTTTCCGTCACCGAGCCGGGCATGAAAGTGAAAGGTGCCAACCGCTCATTAATCGAGGACCGTCGTGATCGGAGATGATGTGCAGGCCTGCTTATGTTGTTTTTTGCAACTCAAGATGGGTCTCTGAAGGATTTGTATCTTTTTGCAAACGTGTGAAAGACGAGAGGAGCTCGCACCGCTGCCTGCGGAGCTCTGCTCTCCTTGCAGATACTGTGCAGCTCTGCATTTGATCAGATTATTTTAATTACACTGGCTATGTGATGCTCTCCTTTGCCGCTTCATGTCCATCCTGCTGACATCCTTTCGATGAAATTGTGTTACTCAGCAGTGTGAGAAGCGCTGACATGTGGCCGCGTGCAGCTCCATGCCCCTGCAGTCAGGGCGGTGTCGTGGAAAGTGCTTGGCTGGCTGAAGGGGGCGCTGGTTGGGACAAAGTCGTTAATGATGGAGGGGTGGGTTTTTAAGACCCCGGTGACGTGGGTCTGTGACACATGAGCTCCAGCACGCTGTTAGTCGAAACCCACATACACACACTTTTGTATTAGTATGTTCGTGGGGTCTTTCTTTGGGAAAGACCTAATCCCATCAATGACAACCTTAACTCCTGTGCCAGCCCTAACCTTAATCATACATAACCAAACAAAATACCAGGGTTTTCACATTTTCAGTGTTTTGACTGTAGCACGTGCATAAATTACAGAGGTGATCCCCCACAATAATCAGAACCAGCCAATACAATCATCTGGACCCCCTTAAATAGGTGGAGAACTCAACCAAAAGTTATGCCCTTGGACTGTAGTCACAGATTTTTATAAAATTGAGTTTCCTCTTGTGGGGACCAAAAAATGGTCTCCTTAATGTCAAAATAACAGGTTTTTATAACATTGTGGGGACTGAATGTCCTATCAATGTAATACATACATAACCCGCAGATGCATACAGATAGAGGTACTGAACTTCCACTGTTATTGTTATTCTCGCTGCTCCTCTTTCCTAATGGCAGGAACCGCGATTACTAAGATAATTAAGGACTCCTTACAGCCCGCAAACTGTCTGTTCCGCAGGCTGAACTCAGGCAGACGGTTCCATTGCCTGATGTCCAAGACAGAGATTTTTCCCCTAGGCCATAAGGCTTCTCAATTCACACTATGTTATATACTTGGTTCCATAGATTGTATTTATATATTGTAATTTTCTTTTTTACTCCTGCTTTACTTCTTACCTTTTTTCCTCTATTTTTGCACAGCCAAATAAGGGTGACTCAGAGTTACATTTCACTGCATGTTGTACTGTATGTGAAGAATAGATCTCTTTAATTGAATTATCTCCTGCACTCTGGTTCCAGAGGCTTTTTGCAGTGGTCTCCACCAGAGCTTGCTGTCGCTTTTATACTCTGCATCTTGAAATTGCTGGGCTGCTTTCCGCTGGTGCCCAATCGGCCGTCTGGTTGAGGTGCACCAGTCTTGTACAAGCAGCTCTTTGTCAAGCTCCAGTCATTGCAGGTCGACCTGTAGTGACCTCAAACAATCAGGTTCACGTCCTCGTCTGTCTTCCCTCAGATGGCCTGTGGGACGTGGACTCCCCAAAGCTGGTGAAACTCGGTGTGCTTCCCGTGAAGAGCATGCTGGCGGTGGAGGACCACGTGTGGGCTTCTTGTGGGGGCCAGGTCTTCATCATCAGCACCAAGAACTTCGCCATTGAGGTAGTGCTTTTTCTTTAAGGAGGGGGCAGCACAGGGTTGTGCGATATGGGAATGCTGTCAGTGTGACATATTCTCAGCCAACAGGAACACACTGACTCGTCATGTAAGTCACATGGTGCCGATGACACACCCACCTCTTAGGTTTGCTTGTGAGATCTAACGTTTTCATCACCCACAAGCCGTGTGGTGTGTGTGAATGTGTGTGTGTGTGTGTGTGTGTGTGTGTGTGGAGCAGTGACTGGGCGCCTTGCAGATTCCTCTGCAGCTGCCGTCACCAGCTGAGCAGCAGCACCTCCTCCTCCTGCCTCAGTCTCCGCATCCACATCTTATGCAACTCGCCTGTTCCTCGTGATGGGGGGGCTTGTGAGCGTAGGAGTTGGGGCCACTCCCAGAGAAGCTGACACTCTGACACGCAGAGGATGGAGGGAAGGGTATTTTTAAAAAAGGAAGGAAAGAGAGCTGAATGAATCTGAGCCTGATGCAGGGAGAGGGAGAGGAGTATGAAATGTTCCATCTGTCCAGCCCCCGTGAAAATGTTGGCCATACTATCATCATATCGGCTAATGAAGCACAGCCTGACTGAGTGACCTGCTTGTCCTCGCCTACTGAAGCCTTGTCCTCAGACCACAGCCCAGCACTGCACAGATGATGTACATCTTGGTAAAACTACAGACAGGACACATTAACAAACATGATGCGGGACACACGTAGGCTGAATGGACCGTAGGTCCGTTAGACACGGACATGATGTCCTCTGTGTTCTGCTCTGATTTGCTTATGCTTGGTTTTTCTCTTCCAGTTTGGAGGCATATTGGGTCATTATTCCAAGTCATTTTCTAAACTATTATACAGCAGATGTCCAGGTCATTATTACTTTATGTACAATGTAAAATAAGAACTTTATTGATCTCTGTGAGGGGAAATTTTTGTCCATTACCGCAGAAGATACAAATGCCACGAAGGATAATTTAGGTAGAAATAAATACAGCAAAGAATAGTGTAAGTAAAAGTAGGCAATAAATATGCAAAGAAAAAAACTGTAATAAGAGAAGTAGTGCTGTCAAAGTTAACGCGATAATAGTGCGTCAACGGAAATTCATTATAACGTGACTAATTTTTTTGATGCCATTAATGCGTGTTGAGTCAGCTCCGGGAAAATAATGAACAAAGGAAAAGGTATTTTGAATGGGAGGTTCAGCTTCAAAACTCTGTCAGATTAGTCCATCGACAAGATCAAAGTTATTTGCAGTTACTGTCAATGTGAAATGAGATACCACCGAAGTACATCTAATCTTAAATACCATACCAGGCTGCGGCTCTTCTCAGGACGATAGACGCATTCGCATTTTTATGTCTTAGCATATTATGATAATGCTTTCGTAAATGTAAATAATTTATTTATGGGTTAATACTATTTTTCATTTAGGTATTCCTTTAGCTATATGTGAATGGGGTGGTCCGTCGCGCACTTCTGTGATGTCTTAACTGTATAATTTTACATTAAATTCCTCAAAGTCATTCTCTACGATTGAGGAAAACATACCATTTGACCATAGACATACAGTACAGTGTCCGAGATTGGATGTAGACTTAAGTTTATTGGGATTCCCAATTATTTGATATATTTCTCATAGTAAATTATCACCACGCCTTCTCAGATCTTCATAAAATTATTACATTTTCTTCGATTTACATATTGTAGCCAGCTGAGTTCGGAGTGGTGAGGACATTCTGCACTTGCTCAGTCAGACAAATGCAGAGCCAAATGAACTTGGGTGAGGGTGAACAATATCGATAACAGAAAAATATTGTGATATTAGTCACCTTTGCGCTGTTGCGCGTACGAGTGATTTAAACCCCCTCCCCCACCCCACCAAGACGTAGACGCTCTGCCGGACAGAATGTCACATGCATTGTGTCACGTTCCACCACAGAGACACCTGCACCCGGACCCATCCCAGAATAGTCAGGCGGGGAACTCATGATCCCATTTGTGAGCCTCGTTCGGCGGACCACCTGCACCGGGGCTTGGGAAGTAGCTTGCGTCCCGGCCAGGGGGGCCAGGACACAAAGGGAAGGGGAAGGGGGGGGGGCGCACAGTTCAGATGAGGACTCCCCCCACGGGAGCACAGTTGTTAGTTACTGGCCAAGCAGAAGGGTTACAATCCAAAATGGATGCCTTCATTTATAATACGCAGCTGTGCAGGTCAATTGTCTGTCCGAGGACTTCAGGTAGTTACATTATATACAGAAGTTTGGTTCCTTAACCCCTGAGCTCCCAGTCACCCTCATGAAGTAACTGACTGAGTGATAGAAAAAGAATATTTGAATTTTTGTTACTGGTTGGTTGCTAGGCTAATAACTACAGCTTGTGCAAGGGCATTTAGGTGGAGTGCATCCGAAGTGCAGGCTGCCGCAACGGGGTGAGCGGGCTGCATGTGGACAGTCTCCAGGTTATCCTTCCAGACAAATGAAAATAATGAGTGGATAGCGGAGCCAAGTTACAACCAGAACCAAGCTGCAAGGTTTTCAGACATGTGGGAATGCAATGTCTCCCATGTTCCCCACAGCGCCACCTGGAGGCTCACCAAGAGGAAGGCATGGTTGTGTCGCACATGGTGGTGGCCGGTGTGGGCATCTGGATTGCTTTCAGCTCCGGGTCTAGCCTGCGGCTCTTCCACACGGAGACACTCGCGCACCTGCAGGACATCAACATCGCCACGCCCGTGCACCACATGCTTTCGGGTAGGTGGCTCCTCCCATTTCCCCTTCACTGGGTCACGCCTCAGGACCACCTGACCTGCATACTGGAAGTCTGGGAGCTCCCAATTTTAGCTTTTTCGGAAGGCTTTAAATTTTTTTCCAAAGGTTTACCATACTCCTACATCAATGAAGAATGCTGGCTTGAAGCAAAGTATTTATTTTCTTATGCAGTCCACAGGATGAGCTCCTGTTCCACCTTGTGAAGTTTCTTCTCTGATTGCTCCAAACTAAATATCGCACTGGCCTCACATATCCGGCCTCTTCAGACGAGCAGGGCTAGGGTTACACCCTCTCTTTGTATCTAACCGCAAGCTGACAAACCATGACGTGTCAGTCATCTTTTATGTCGCACCTTTATTGCTTTCCATTACCGTCGTGTCCTGCCTTCCCGTAGCGTGTGAATTTCCCACTTCAGGATCCTTTTATCATGGGCGTCTTTTTTTGTTCGCGGGGCTGCAGGGTGAGCCCTCAGTCAGCAGGAGGGGGATACTTCTGCTCCTGTGTCCGCTTTGGCGCAGGCTAAACTGGTGGGATTTTCGGCAGTAACCATAGGCAACGCTCTTTGTGGGCGTAATTCTCTTAGTAAAGATACTCCAATGTTGCTGGGAGCCATTTTTGGGGGTGGGGGGGGAATTATATACATTTATCAGCAACTTGGGGAGAGGTCTGTGCAGGACGCTGTTGACAGCCTGTGGATCAGGGTTAAAGTGGAGGGGAAAGTGCTGTGTTCTGGGTGGGGAGCTGAGCGAGAGAGGCCAGGCAGACCGTGCGGGTGTCGCTCATGTTGACTCCCTTTGCAGTACGGGGGGGAGAGGGGAGAGGAGAACATTCAGGCAGTTGGTAGCCGCCCCCTAAATAAGGCCTCAAGGTCTTCAGATGCCCACTGCTTCTCCGAGCGATAAAAACAAACACCCTGTCAGGCACTTGTCTAATCTCCACCCCAGAGGTTGTTTTTTAATCTTCACACATGGCACCTCCACGCCGTGACCGCCACCGCCCGGCACGCCTTCTCACCAGGAGCCCGGTGACTGTCATGACAAATGCTGGCAAATCCTTTTTTCTTTTGACGAAACGCTACCGACTGTGAGATCGAACCAAGCTGCAGTGGAAATGACAGCCTCTGTGTTTAGCCTGCAGCGTCTCTGTCTATGACTGACGTGCTCGGCGTCTGGCACAAATGCAGGGTGACGCTCCTGATGAATGTTTGGCAGGAATCATGTGTGTTTGTATGTATCTGGTCTTAGTGGGAGCCAAAAAGGCCCGAGGGTCAGACTCTGCACTGAGAGGCCTCGGAATGTGGTGTACGGAGGTCATTAAACATTTACACAGTTGATACAACATGTGCTGAAATTTAATTACCGAAAAACCAAAATCTCTTGAAAGTATCAGAAGTCCCCCTTCAAGGGAAGAAGGCATCACTGTTTGTCCTGCCTTGCTTACTGGTGTGTGGGCTCTGTTCATCTTCGCTGTTCTGGGATCTGTCCCTAACCCCCCCGCCATAGGACACTCTGTGGCTTGTAGGAGCTGCTCCTCCTGCTGGGTCATGTTTTCTACCCATGATGCAGCAGTTTCAAAAGCTGTTCGCTGTGCACCATCTTTACAAACCTATTTGTAGTCACGGCTGACCTAAAACCACCGAGGCATTTGTGTCTGTGCCTTTCTGTCGGTTGCCCACTCTAAAAGTCTCCTGTCTTTACTTTAGCAATATTTGCTTTTTCTGCCTTTTCATGAATGACTGGGTAACGAAAAAATTGGCCTGGGGTCATGTGTCCTGTGTCTTGATCTGAATTTCAGTCCCTTGCATCAGTGGAGCTGTCAGAACATGTTCAGCAGTGAGGAAGTGATGTAATATGGGAGTGACAAATATGGATGGGGTAGGGGGACAAAGTGTTCTGTAAGCAAGGATATAGCCATGTTGTGTCATTTGGTTTGACTGGTTTGCAGTATCATACTGGGAAAGATGTATATCGGGACAAAATGTTTAAGCACGTACCCAGGTGAGTGATTGATTTTCATTGCCTGCCGCCGAAAGGTTGCACAGTCTGAATGTGTGACTGGAATAACATAGTGCTCATGCATGGATCTGAATGAAAGTCCATCTTCCACTCAGTTTGTTTCCAGATACCATCAGTGCTGAGGTTTATTTATCTGACTGAATGATCTTTCAGTCCTGCTGCCTCAGCCCTGGAGCAGTCTGTCCCATACACGGGGAGTCCACTTCCTCTCCCTGAAGCGGGTACCTTGGTCATTATGGGGGAGGTAAAGATGCTACGGTGTGATTCTGCTGCTTTTTGGGCTCCCCCAGGAGAGCTTGATAATGAGGCTCATTGCTTGGGGAGGAAGTCAGCTGCAAAGAGGAGGAGGAGGAGGAGCTCAAAGGGCCGCGCTGCCTAGGACTTCCACGGATATCTGTGGTTTTTCTCCAGCATTTCACATCCTTGCGGATTGTCTCTGTTGTAATCTCCCAAGTTCACCTAAAATTGTTTTTCTTCACCAAAGGGCTGGACTGGCTCTCCTGTGATTTGTGCAGACATGCCCGCATTTGCCTTTCAGAAGCCAGATGGAATTCACCCTGCGGTGTTCCTGCACGCTGTACACCACAGGGTGCGAACTGTGAAGCTCGCAGTTTTGGAATCTACTGTGGTGCCACTGACCACCTAGTAAGACCCATGTTCCAAAGAGACTTCGTTCACAAGGCTGGATCTTGTATGGGAGTTATTCACGCCGGTGTGCCAGCGCCAGATGCTATAGCAGGGCCCCTCATGGAACGCCAGGCTAAAGAGTCCAGTGTATGTTTGGGATCATTTTGTCCTGGGACCCAAGCTATTGGTGTTAAGTTTTGTAGACATTATCAATGGCATAGAGCAGGAGTGGCAAACCTGATCTATAGAGAGCCGCTATGGGTGCAGGTTTTTGGGATGAGCTATCAGTCAACCAGTAATAAAGCAGTGGTTCTCCTGTGGATCCACTGTTATTGGCTGATTGAGAGGTCATCCCAAAAACCCGCACCGGCTTTCCATGGATCAGGATTGCCACCCCTGCCGTTCAGGGTTATGAACACTGGTTTAATGAATCTTCTTCATTCCAGTATAAATGCGAACCTGTGGCTTTTCAACTCCAGTTCCTACCCCAGCCACAATATGGTGCATGTCCTCTTGAATGTGCTGCTGTTGTCCATCTGCAGAACTGGGTTTAAAGGCACTGGTGTCTGGAACCCTTAGTATATTTAATTTTTATTGAAAACTATTTCAAAATATACTTCAGAAGCTCGAATTGTCATGGAATGGCACAAATGCAAGCCCTCTGGCAGTTAACAGTGTAACCTCTGTCTGCTTGCTCCCTTATAGCACTCCTCTGGAATGTTTCCAGTATGTCTGTAATTCCTAGAAGAGTCGTTTGCGTTATACGTATGTAATCTCGTGCATTTGAAGAATTTTTTCCAGACCATTATTTCATTCTTCATTTTCTCCTATGTGGGCAGCAACCCTGTTCGAGAACCTGGCATTTTCTCTCTGAGAGTTCAAATTGCCCCCCCCCCCCCTCCCCTCGTGGGACACCTGAATGAACCAGCCTGTGCTGTGTGGGTGCAGCTCCGCTCCATGGAAACAAGGACGACGGGAGCCATGTGGTTGACTGCCCCGAGGCCTCCTGCTGACCTCCCAGCGGCGGTCTACGCAGACCAACTCAAGAGGAGGCTTAAGGCTTAGCACGGTGGCGTCTTCAATGCAGAAGGCCGTGAGGCTGAAAGATGGATGTGTGTGTTCTGCTCCTCCTGGCTGCAGGCTTCAATCCTGTATTGAAAATAAGGGCAGTTTGCATTAATCGGACCTGCATGTGGTGAGACATAAACCATGTTAAAATGTCTAAAGAGATATGCTTTGGATTTACATTTATATGTATGTGTAACATAATGAATGGAAAGCTTTAGCAGCTTCGGAGTCTGTGCGCAATAATTTGTCTCAGATAATATTAAAAGCTCACGGCACAGATTTCATACAGTCAGAAAAGGAGGATTTTCTTCACTCGCTGAATCTTTGGTCTTTAAAGTCGAACGGATGATATTTCCCAAAGATAAAACTGTCCCCGGCGCCACATAGTAGCAGATTGTTTGTTGCCTGGGGGGAGCATGTGGTTCACAGGCTTTGTCTGCGGTGACCTAAATACCCAGCCATGCATGCAGCAGTGGACCCAAACAACACCTCCAGCACGGTCATCACCGTATCTGTGGAGTCGTGCATCATAGAAGGGCAAGATGTGATGCTTTTTGATGGTTTGGCGTGTCTCAGGAGCAGACTTGTAAGCTCTTATGTAGAAGACAGGGAGAGCAAGTCTCATTTGTTATATTGAGACACAATGTTGACATCACCGTGGAGCTCTGGAACACGTGCAGATCAAAGCGAGCCCCGTGCCTCGGGTCTGAATCAAACCTGATCCTTGTTGATGTAGATTAGACCTTATTTTGGTAGGTCAGTGGGAGGGGAAATCCAAATATTGTGGAAGATGAGAGGTGGGGAATTACTGTAAGCTTGTGTCCTCTCTTCTTCTGGACGAAGTCTGCATGGGTGCAGCTCCAGGCTGGATGGATTCTCTCAGCAAACGACACCAAAAAGCCTTGGATTAAGGGGCAGTGCCAGGTCCAGTTACATGGAGCTATGGGGTCACGTGCGGTAATGCTCTCTGATGCCGACTCAGACCTCCTCCTGGAACACCCCCTGCAGGATGATCACACACTCAGGCCCAGAGAGCCAGTATCCAGTCCTAGTGGGTGTGTGGCCCCACCTCAGGGAGACTTCAGGCTATGAACCCAAAACCATTTCGTTGGGATAAACAGGGTGCGGTGAGGTGTGGTGGGACACACAAAGGCCCTGTAATGCTGTCATAGGCTCCTGCTTAGAAGGCATCCATTGTACTCATAGCTGAGTCCAGCAGCCTTTTTGTGTAGCAGCAGGGATATGAAAGAGACTTAGAGTGGCTTTAATTGGGCCCAGACGAAAAGCAGAGAAAAGGGTCGATCTGCCACCCACATCTGGAGGTGATTCAGGTGCTGGAGCTCTGGTGAGCTGTGGTGCTGGCTTGGAGTCTCGCGTAATCGTTTTCAGGTGTGCCAAGTACGGCTAGCGGGATCAAAAGATTTGGGG
>JABFEB020000026.1:21659640-21683333 GCA_019775895.2 Stomatorhinus ivindoensis
GCTTTTATTACCCCAACAGTCACAGAACGAGTGCTCCAGGACCCCCCCCCCACACACATACACACACACACACACAATTGTCCTGGGACCCTTAACTTTGGAAAATGTGCTTCTGGTTCTTACGTAAAATGTTCCTTTCTCTGAAATTCCCACGTAACAGACTCATATTACATAGAGAGGATGAAGGAGGGTAAATCTCAACAGAAGAGGTGCCGCTTGCACAGCTCCTCCAACAGGACCTGCCTACGCCGCTACACACTTATCGGAGCTACTTTGGTCACCGGTCCTTCTTACACTCATGCCCTTGATGGACAAGGTGGCTCAGAGACTCACAAATCCTGCTTTGTAGCTGTGACAACGGAAACTCCCTAGCGGCCTTGTTATAGTCCCTCTGACATCACTGGTGGGGGCAGCAGGTGCCCTCTGACATCACGGGCGGAGGCAGCAGAGACCCTCTATCAGGGCTGTTTGGACTTTAACACGGCACTGAGTCACCCTCCGAATGGTGCTGAATGGGCCATAGCAAACTGTGGCCCACCCCCCACCCCCCCCCCCCATTTTACCATGTGACATAACACACGAGCGGCGTTGCTCAGTTCAGAGCTGTTCCTCACGCCATCTCTAAGCACTCAAACCACTCTGAGAATGCATCATCCTACCTGAGCTTCCATAATTCCAGGCCAGATTTTTATATAAATTGGTGAAGTCGATTAGACGTTTGCATTGGAAATCTGGGATTGAACAGGTTCTGTTCCTTCTGCATGCAGATGGCAGCACAGCTGCATTTATTTCAGGCCGAGTAATTTGCCGTTAAGGCCACATCTGGGTGGATCCGTCTGCTCTGCGGTTTAGGCTCTGCCGGATTGGGGCCCAGAGGAGGGAGATCCCTGTGGATCTGTTGCTCCGGTTTGCTGTGGGAACCAGGCGTGTACTGTGGTGTGGGGGTTCCTCTCAGTGTGAGCTGGGCTTTTCAGACCCCAGGCCATTTCCTGCTCTATATGGATTATCTGCTTCTGTCGCTAATGCAGCCCATGTATTTCTCATCATCTTCTGTGCTTCTGTATCTGTTGCACGAGGTGAGTGTCACATCCTGTGCATCTGGTGTGCAGGTCGCGGGATGGTGTCCTACCACGCTCACAACGGCCCCGTTAAGTTCCTCATCATGGCGACAGCAGTGAGTAACCGACCCCCGGAGAGCCAGGCCGTTGCTACGCCCAGCCAAGAGGCCCGGGATGGGGAGGAGGCCCGCTCCCCGTTGGGGGGCCCGACTGTGGAACGAGGCGTGTGGCTGGGGGAGGCAGGTTGCTCTGTAGAAGCCAGCTCCTCATCCTCCTCCTGTGGTTCCTTAGCCCTGTCTCAGAGCTCCCTGGAACACAGGCCTGAGGACAGCGCCATCTATGACCTGCTCAACGACCCCGCCCACGGGCACGAGCACAAGCGAAGCCACAAGGTGCGCATCAGCTCAGTGCTGGTGGTCTCCGGCGGCCTGGGGCACCGGCGGGTGAACCGGAAGACCAAGCAGTCACGGCAGGAAGAGACAGTGTCCACCATCATGGTTTGGCAGATCCCACTGCTCAGCGCCTGACGTCTGTCGCCAACTCAGCCACGCCTCTGTACTCTCTATAATCGCCTCTATAGTCTCCATCTTCTCACTCGGCGTACATTGTTGTAACAGAATCCCGGTTAGCTTTTCTCACACGAGTCGAGAGTTGACCTCGGTGCTGTGGGCATTTCCAAGCACGACCGGACTGCTAAATTTGGCACTTGTTTTCATTAGTGCAGAACAGCTGGTGAGTGCAGATAATTGGAAAGGGAAGGCAAACATTTGGGCTTGCAGAAACCCTTGGTACCAGGAGTTTCGGCACTTTCTGCTTAGACACTGGACCATGTGACATCTTGGTGCGCAGGGACCAAGAACACATACGCAAGCTCTTTATATCGTCAAAAATGTTTTTGCCGTCAACTGACACCTTCCTTGTCTGTGAATTAAGCAAGGAGAACCTGAACTCTTGAAATACCACTTAAATGTCCTTAATATCAATCTTATTTCTGCTGAATCTGTTCATCCGTTATTGCCTTAACACTTCTAATGTTCTGCCACTTACTAGATTACATGTCATTCCCGCTTCAAATGAACATTTGTCGTTAACAGAGTTCTGTAAGTTGCTGACTGGTAGACATTATTGAGTAATGACCACTGTGTCCAACGTGTCGATCTGACTGCAGGACAGGGAGACAATGAGAGGACGTTTCTGCAGGGTGTATTATTGTTAGGGGGGGGGCGCAGACTTCCTGTCTGAGACTTGGTGATGAAGTGGATTTTCTTTGCTTTAATCAGGAGGCAGAACAGAACATGTTAATGTCGAACAAACTTGTACTGGCAAGGTATATGTTTGCACCTGTTCGTTCCCCTTTTGGCAATGTGGAACCAATAACAGGATTTTTTTTTCTGGACTGCAGTTTTTTCGCATCCAGTAGAAAACATTCAGCATTCAAGTTTACATGAGGCTTACACATGGCTCACATTTTGCTTCTTGCTATTGGCTCACAGGTTCACCAAATGACTGACGCCCTTGTGGAAGTGAAGCATGATGGGAAATTCTGGCTGGCCAGATATCTTAATACTGTAGCTTAGTTGGGGGTCCTTTTTTCACTTCGCATAACAAAACGGTAAATGCTTTGTTCCAAGAGTGGACCCACAGTGTTTAAATTTGTGATTCATAAGGTTCCCCAATTAATATTTAGTTTTTATTATATTTAAAATGTAAGAGCTTTAAAGTAAAAGTACTGCTGTATGTGTTAGTGTTGAATTACATTAACAAAGTTGCAATGAGAGCAATATTTTGTTTGCGAGCACAGTTAGTGTGTACAGTGTGTGAACCATTGGGTTGTCAGCGTTCTCTGTTAGCTAACATCCAACTGTTAGCGGTATCTGAGTGATATGGGATAAGCCAGCGGCTTTGCAGCAGTATAAAAGGCACTTTAAGAAGGAAAAACAGCAAGGGCATTGCCTTTTTAGAGCTCACTATAGCGGGAGTTAAAAATCGCCAAATCGGATGCATTCCCACAGGCTGATTCAGATTAACTGCCAGACTGAATAAACTAATCCAAACTTCACATTGAACCAGCTTAATTTAAGCTGCCAGCTCAAGACTTGCAGGATCCTTCCCAACCATTAGTGATGTTCAGTCCCAACTGCAACTCCTGACCCTTTGAACCTGCAGCTGACAAGACCCAAGTTAAGAGGGAACAAAGGAAGAGATTGATCAAAAGGGAAAAAAACAGTTGACCAACTGTTGTTTGCATTATTCTTCGAAAGCTTTACAGCCGTGGACCACATTGTGTATCTAAAACCAGTTATGTGTGTGTGAATGTGCATTTGCAATAAAAACACAAGTACATACATGAAATGCATTGACATAATTTCATTCGTGCATTTTATTAATAACTTTTGGGACAGCTGCTACCTCTTGTAATTATTAGTGATTATATAATCCAACCCTGTAAACCTTCTTCAACATGCATTTAGCAGTCATTTTTATCCAAAGCAACTTACATTTGAGAGAGTAGATGTAAGCGATTGGGGTTAAGGACCTTACTCAAGGACCCAATGCTGACATCACTCTGCTGACCTCAGGTTTTGAGCCAGCAACCTGCAAATCACAGACACCGAGGCCTAACCTGCAGACCCACACAGCATGGACGGTACCCTCACCTGCACCCACACAGCATGGACGGTACCCTCACCTGCACTCACACAGCATGGACGGTACCCTCACCTGCACCCACACAGCATGGACGGTACCCTCACCTGCACCCACACAGCATGGACGGTACCCTCACCTGCACGCACACTGCCAGTGCAGCTTGCCAGCAGGAAGGTGTTAATTTCACACTATGCCTGTATGCTGGAAAAACACGCTGTCAGGAGCCGGCTAACAGCAAACTGGACCCATTCTGATTCGCAGCATCTCCTCACAGGGTCAGTGCGGCATGGAGAGTCCTTTCTGTGCTACGACTAGCTGGGCTGCCACCCTGTCCACTTCATGCCTGCCATTGATGGTACATCTGATTAAATCATTGTGCCTGAGTGCGAATGTGTTGCATTGTCATTATTAGCTAGAAGGAAATTCACATCCTGCAGCTTTTCAGAGTTTGTCATGGATTCCTCCACCATTCCAGTTTGCTGCCTGCTATATGGCCAGGCTGGTCACCCCCCCAGACCCTACTGACTTAATCGATACCTACCTGAAATGACCTGCACTAACCGGATTATCTGCAGGAGAGCAGAGGGTTACAAATTGTGTCCAAGCAATGCCCTTATTGTGTCCACCTTGTGCATTCTTTATATATGTTGATGATTTTACCACCCACACATTACTCAAAAAGGCCCTTCTCACCGAAGACCAATGGCATTAGTATTTGCATTTATACTGTACAGTGTAGTTTCCCTCACTGTCATGTCTTCCTTCATTGCATAGTCCATCC
This sequence comes from Stomatorhinus ivindoensis, assembly GCA_019775895.2. NCBI lineage: Eukaryota > Metazoa > Chordata > Actinopteri > Osteoglossiformes > Mormyridae > Stomatorhinus > Stomatorhinus ivindoensis. The sequence continues at coordinate 21,664,129 of JABFEB020000026.1, forward strand.
AGATTATGTGGCTGTGTTCATGTATGACAGTTTGGGCACCACTAAGGGGGTTTCTGCCGTTTCATTGGGCTCAGTTTGTACCACAACATTCAAGAGCAAACCACTCGTAATGCTGCCATTATAAAGGAGAGTGTTGTTGGTTCTGTTCTGCAGACCGCAATTCAGCAGTGATACTCAAGGAAGTTCAAAAGAAAAGTCTTTTGGTCTCATGTGAAGTGTGCAAATCTATTGATTTATTAGAAGTAAAATAGCTGGATTAGTTCATTGCCCCCTTCCAGTAACATGAACTGTAGAGTTTTGTCCAAAATATTCTCCTAGTGTTCCCTGTACCTATGGGGCAAAGCCAACTGTTCCGGTTGTAGGCGACTTGGCTGGCGATAAACTAAGGTAGCGACATGAGATCACGTATACCTTCAAAGCGGCAGCAGGGGGCCGACTATTGCTGTTAAGGAAGCAAGATGGAAAGCTAGACTCCCATAAAGAACAATGTTAAGTCCCAATCTGAACTAAACTCCTCTCGCTGTTGTACCATCATCAGCCCAACATCTGGCCTTTGCTATTTTTGTCGATTTGATAGTGACAGTTCTTTGTTGTGAAGTAGTGGTGGCCTCCTTAGGTTAATTTTCCATCCCCAGGAATTATGTAACCACGCAAGCATGCATTTATCAGGGAGCTTCTTGTCGTGGCTGTTTATTTGCGGACGAGCAAACAACCATATCACGTCTTATTATAGGCATCTTAATAACCGCTCACAGCAACTGAACCGCAGTTCTAATTACACGTTTGTCGCTGCAGGTGTAGGTTTCACTGCTTATATCTTAAGTCTTTATCACCCATGGCATTGATTCCGCGGGAACCACCGTACAAATTAAGTAAATGTAAAGACAAATTCATGGGAGAAATATATTAACCCGTGGAAGTACCACGAGATAAACCGCTGTCTATTAATAGTCTGATGTTCTAAATAATCGCAAGGAACTGTTTATACGTGTAGGTCACTGCATAGTTCCTTTAAGCAACTGTTCTTGAAGAGTTTTCGAGGTATGTTACCCTGGAGAACCTTTGGACTGAAACTATATGAAACTCCTATACTCTATTTAGTGTATATGATTTATATAGCCAAAAGAAAAATCACACCTTTGATTTCAGCCGGTGTTGCGAAGATGGTGTTCTAAAAAAAGATGGTAGCAGACATAAATTTACATAAAAAGTCAAGGCGCTCGTTACAATTCCCACAGAATAGAGGTGGGGGACAGGCGGCGTTTGCGCTCTTGTGTAAGAACGGCGCATCTCCCCCGGCACGCCCCTACACTGGTGTGTAGGGTTAATACAAAGGAGGTGTGGCTTGCTTCAGTTACAGCTCATCCCTACTGTAAAACCAAAACATTATCTCTTGACTGACAGCTTACAGAGGACTGTACCCTCACACACACTGGAGTGCTCTTTCTACCGTCCCCAATCGCTGCGGCAGACCCACACATGTGCTTGGATATTCGTGGTTCAGTACGACCGTGAGCACAAATTAATGGATTAGCTTCTGAGTGAAGTAAAAGAGCATAACGAAACATGTTTGCTCTGTAATCCTGTGGAATCGTGCTCCAGGACTGGACTACAAACCGACGCCAGAGCAAAACATGCTTGTATTATTTACTGGCAATCCTGCTGTGGAAAGCGGATATAAAGACAGGCGTTCATTACAGTATTCAAAGGAAGACGACTGAAGGCAAGTATTTGGACTGCGATGTTTGCTAGGAACAGCGGCCATACCCAAGTCATCATCACCTTACATAACTGGGATTTGTGCAAGGGTAGCGACCAAGACGTTTGATGAAATGCCCTTCTCTCCAGCTGCAGTTGGTGCGTGAGTATAAAAATTGTTGTTTCCGTGTTTATTTCTGGAGTCATGCATGAATATTCTTTTTTGTTGTTGCTTTGTAAATACAACACGTAACCAAATTTAAAATGCAAGTATAAGTCGTTTTCTTAAAAACTGTACATGTAGGCTATATATTGCAAAGGGTTATGAAATATAAGTGATCATTATAATTGCATTATGATGGAAAACGTCTTGATAGCACGGTAACACAAAAGAGTTGTTTTCGTTGAGGATGCCCATTTTCCCATCACGGACTTGAGTACTGCAGAGTATGCTTGGTGCATTTCCACATCCCAGACGCGGGCAATGAACAATTGCCTCAAATATTAATAGTCAAGCTGTTACCGTGTAATGCACACAGCAATATCTAAACTACCGACATTTTCCAAACGCTCATTCAATTTTATAACGGAATCTTGGTTTTTATTATTTGTTTAATATCTGACCGACTCTTGGCATGAAACCTATAGCTGTGGCGAAGTTCACCAGGGATTTTGAGCATTACCACTTGAGGCACAATAAATCTCTACGTATTAAACGCTGGCGTGAGGAAATGACGAATACGCCAGTGGGTGTTATATTGATATAAGTTGAGCAACAGCGCCCTCTTTAGTTTTCATGAACCAACGCTGTGAATTATTTATTTGACCCATTTCCTCAACGGCCTTCGGCGCTGTTCTGTGATTCCAGTCTCTAAAAACCCTTTTGTGATTGGTTTACTTTATCGGCAACGTGAATTTTTTTGCAAAGTGATTGCATCATTTTTTACATATAAGAGCAGGTAATGGTTTTAATTTAAATGGCTATTTAAATGTTAAAAATCAGATGAATAACACAAATTTAGAAACGATCTAGAAAACGTTTGTGACGTTTGTTTTTCTTCCATCTCAGGTTGCGTAGGAAGACTTTGACTCGCAGACAGTTGTGGATAAGAAGCAACGTTGTTTTTTCCCACCGATTAAAAAAAATTAATTTAAAGGAAGTGTGTTTTGTACTACTGTCATACTCCTGACTCCTCAACCGAAGTGTAATAGCTTGTCCTCCTTCAGGTGGGAGACTTTTTGTCATTTTTTGACGGGAAACAGAGACAGAAGCTGGTGAATGTGAATAACTAGTACTTTTGAAAGACTACCCAAAAGAAATTAAACGCTTGAAGGGAAAAACGACTTCAACCGCAATAATAATAATAATAACAACAACAACCTGTGGCAGTAACAGCTCGAGCAAGTTGCGTGACTGATTACCAGCGGATATAACCCTGATAGACTGATTTTCCACTTAAGTGAAGTGAATGAATTATGGTGCCCGTACCTCCGTCCTAATTTTCACTTTCAATTTTTACAAAATGCAGAACGATTTTTCAACCCGAGGCGCAACAGTAAATTTCGATAGGGGAGTAAAGAATGACGGTGGCCTATATGTATCTGGCTTCGCCGTGGAGGCCGATGCTGACACACCAGTAAATCAAGGGGAACTTGCGTTCGGCGCGGGCGACGTGCGAGTCCTGCAGGAGAAGCAGGCTTACTGCCGACAGAGAAGCAGGGTTACCAAAGAGCTGGTGGGTGGCGTGGATTCGGTGGGGAGGGGACACCTCAACTGCGACGCCGATCAGCATCCTAACGTGGAAAAAAATCACATCACCGGTCCCGCCGCAGACCAGGATAATCCAGTTAATAGAAATGGGATCGCGGACGAGTCTGGTGGAGCGCGCATGAAGGTGCCCTGTAGCTTTAGTTCATCCCTGTGTTTTTCTGGAGGAACCAAAGACGAGGGGGCTAGAGCCGCCTCTTTATGTAGGGGCAGCGGGATAGTGCGGAGTCAGTGTCAGGAGGAGGGGCGGGCGACCTCCGCGCCTGTCACTTATTGTGCTTCTGCGGGAGCGCAGCCAGCGCACGGTTTAGGTCATATGGTCAGTGCCTCGCAGGGCAATGATCGGAGGGAGGGCAACACAATACGAGGAAACCCGCTCACGCAATCGACCGAAGGACGGTGGGAAAATGGAAACGGAATCACAAGTATCTGTTCTTTGAAAGGAGATCCGGATTTAGTGATTGAGGTGTCTGGAAAGAAAATCGAGGCACATAAATCAGTCCTGGCAGAGAAAAGTGACTATTTCAAAGCACGGCAGTCTAGAGATATTCTTAAAGTGAAGGGACTGAGTTACAAGACATTGACAGTGCTGGTGGAATATATATATTCGTCTCGGATGAACGTTAATAAGGATAATGTCGTCGACGTGATCACTGGGGCTAAGATTCTTCAAATCCCGTGCGCAGTTCAAGCTGCGATGGACACCATGTCAGATCAAATCACCGCCGAGAACTGCTATGAGATTTTAACTATAGCGAAAAAGCAAAGGTTAAACGAACTGAAGGAGACAGCGTATCGTTTCATGAGTGACAACTTTCTGCAGATTTTAAAGGACCCCGCGGTATATGGGCGTCTGACGGGATCGGAGAGAGACCTCATCCTCAAAACGAGAATGGAAGGAAAGAAGTCCGTGATGGTGGCCGAAATAAACGACGTTTACGACCGTGTGGGGAGCAGACCTCAGAGCCGGAATAACAGCCGTCCACAGAGCCCGCTATCTGTGGCTTCGTTTGAAGAAAACCATATGATATATTATTATAACGAGAAGACTAAAGACTGGAGATCGCTGACTATGATGCCCGAAGATATAAACACAAAGGGCTGTGGGATTTGCACAATGTATAACTATTTATTTGTAGCGGGTGGAATAAAAGGCTCCGGGGACAAAGGAAAGCTGTCGGATAAGGTGTTCTGCTATAATCCCGTCACGGACGCCTGGAGCGAAATCAAACCCCTGAACCAAGCGCGGTCACAGCTGAAGCTGGTGTCGATGGACGGCTTACTGTACGCTATAGGAGGAGAGTGCCTGTTTACGGTGGAAAAATACGACCCCCGTATGGACAGGTGGACTACGGTGGCACCCTTGCCCAAAGGAGCGTTTGCTGTGGCTCACGAAGCAACAACCTGTAACGGCGAGATCTACGTGTCTGGCGGCTCGCTCTTTTATCGCCTCCTCAAATACGACCCCAAAAGGGACGAGTGGCAGGAGTGTCCGTATAACAACAGCAGGAAGAAGTCCACGGACATGGTGGCCTTCAAGAGCTTCATCTATAGGTTCGACGTGAACCGCGATCACGGCGTCAACGTGTTCAAGTACAACACCATAGTGAAAATGTGGCACGACAGCGCGTCCCTGGCGCAGTCGAATCCCCTGCCTTTCAGGTGCGCGGTCATGGCGAACTGCATCTACTGCGTGAATAAAACGCAGACGCTCCGATTCGTAGTGGGGGAAGATGATGCCCATTTTGAAGAGGAACCGTTGAAAGCCCCCTTTGAGGCCAAGAGCGTTCTCTTTCCCTTTATCCTAAGTGTACCCGAGAGGTTGGACAGGAACACGTAGTCAGTGTAATATAAAGGTTAATGCACGCCTGGCTTTACGCAAGTAGTTGAGACTGTGGACAGGAACAGTTAAAAAAAAAACCCAGTCGTGTTTAATGTTCAAAATTAAATTCAGTTTCACGCAAATATCTACATATATTTTTGCATGGAGAATGGAAACATATAAAACACGACCAGGCCTTAAAAAACGTTGGATTTAAGTATACGTTTGAAATGGTTTCAATTACAATAATATGTTTGCGGTTCATTTGATGTATTTTTTCTTGTGCACGTTTCGTACCTCTGTAAAGTCGGTAAGAATAGACTCAGTTTCTGGAAAATCTTGATTGGTAGCATTCGTATAAACTTAAAAATATTACGCGGGGGTATCAGAGTAGCTGTAATCTGCGCAAAGTAACCCTCGGTCTAACAGCATTGCTTCGTGATCCTAGTCACCATTACAAACCTATGCAAACCAGCGAGATTCTATCAAGGAATATCGCCTTTCTTCGAGGAATACAGGCCCATGTAACTGAATTATTTGTTTAAAAGGCGTTAAAAATCCAGTTAAAATGTTTACGTGATAATGCATAATGAAATTGAATGAACATCGGACCCTAATATCAATTTGTAAACTTAATGAGAAATTATTAATATTATTTAGATTCCAGCTGGGTCGGCATGGCCTGCATGCATGAATAAGCAAGATCATTAAGTGGGATCAAAAAGAAAGCGTGACGAATTTGTTTTTGTCTGTTTTTATTGCCATGTTGCTGTCGTGATCCGGAGAATGAATCTGAGCAGACATTCCTCAACTCCGCCATCCGTGCTACTAATTAAATTACTCACTTAAGCACATTGAGCAAATTCCAGGCTGCATAAGGTTGTTAAGGATAAACATTTAAGACGTAGGCTAAATGCTGAACTTTATACGGTTTTTGCTAAGCTAAAAATGTAACGTGAAGCAATAATCTGTAGCTATACCACAATATCTCTAAAAGACACAACAGTTTTTGGAGCCGGGCGACTTATTTAAGGAAATTTTAAAAATAAAATTAAGTGATCGTGATTATGTAAAAAATGTTTTAATATAGAGTCGAAGCTGATACTGTCGTAAACGTTAACTGCGTCTAGTTGCACAAAACAGCCCAATCTGCACAGCGCGTCATCGCGTACTGCTCCGTCTTAAAGCGGGAATGAACTGTCACTTTCTGGAACTACAAGACTGTTTTATGGAGACACGGGGGTTCACTTTCCTTCCAACAATCAGACGCACTGAACACATAAAGCTATCTAACACCCCCTCCCAGGTGGAAATCTTCCCTTAACTCACACTATCCAGCTGTCTGCTCTTGTACGCCAAGTAGAAGCAGGCATGATAAACCTCAAAAAAGTTTAATTTCTGCTCTTCTCTACCAAGAAAGTAACTGAAAGCACTTTTATCGCAGCTTCAACTATCGGTTTTCTAACACATCGCTTCCATAAGCCAGACACGTATTAACATCTGGGTTGGTGTGACGCCGCAGTTTTCGCTTTGAGTTCGATTTCCCACCTTCCTGCATCTACGCGACGTTTCGTTCAATTTAACTAGATAGAAAAGCTTCCTTAGAGAAGTAAAAAAAGAAGGTTAAATTTTAAGTGTCATGATATCTTTTTTGTTTTTCTAACAGATGTGGATGTGACAGATTTGTTGAAGCTGTTTTTTATTTTTTTTGCTGTCTGGCTTCAATGTGGAGGACGTGGACTGTAGAATGTGGCTTGCTGTTTAAAGAAATTGCTAGAAAAAGCATTATTTTGAAAGTGTAGAGCCCATATCCTTCTTACCATAAACTTTATTTAATAACAGTTATAATGCATTATAACTCTGCTTTTAAATTGTCAGATGTTGTATTTCAGTCAAAATTATGTGCACAAAATAAAAACTGATTTTGATGTACTGTTTCTTATTCGATATGTGATCATTGAAAATTTGCATTGCTGTGGCCCAGTAAACATTTAGCGCATTCAAACAGGGAACATAAACCTCGCCAACACAATCAATATACACTCTAAGATTCAGGAAATTACCAAAGAGGGATATCTGATAAGACTTCCAAAGAATCCTTGCCTTGTTATATAAATGCTCAGAGTAAAAATTATCTAGCACCTGGCATCTGATATTTGGTGTTGACCAACTCACCAAGTATTGGTTTCTTGGCATCTATAAGCTTTTGGTTCACATTGACTTCTGTGAGGAGATGGGTGTGCATTAGACTTCGTGAGGTTAATGTAGAGTGATTTTTAAAAAAGATTTTGTCCATTCTCCCAGTTTCCAGTTTGAAGGATGGGGGTTTTTCCACGCTTTCTGTTCAAACCGTAAATACAAAAGCACATTCCATTCGGATGGACTCACTGTGGTTTCAGGTTTGGGTGGGAGAATGTTCTGGACAGTGCTTTTCTGCTGTGGTGCTCAACTAGCACACAAATACGACCAACGTGACAGTGAACGTTCTGAATTTCCTCACCTCATCAAGCAGAGTGAAATATCTCAAGAGGCTGTTAGTGTTGGAACAATTCCCTGGTCGCTGTGTAGAGATTTGTTTTAATTTATTATCTCATACTTTGGCAGCGCCGCATGCTCTCTAGATTGGGTAAAAGCATGGGCTCATCAATATTGGAAATGGACATCTGGCTATAGTGACAGATGATAATAAAAGTTAAATACTTTTTTTAAAGTATGTCCTTGGGTGACTTGTGCCTTAAAAATAAATTAAAACAATATAATAAGGCTGTGTACTCAAAATCCAGAAAGTGCCAGAATACTTGGATGGATTTCCATTGATGTATTTGGATATGTTGGTGCCAAATTACCACAGACTTCTTTGTGAATTGCATCATTGTTACACAAGCAGCCTGGTTTGCCCAGTGCTTCCAGGGTAATCTCAGCTTCTCAGTAAGTGACTAGAAAATCCTGATGTGGTATAACTTTTAAGGGTTGCATGTTATTAAATTTACATCTTCATTTCTTGCACTTGCTGTAGTTTTGCATGCTTCTTCTGGGACGTTTTTTTGCTTCCATTACAAATTTTCTGTGTTCACTGGGAAGTTTTCTAACATTGGTTGCATTTTTTGGTTTGTTTTATTCCTCCATTTTGACCTGTATCCTGCTAACTAACAAAGTATACATCCTGACATGCAATAAAAACAAAACAAAAAAAAACATTAATTTGCTTGCTCAGTAGAAGACTGCTTCATGACTGTGAGGGCTTTTACTCCGAAAAGTATTATTAAGGAATATTATTTCCTCTTCTGTAAATGCTGTGTGTCCATGCTGTTTGCGATGCCAAAACATCAGCCTAAAACCATAATCCAGTTTGTTTATTTGTGGGGTCACAAACGGCTTGGCAAGGTAAGAGATCCCAGGAGAAGCCGCACGGTGTGTTAAGACAGTTAGCAAAAGTGGAATTTCAAACATCTAATGCCAAAGTGTGTTTTGTCTGTGTGCCTTTTCATGGACACCATACGGTGTTAAAAAGAACTGGCAGACAGGCTGGTAGGTCAAAGCCAGGGAAGATGTGTCTGTGGCGCTAAAATAATCCCTTCTCCCTGTGAGGGGGGTGGGTGTTAACCGTGCAAAGCCACAGATGCCCATTAACCACCTGGGGAATAGAATTCTCTCTTCCGCTAATCCTCAAACTGCCGATTATCACGGAAATACCGAATGGGATATGAACCAGTGCCAAACCGGTGTGCCAGCTAGTGGCATCAATGTGTAGGGATGCCTGTGATCCTGCTATGGATATAACATGTCTGAATGGCAGGAAATTGTGATCCCCAATGCATTATCAGTATTTTTCTTTATTCATCTTTCTTTTATCATTACAATGGTCACAGTTGACTTTGAGTAATTACATCAGTTCTATTGAAATATATATGCCTGATACAGTGTCACATTTATTATATTTAATATTTAGTGAGGGTAGCAGAACTACAGCATAACAAAACCACCTTATGGTCTCTGCCCTAGATGGGTGTGTACCAGTATCAGTTACAGTTCTTACAGCCAGGGTCAGGCTGGGGTCAAGGTGCATTTTAAATAGACTTCAAACCCCATCAAGCCCAATATTTTGGCTCATAAGTGGATTAGCTGTCGGTTGTTTTCTGGTCTGACATGGGGAGGAGCTTTAGGTAAAAGCATGAGACCCACATGGGACCTGAACCATGGAAACCACCATCCCCTCCCTGTGACATCATGTGGGGGGTGTGGGGGTGCAGGATCTCTCCAGGAGAGCTAAAACTTCCACATCTGCCCCCAGTGACCAGCCCCCAGCAGTTTCCAGGAAATCAATGAAAGCCATCATGTTTACGAAGAAACACAGCTGATGGAAACTCTGAGTAAGACTTGACCTCTTTAACCCTAATACTAAACTTTTGACATAAGTAAGCATTTACCTTTCTTTACCTCAGCATACCATTCTGTGAACATGTCAGTTCAAGATAGAAAATGAATAGAGAATCCATTCCTCCATCCTCCGGTTTCACGTGACCTAATGGAGAACCATTTGAGTAATTATAGGGTCTCTGGGCCCCATTCCGTGTAGAGAGAGCAGTATAGCTGAGAAATGTGTGCTTGACACACAAGATGTCACCCACTGTTGACTCACTGATGGATTCCCACGCAAAACAACATGATAAAGGGAACAAGTGCTACAGCAGAATGAGTCTTCAAATGAATGAGCAATACACAGAATTTTATCACTCTTCATTGTCAAAACATGAGCCTCTTCACTACAAAGAGATTAAATATTATTCTATGCTTCTTCTATGCCCCCTGCTACACTAGACTTTAATTTCTCAACAATCACACTCAACAATGTACAGTACTAGACGTCACGTCACAGTTCACCGTTTCGTTACTATTCTACAAACGGTTGTTTCTGAATTAATTTTGCTGGCCACTAGGGGCCACCGAAGAATATCTGTCTGTTGATCCTCTGGAGCCATGGAAATATCCACATGGTGGCAGTATTTAACCACAACGATAACTACAGCAATATGCGTCATAACGTTTGACTGCCAAAAGGTAAAGAATTGTTGCATGTTACAGTTGTCATACTGCATTCTGAAGTGATTGTATCTATTTGCAAAAAAGCCTCAAAATAAATCCCTGAAGACCACAAAGTGCCACTGAACAGCGTCACTCGGAGGTGATGGATGATGACGGGGAGCCCGCACTAAGTGCAGAGTAAACACAGGTGACGAATGGGCGCACAGGGAGGAGGTAGACGACCGGTGCTATGCTATGACTGTGCTATGACTTGCATGAAAAACTTTGTTTACGTCCACCTGTGGAAAAAAATGAATTTATAGGCGTCAAAGCCATGTGAAGTAGTGTCTCTGTATTGTCCAGATTGTGTCTGTGTCTGTGTATCTGTTTGCTTGTGTATCTGTGGGTGTGTGCATACGCATGCTTCTGTAAGTGTTACCTTGTGGGGACGAGATTACCCCACAATGTGATAAAATCCTGTAACATTTTACCTTGTGGAGACATTTTTTCAGTCCCAACAAGGATAACCTAAATTTTATTAAAATGCAATCAAAAACCTTAAAATGCTGAAAGACTTGTATTTTTTTTGGTTACTTATGGTTAAGGTTATAGCTGGGTTGGGGTTAAGGTTGTCATTACAAGGATTAGGGAAGGTTCTTTAATTACTGGAGAATGGCTTGCTAAACACTCAGAAAGGTCCTTAAAGATTCTGAAAGAATCTGTCCCCTACGTTATCAGGTGTCTCTTCCAGGATTTACATATAAACCAGATACTTGTTGCTAGTGTGCCGACCTGAATTGAAAGCCAAATGATTATATGCTGGTTAGGATGTTGTCCACAGAGAACAATTGGGTTGAGTTCATAAAGCCACCCATCGAGATGGAGATGAAGGTTCAGATGATGGATATCTCTGCTACCCCACAAGCTTCACCGTTTACCCTCTTTGATAGCAGGTCACAGATAACCAATCAGACTGTTACTGATTCACCCACATCCGTGTTGCAGCCACACAGCTGAACAAAAGTATTGTGTTATTATATTAAAGCATAAAATCAAGATATCCATTTTCCAAGGACAAAGTTACATCACACTTATTGAGAAGTACTAAATGTACTGGCTTGCAAATTATTTTAGCATAATATAATTATATAAATAGCTCAAATGATGGAATCCATTAAGTCTCAGGGAATTTTTTAACTTGAATCATTGACTGTGCCGAGTGCAGTCCACTCTGGTGCCGATAAAGATGTCTAATGGCCAGTTCACTCATGGAGGTTTTGGCCCCTCAGACACCAAGATGGCATCGGTATGCTAAGAAGCAGGAGGAGGTGAATTATTACTCAAAACCTACGGTTAAAAAGCATTTTTATTTTAAATGTGAAGATGTTGGGCCTAGTAAAATAAAGCTTTCTGAAGTTTTGAACTGTATTGAACGACTGTATTGAAAATTGGTTCAATATTACAATCCAGCCTTGTGTCAGCATGCATTCGCATCTGGGACTAGGAGCACCAGACACAAGTCAGTTTGGGTGTATCTTGATATTGTAGCTGTCCATTACATATATATTACTGTATGCATACTATATTACAAGTGAGATATGGGCAGTGGGTCATTGTACGGGTGGCAGTGCTGCCCGTTCTCTTGCACCTGTTATCGTAAGCGATGCACCACTAATATCCCACTACGTCAGTTTCAGGTATCTCTCGATTGGTATATGTGATTTACCAAGGACCTCAGAAGGAAGTGTGATTGGATGTGACACGATCAGGGTGAAGGAACACTGTAAATGCATAGTACACTTTGGTGACATCTACTGGCGATGAGAATGTTGAGCAGTTAAATAAAGAAGAACTTGTTAAATAATTGAACCTTTAAAACCATCAATTGTTAATCATTTTAAGGTAATTTTAGGCACAATAATATACTATTGCAATGGCATTTCTAAATGTTCAATGCATAATTATACAAAAGTTTTGAAACTGTTATGTTGCATTTACCATAGTTGAAACACTTTTATTTATTGCTATTTTTAAGTACCGTGTTGGTTCTGGTGGTTTTTTCAGATTTACTATTTTATTGCAATTCTATCTCATTTTTGTTCATTTTATTTAAATGATTGTATTTCATAGCATTGAATATGAAAGTTGCAAACTTAGTCTCATACTTGTGAAGTGACAATTGAACTTGTGTAATTCAGTGTTTATTTGTATAGTGCATTTTCTGAGCATTACATCGTCTCAAAAGCACTTTACTTTATCCCTGCTCAAACACCCAGGTAGCAAGGGCACAGTGGCAAGGAAAATCTCCCTAGAAGGAAGAAACCTTGGGAGGAACCAGACTCGAAGGGGGAGCCGCTCCTCCAGGGGCTGGCAGAGGAAGTCAAATGAACGAAATCCTAATTTAGACAGTCCAAATTTTAAGATTGACAATAACAATTAAGATATTTGTTATGGGCCGTAAGTGTTTTGGATATGTGTACAGGACACCTCAGTCTTCTGTCCCAAGCTCCACTCGCCAGTTGCTGCTTCCACCCTCTGACCTCTGACCCTGGCCCAAGGATGAAGTCTGCTGGTCACATCTAGCTCCAGCTCTTGCTCAAGCTTTGTCTTTTGCTATCTGCCGTGTTGCTTTGCTGTTTTCTGATTGACTTCTGTGTTTGACTGTTTTGGTTTCTCGGTTTCTGACTTACCGCTTCGCCCCTTTTGTACCTTTGCCTTCGGATTGTTTGTCTTCTGGTTTGAGCTCTCGCTCAGCTCCTGACTCTCTTTGCTCGCCCCTTCAGATACCGTGCTTTTGGACTGTTTGTTTTCTGTACATGTCTGTTAGGTGTGTAAGGAGTGGCTGCCTTTTTGTTTCTGCGAACGTGGTGTTTACAGTTGTTTTGGTTAGGGAGTTACACTTAGTCTTTTTGTTTCCCCTTGTTTTTGTTACCTTTAGAGTTTGCTTAGTTTGGTACATGTTCGTTAGCTGTTTTGGTTGTTGTTTTGGCCTGGGTCACTCCCGAAATTTGTTGCACCTTATATTTGTAACCTTGTCTGTGAATAAATATAAAAAACTACAAAAAAGATCCCTGTGTTCCCCTTTCCCGTTCCCTGGGTGTCTCATCTTCCCCTTTCCCTTTCCCTTACCTTTCTGGCGATCCCCAACCCTAGACTGGGGATCGTAACATATTCAATTAAATTACTTTACTAACTATACATAAAATACTGTGGCCAGGTAGTCAGTGTCACAGAGGATACTTTGAGTTACCTCAAGGTTTTGCTAGCTGTTTTAAATCTGAAAGGTCCTTTGTGTCTCAGGCAATTTTTGAACTTGTATCCTTGACTGTGCCAAGCCCTGTCTAAATAGTTCCATTCTACTCGTGCCTTGACTGGTTTGTTTCCTTAAACGAAAGACTCATCCAGCTGTTTCACATTAACGTCAATGACACATGCATGAATATAGGAGACTAACCAATCAGCAAGCAGTATGAAGTCATTGCTTGAGTGAAATTCAAGTCCTTCCAGCTTAAGTTAACCCAGCTAACTGAGGGATCTTGCCTTGTAATATACCCCCCTGGTCGTACATAATAAATATATGTAATTCGGCTAATTTGATAATGCAAGCATATTTTATTTCCTCTATCTGGAACTTGTTTTCTATATGAACATTGCCGTGCGGTGCTCTCCCACTGATCGGCATGCTTTCTGCTCATTCATAGGCACCTTCTGTAACATAGAATGGATAATCAACATGTTTGGGGAACTTCTGACATTGTTAGTTGGAAGTAGGGCTGGATGACATAAACAACACATCGATTTATCATCATATAAAATGTAAACAATAAGAAAATTAGAAACTTTTATGAATTATTGGCAGGGAACATTCTTTGATAGCACATATCAACCTATTACATCAAAGAAACAAATGCAGTTCCATCCAGTCATCTGGCGGTCTTTTAAGAACAGGCAGTCTTTGCCCAACAAACACACAGCGAGGTTAGTGGAGTAGGTGGAGCTCAGCACATGCTACTCTTCTGTTAATACGCGTGATTCATGGAATGCGTGAGCACTCCCTCAGAGGAAAATCTGCTGCTGAGGAAAGCGACGGCTCAGCAGCCACAACATCCATTAGCTATTGTGGATAAACAAGGTAAAAAAGACTAATCATTGATGGCGGTCTAAATTCTGCCGAAAACTTGTGCCAATGATAGCTGGAAATGCTGCGAGCTAGTGATAGGCAAATGAAGCTTCAAGAACCAATTGCTTTATTTTCTGACCGCACTAGATGGTGCTCTCTTTTTAAAAAAGGCTCAAATCATGCCTAAAAACAAAACAAGACTCCCATGTAGTGGAGTCAAAAATACCGCAGATGGTTCATGACTTGGCCATCACTACTGCAAACCTGTTTCACCCACTGAAGCACTACCATCCAGAAGAACATACAGAGAGATAAGATTTCCTCTTCCAATCTGAAGAATTACAGGACACCATCACAAACTATGTCAGTGAAGATACAATTTTCTGAGCCAGGGGGGCATGAAATACATAAGAAATTGTGCCCCATATTGGTTCAAACCAGGACACAACATTTTATTTTTCAAAACATTGATCCTGTAAATGGCGAGATGGGTGGCAAGGCTACTGGCAACGTTCAACCCATTCTCAGGAATGAGTAGTGAGTGTGTTAGTGTATTGTAATGCTACGCCCTATGACAAAGAAGTTTATTTTTGTATGATTCATTTATCAAAATTAGATTTTAGTTTGCAGTCCATTAATCTTTCTTAATCCTCTGAATCACTTCAATTACTTGAATTATTACGTGATAATTATTGATATTACCTGAAATTTAAAAAAAATGATGGTAATGAAATGTTTAGCCATACTGCCCAGCCCTATTTGGAAGTAAAACTGTAAAGATTTTAAAGTTAAGGGCAATCAGATAAATGTTTCTTTAAAGATCCACTTCTATAATTGGCTTTACAGAATTGTTTATTCAATTGTAAAAATAAAAGAACAACAACACAATTGTTTACATAAAGCTGTCATTTAAGTATAACACGATGTGCTCTTTCTTAATGCATACCTCAGGATTCAGTAATCTAAATTTTGTAATTAACAATACTTTGTCACAAAATTAAGTTTCTCTCCATACTGAATTAGGTCCTTGCTTATTTACACACAAATGTACACATTCAAATGTCCACTTTGGGTCAGTCAGCGAATCCTTTAAGTAAAAATGAGGGATTTCCAGGGACATGTCGAAAATGCTGGTCAAGAAACCAAAGTAGGTTAGGAGTTTCAATGTGTCTGTACACAACAATGTGGTTTAGGATGAAAGACATGAACAAAATCTAGTTTCACACCCTACGGAGCAACATACAGTGTATTATTTCCCGGTCTAGTTTGCCTCGGCTGTTTGTTGTCAGAGGCGTTTTCTAGGCACAATATGCAAAAAGCAATTCGCTGATGTCTGCCCTTTTCACTCCCCCAACCCCATCCCAGCTTAAGAAATGCATCTGTCTATATCTTCAAGATCAAACACACATCAATTTTTAAACATTTTACATATCATATGTCTAATGTCCTGAAAAACGTCGGTACGACTATGTCCCAATTACCAAAGTACTTTTGTAATAAGGTTGTTTTTGCTTGACTTTAGTTAAGGCTCTCTTTCATTTTTACATAACACTTTCTGAAATGGAAAACGTCTTTTAAAAGGTAAAGGAAGACCCATTTTCATTGTTGGACCCATCCATGGATTTTCGGGTTGAAATGTACACTTCAGTAGATCTGGAGGAGCGCCTGTAGATGTATTTCTTCCCCAGGCACCACAGGTCTGACAGGATCTTACGGAAGTGATTCCTAAACTTGACCCCTACGAAGGCATAGAGCACAGGATTGAGGCAGCAGTGGAAGTATGCCAGGGTCTCTGTGATCATCAGAGCCTTATTGACAGTCTTCTCGACCTCGCATTCCCTCTCATTGAACAGACTCACAGTGTGGTACAGAAGCGTGACGTTGTAGGGCAAATGGCAGGCGATGAAGACCACGACCACCGCCATGACCACCCGCACAGCCTTGTGCTTCTGGAAATTCTTGGCGCTTATGAGGGTGTAGATGATGCTGGAGTAACAAAAACCCATGATGAGCAAGGGAAGGAAGAAGCCAATAGCCACCTGGATGCTGGGGACCAGAATTTTCATCTGCTGGGCTGTTTCATTTTCTTCAAACTTGAGGTAACAGACGGACATGGTCTGATTAGAGATCAAGTCTATGTTATCATACGTCTCATTGTAGATTATCGTTGGAATAGACACGGCTATTGCAAACAGCCAGATGCCAGAGCAGATGATTCGACTGTAGAGAAGGGTCCGGGATCGAATCCTGTAAGAGCGTCTGGCTTGGACGATGGCTATGTAGCGGTCGCTGCTGATGCAGGCCAGCAGCATCATGCCACTGTACAGGTTGATGCTGTACATCCCACGTAAAATCTTGCACGCCCATCTGCCCATGGTCCAGTTGTACGTCTCGTTGTAAATTATCAGGGGGAGAGAGATGACGAAGAGGACGTCTGCGATGGCCACGTTCAGGAGGTACACGTCTGTCATGGACTTCGCCCTCTTGTAAAAAGCGTAGGTGACTATGACCATGAGGTTACCCAGCAGGCCCAATACGCAGATAAAAGAATGTACATAGACTTGTATGGTCACCTCAGTACCCGTGTTAATTTCACAAATGCACTCCATTGTGTCATTGCAGTCATAGTCGTAGCCATCGTCTGCCATTTTCTAAGATGGATGTTCTGTGGTAAAAGAGAAGGGTAAAGAATGTGAGGGCATTTTTTTCTGAGAGCTGCTCAGTCACACAGACCACAGCCAAGCAAGAAGTCACAAGACTCATTAGTCCGTCTTGGCACATCAACAAATTTCTGCACTGTCCATACAAAATGAGCTGGGAAGACAATTCACGATGCTGATGACAAAATCGAAATCAGTCCTTCATACTTAATGTAGGCCTATATTCTCCTCCGGCATTTGGGCACTTGATCTTGTAAAATTGGAATTTCATCTGACAAATGATGTCATGTCAGACCACTCGGTGAGGTCACAAGACACATTTATGGTTGCCCTTTAAATATAACAAATATATATACACTTTCATACATACAGTATGTGCAATATAAACACTGAAATATATTCTGCTCTTTGCAGACCATAAATAAATGCACAGCAGAGTTTTTTTTTTGCATCCTATTACACCATTTGTGGTGTTTCATCTACATCGCCCCCCCTTCCCCTTAGCAGGGCAGGGGGACTGTACCATTAACAGATACAGGAGATCAGAGCTGCCTCCACCTCTATCTAGTCTACCTTCTTCAAACTGAAGATAAAGTATCTGTTCAGAGTTAGGGGGTTGTGGTGAGTTGGCATGGGGGAGAGGGGCTTGGGTAGCTAACCAGCAGTGCTACCTGAAATGCACAGGAAAGAAGAAAAGTGCCAAAGGTTTTTATTCTGACAGCTGCCCCCCACAAAACCCCCGCTATATTTTCCGAGGTGGAACAGCTGGGCCTTTGTATTCATAGTTTGAATTGAAGATTCCTTTATTGTCATTGTGCATTGTGCGGAAAACAAAATTGAGTAGCAGTCCTTGCGGTGTCTTTACACATAACAAATGAGTTCTAACAATTTTTTAATTAAATGTATCAATATGACCTTGTGCAGTACAACTGTTGGCAAAATGAGGTTTTGATACCAACATTAGGTAGGTAATCCTGTGCTGTTTCACCAGGAGCTTAGATAAACCTGTTAATAGGCTTTGTCTAGTGATCTGCAATAGCTGTACAATATTGGTGTTTGAATCCATATCAAATAATAAGCATTAATTACTTTGTTTCCATGACAGTAATTGTAAGTAGACGCTCTGTTACCAGCCTTTGCACAGTTTGTTTTTTACCTGCTACATTTGTTTAACAGATGTTTTTGTCCACTGACACTTCCATAGTCTTTTGATGGCTTGGTTATAGTAATGTTCAAACAGCTGCTTTTAACTGAATTTGAAATCTGAAATTAAGCTTAGGGTGCCCTTTGTAAGAATTTGTGATAACCGGGCTTCTACATAAAAATATATTATATATAACATCTTAATTGCACAATCTCCACTGTTCTTAATCTGTTTTTAAGCTTAGGTAACACCCTATTTCACGAATACCTTCAGGAATCTGTCATAAATTCATCACGATTGAAGGTTTCGTTTCTGTTTTTAATGAATAGTATAGGCATTTAGGAAACCATCAAGATTTTTTTTTTCCCCACAATTCCTGTTTTTGTTCTCCCCCTTGCCGATGTCCCCTATCAGCTGCAAACATGGTGATAATTGTGTCTATCCCGGAACAAAGGATTTCTTTTCATCTTGACATTAGGGAAGCACAGTCACGGTTAGTGTACGTAAACACTGCTTAATCACTTACATCTCCCCGCAGGAAATTCGGCAGGTAACTGAATATTACATACAAGAACTTCATTCTGGTGCTGTCATAAATTCCAATAGTAGAAGTACATTTGAAGTACATTTTAAGTATCAATACATTCGCATGTTGTGAAAGATAACTGCGCAATAATCATTGTTATTTGGTGTTGTGTTATTGGGCATGCTGGAACGCGGTAAAATTGGTTCGCTAAGAAAAAACTGTTTTTTATTCAGTCTTCCCTTAGAGTTTCCTAATTGTTATTTGGTGTTGTGTTATTGGGCATGCTGGAACGTGGTAAAATTGGTTCGCTAAGAAAAAACAGTTTTTTATTCAGTCTTCCCTTAGAGTTTCCTAAGCGGTTTCTGTTTTGGGTGATCAGTACTTGCCATACGTCCCTGAGTCTGCATATCTGTTGTTACAACAAAGCACTTATTTGAAAGGCACA
>JABFEB020000026.1:21683433-21695825 GCA_019775895.2 Stomatorhinus ivindoensis
GGGGGGGGGACAGTATGGTGATGAGACCCAAGGGTGTTCATACAGTATAATAAATTCTAAATAGAAGAACAATGGGCATTTTACAGCACTAAAGTGGCAATTTGAGGAACATGCCAGGATAACTTACATGAACCTATTTCTGTGAAATCATACATACATACATAAATAAACAAACAAATAAATAAATTAATAAAACACTGCAGGACTTGGACTTATAGACCACTGTGGAAATCTATACTTTAATTTTGATTTATTCATTTATTATATTTTATTCATTTAAGTAGAAAATTATATGAAAAAGATATTTTAAGATATTTTCAATATTTAATTTACGCTACACTTGAACAATGTTTATCTTACTACTTAACGGTTGGGGAAAAGAGTGTTAAATGAGTATACAAATTGCACCTACAGTAATTCTTTGAAAATATGTCAATAAAACTTAAATCAATGTATTTATAAGGTTTTAACATTTTCAAAATTGAAGTGAGATTTTAATCAAAACTTCCAAAATGCATCTTATCTTATGATAAGATATTCGTTGCAAAAGAAATTTGATTTGAAAGGACAATTCTACTCTGGACGCGAGCAGCACGAGGGCGACAAAAGATACCAGACCCCGATAATCTGCTATGTCTCATTTACCAGGCGCTTTTACCCAAAGCAACAAGTAGCAAAGCATTGAACACGCACTGAATTCGGCGCAAGGTGACGAGGTCTTTCGACGTTACTGTAAATCGAAACGTGTGATTCGTGTCATCGCAACATTCTGTAACACATACTCACATTGTGTGTTTTAAAAAAAGGACGTAATCGTCCTCTGCTTTTTAATAGGGTGCATTTTACCCCAGACAGCCAAGTGGGTGAACAAACGAAGATTCACAAGAGCAACAAGATTTGAAGCTCATGGCAGACGACCAAGAGATTCGCGCTGTGATTGGCTAAACGTTAGTTCACTCAAATCTAATTAACAAATCAAAACAAAACAAAATTAACAAACACGGGCGGAAATATTGGCGCTAGGCCAAAAAAGTGCGGGGGACAGAATCACCTGTTTCTAAAAGTGAGGAGGATGTGTCCCCCCCGGTTGCTACGCCCCTGCCATATACTATCCATCCACCATTCATTTTCCAACCCGCTTATGCGCGGTCGCAGGGGGTCTGGAGCCTTTGGGAACAACCCAGGATGGGGGTCCAGCCCATCGCAGAGCACACTCACACATGTACACGTATGGGCAATTTAATAACTCCAATTAGCCTCAGCATGTCTTTGGAAACCCCACAACGACACGGGAAGAACATGCAAACTCCACACACATGTAACTCACGCGGTTACTTGAACAAGGGTCCCAAAAATGTGAGGCACCAGTGCGAAACACCACGCCGCCCCAGTGCAATATGCTAATTGATCTTAATTAAATACATAGTTGAACCCTTTATTTTTTCAGTAGATAGTTAAGAATCACCCAAAACGTTGATCCTATAGAAGACGAGATAAGTGGCAAGTCTACCGGCAACATCCAACCCGTTCTCAGGAATGAGTAGTGAGATAATCAGCGTTAGTGTATTGAAATGTTACGCCCTATGACAAAGAAGTTAATTTTTATATGATTCATTTATCAAATTTAGATTTCAGTTTACAGTCCATTCATCCTTTTTAATGCTCTGAATCACTTCAATTACTTGAATTATTACGTGATAATTATTGATATTGCCTGAAATAATAATAATATATATATATGTGATGGTGATTAAATATTTTGCCATATTGCCCAGCCCTAAGTAAGGAAGTAAAGCTGGAAAGGTTTATTCAAAGATTTTAAAGTTAAGGGCAATCAGACAACGTTTCTAGAAAAATCCACTTCTGTAATTCGCTTTACAGAATTGTTTATTAGATTGTAAAAGAATAATAAAAGAGCAACAATGTTTTCATAATGCTGTCATTTAAGTATAACTTGATGTGCTCATTCTTAATGCAATTACCTCAGGATTCAGTAATCTAAATTTTCTGGTAATATTTGGTAACACTTGTTAATTCTTTTCTTTAGGTATACGTGAAGAACTTACACAGTTTTTCCCGCTGCTGCGAAGTTCGAGTGAATCCACTGTTTTGATCCAGGATCCCGTGGATGTGAGCACCAGTAATCTCTGAACCCCTGGAAAGGATATTCTGACAGCCTGTCTCCAAAGGGATGAGGAAGTCAAGTGGAACGGGGTGACTTCTGCTGTGTCTTGTGAGCGCGGGCGCGCCTGCGCGCGCGCGTGTGTGTGCGTGTCTGCGGGAGGTTGCGGGCACCGTGTGAGCCCCCTGTGAGACAATACTGATTTATCTGATCGTGTCTATGTTCCTGTCTAGGTGTCTGCCCGTAAAGCCTGAAATGAACGTGATTTGCATATTTTAGGTAAACCACTGGCACTGTCTTCAAAGCTCACGACGAAAAATAAGCTAACCTGAGGTGTCTAAAGGTTTTGTAGATGCATTGCATTACCACGATCTTAAGCATCGTGACCCTCGTACTTCAGTATCACAGAGATTTTAATTAGTATTGTATTTTTAATGGCAAAACTGCTGTTCTTAAATAGTTGAAGCTTGGAGCGAGGTCTGCCCACAGATGCACTTTGTTCATTCTGCAACAAGTGGTTTTGATGGATCATGTTCTGAAGGGTTTGAAGATGTCCCACTTTTGACTGTGGTAGTCACTTTTCTTTTGATTGACTGATGTTATCAGCACTGCAAAATCCAGTTTGTTTTTGCAGCAGTGTTATGTGACATTTCAGTGTTTCTGAATACTGATTTTTCATGTGAAGTTCCAATAAGTTCCTGCTTAAATTTCCCATATCTAAAATTTTGCTGGAGTTGTTATTAATTTTGTGAAAAATTTATTTAAAAGAAATAAACAAAATGTGCTGTATGCACAGATTTTGTGGCTGTTGCTCTGGTGTCATGATCCGCTCCTGTGTGCCACGCCCCCTGTCGTCAATTCATTCCTGCCTGTTCTGAGTATTTAGTCTGCGTCTGTGTCAGTCTTCCCCAGATCGGTCATCTGTTCAAACTATTGTGTGGATTGTGTTGTTTGATGGACATGGTGTTTCGTCCCTCGTCTCACCCAAATAAATCCCGCTACTTACCCGTAATACTGCCTACCGCCTCTGCTTGCCTGCCCAACATCACCGGCTCGCAGCCGAACGTAACATCTGGTTTACTTGAGAAAGCCTAAGAAGCATAACTTTATGGAAGCCTCCGTAACTCAGTTTCCTCTACTTTGTCTCTCCCACATTCCCATTCGGAGAAAGTGTGAAGGTGGGTAGAATATGCGATCAGACCCGTCTCAGCTCTGACTCAAGAATGACTCGGGGGGATTAACACCGCTCACTGCATGACATTCGCTGGTGTGCACGAACTTTCTGTGAGATGGGCTTTCCTCTTCACCTCCTAATCTACTCTCGCATTTTAAACTCTTCAGCTGATCCTAAGAACGCCTTCATTTCAGCAGTAGACCAGGGGCACTTAAATGGCGAATTCCGGTCGGAGTCTTCTCCAAAACTCAATGCGACTCATACCACGCAATTATTTTCCCCTCATCAAAATTTACCAAGGGGACCCCACCATGGCTGTGTGGCTGGTAAAATTTGGACCTTGATGAAAAAGTTTCCCTGCAGTAGATTAAATGTTGTTTTAATATCTTTCTGATCCATCTACTCCACCATCCTCCCACTTATTGCACGCAAGGTACGGTAAATTTGAGGTTCTTACAAATCTGGTTTTGTTGTATGTGAGCACATGCTTGAGATCAGTCATGAATTTGGCCTTTATCTGAGATGCAATCAATGGCATGGTGAGAAGAATCATGTTAAATTACATTTTTGTTTTGACAAATAGGCTTTCTGCATTTTAAGTCATTTAAAGTTAGACACAAAGGCTAAAGATAGTAGCTTAAGTAGCTTAACATCTTATCTTAACATCTCAGAACCGTATTTATGCACAATGTATGAATATCACATTATGAATAGTTATGCAACAAATATGCATTCTAGTGTGGAGCCGACATTTATTGGAAAGATATGTAGGGCGATCTTTGTTTTAAAATCAGAACATCAAATTTTGAAGGCATGTAAAATTAGAGAATGTCTTTTTTTTTTTTGTGAATGTCTGATACCAAAAGGAGACTCTGTCTGCTGCCAATGCGCTGGGGTGAAATCCTCCGTGTACACCGCCAAACCACTACTAAAATTCCCAAGCAAGGATGCAAAAGATAACATGGAAGATCAGCACTTCAAAAGTGCACGGCAATGGTCCTAAGTCTAGCTGTAGTACTGGGCACTGTAGCATGTTGGCAGGTAATTCTGAACCAGGATCCTGGTCATAGGCTGAAGACATCCAGATTCCAGATATCTCAGCATTTATGCACAGAAGTTTTATATTATAAATTAGCTTAAGCTTTTGTCCAAAGTAATATTTTACATTAGTAAAAACTTTTCTTTTTTCTTCACTTCTCTATTTCTCTATGGTAGACGTGAATTTTATATGCTATCTGCTCTGCCATTTTCTGTTTTAATTTTCTTTTTTGCAACATCTGGGATGAACAAAACAAGAATTTTATTGTGTAGCGCACATATGACAATAAATTGCTTGGATCTTGAAAGCAATATACAGGTGAGGGAGGCTGGAGTGGGAATCAGCAATCCTGGGACAGCTAGGGCCAAGGGCCTTGCTCCAGGACCCTGATGGTCACAGGATTTGAATGCGGGATCATCCAGACATGGACACTGACTCATCTCCTGAACTACAGGCAGCGTCTCAAAGTTGGATGCTAATCGGCACTAATGATACTATTTCCAACAACTCCAACCAATTTGGTTTTAGGGTCCTGCTTAAACGAGCATACTCCCTATACAAAACACAGCTCCATTTACATTCTCCTCTAAGGAGATGCTGACCAGACGAAATGTCAGAGTATGTTCTCTGTCATTTATAAGATCTCCCCCCTCAAGCATATTTCCTCTTGTTACTAATCTTTTTTCAGTAACTTTTTTTTTTTAAATCAGAATGGAAAAAAATGTTCATGCTTTCATGCTACAGGTCACGTAGCAGAGGTGCACAGCAGATTCTGAGGTCTGTAGTATGCTGACATCGGCAACTCTGATGGAATTGACAGCATCGCTTTCTCTGAATGGCCTGCGTCACTCGTCACATTAACAATGTGGCTACAAGTGCGAAAAAAAATAGTATCTAGCACGCACACACGCACACGCACACACACACACCTCAGCATCAAATACCATACCTGATGGATTTCTCTATCTGTGTTTTTTCCTCCCATAAAGAGAAGGACATTGAGGACAGAATGTTTTATATGATCCTTTTAAGTTTGAAAAACAGAAAGATCAGTTGTTAAATCATCCCGAAATTCTGAAGAGCAGAACCTGCACAGTCTTATTGCACTGGTGTTTCCTGGGACACGGGTGTTGCAGTGAGGAGGATCAGATAAGTAAGACTGGTCTGCAGATGTGACAGGTTTGTGAGTGAACAGGAAGCAAAACTGAAATTGAGCCGTTTCGCAGGTTCGGATGAACTTCCTCAAAGAGAACAGGCAGTGTTTTAGAAACACTGTAGTGCACACAATGTGGCCTTTATAGCTGCGTGAATATGCTGTCCATTGGTTCCAGCACGTCTAACATAGAAATTGCATGTTAAATAATTTAAATATAGCTCCTTTGTGACTGAATGCAGGAGTGAAACCTCACTGCGGCCCTCCAAGGGAGTCCATGATACTCTGCATGTGTATATGAGCCCTTGGAGGGGGTAATCGGTGCACAAATTGCCCCTACCACCTCTCCCTACAGTTACACCCATGCGTTTACACAAGGTTTCTTAAATTTTCCTTTTGATTCATTGTTTTGCCCGTAAGCAGGTAGTTTTAGATCAGACAAATTCAAATAACTTTTACATACAGTAGCACCTTTCCAAATCTGGTTGTGCCAAAGCAGGTAAGAAATCCGAACTCTTTTGTCACTCAGAATGTGTTTAACTTACTATGGTGTCTAACACGTGAACTGATTTATTTTCACCCCCATTTCAGGACATGCTTCAAAAACAGGAAAACATGGCTCGAGGTTACCATCTGTCTCCTGTCTGTCTGGCCAAACTCACATGGACAGTGTGAGCAATGCAGATCCTCCCGTAATGCTGACCATGGGCAGAGCGTCTGCTTGGTCGTCTGGGTGCCGGGAAAGGAGAAGCCATGAAACATGTCCCGAGGGCGGGGAACTGGGAAAGTCATTCCACACTTGTGAATGAAAGTAAAAGTTGGAAAAAAAGACTTAGTCCAAGATAGAGCTTCCAATGATGATATTCACACATTCGATATAAACACATGGGCGGCATGGTGGTGCAGTGGTTAGCGCTGTTGCCTCACACCTCTGGGACCTGGGTTTGAGTCTCCGCCTGGGTTCCATGCGTGTGGAGTTTGCATGTTCTCCCTGTGTCGTCGTGGGGTTTCCTCTGGGCACTCCAGTATCCCCCCGCAGTCCAGAGACATGCTGAGGCTAATTGGGGTTGCTAAATTGCCTGTGTGTGACTGGTGTGTGGGTGTGCCCTGCGGTGGGCTGGCCCCCAGTCCAGGGTTGTTCCCTGCCTCATGCCCATTGCTTCCGGGTAGGCTCCGGACGACCCAGTAGGATAAGTGGGTATAGATAATGGATGGATATTCACAGTCGTGATACTGTATGTTAATACGCCATGCTAGTGGGTTATTAATATGAAATCCCTAAAGCTTCGTGGCAGTCAGGAACGGACATTTAAATACCAACTGGAATAAACTCACACACGAAGCCCGGAGGCCTTCCCCATTTGATCGACAAACATCAGCCCCCCCCAGCCACACTTCACTTTCAGTGAACAAGTTTATCTCTGGTCATAAGAGAGGAAGAGACTAAAAGAACATTTAATTTTGGTGTGGACAGCAGCTTGGCCATCTGTTTGTGGCTTTCAGACTGTCCTTGACACGCTGTGTGCTGCACTGAGCCTTCAAGTCAATCCGTTGTCTTCAGACAAAGTAATAATATATTTTTTAAAATCAGTAAGAAAGCCATACATGCAAATTACACAACTTAAGTCCAATATACAATAACTTAAAAAGTATATATTACATTATATATACATTATACACACACACAGACACACGCACACACGCTGCCAACTTAGAAATAATGAACAGTAACAGCAAAACACTATCTGTAAGAGAACAGAGAGCTGCACTGCACTGATAAGATGTACTAGACAAAAAATGACTACGAAAAATATCTTGGTAGTTCACAGGCTGCCCTGCAATCTTATCAGCCCATTCATGACAGCATCTTTGGGTGTAATGTTGTGGTTTCCTTCTGTTGTAGTGGTAATTTTTTATATTTAACACGTAGATTGAATATGGGCATCTTACTATATTCTTGTTGACATACTTCATTTTATTCAAAACACGAATTCTGTGAGGGAAATGTTTATCTTATCATGCATCAAAATTGGCTGTTGTAACAAAGTCCTGTATATTGATTTGCACATGAAAATAAATTGCTTCCGTGACATGCTTGTTCAGAAAATCAAAATGGCACGAAAACACCAGAGATATGGGGGGGGGGGGATTTCTTTACTCTTCACGCAATTTTTAGATTAAATGAAAATATCTAGCCACCATCCAGCTCTAGCGCAACATTTGTAAAGCCACAAACAAGCCACTTTATAATTGTACATTTTAACGAAAAAGGGCTACTTGCAACGAGCCAGCTATGTTATCGATGTATTTTAGTAATAAGCTAAATCATCTCCAACCAAGATTACGCAATAAAAAATATTAATTACAAATAATAATATCTTAAATAACAGGAATTTTGAAGCAAATGCCCCCAGATAGAAACGCATAGATGAAGTGGACAACATCTTTCAAACAACAAAACCAAAGACGTAGGACAGCTCGAAATTAACGGGCGGCCATAAAAATCATAATTGTACCGTCATAACACTTTTTTATGTCATTAAGTTTAAATGCGTTAATACTCCAATGGGCGAATAGCGTAAACAAAGATTATTAAAGTAATTTAATTTCTATACTGAATTTGTAAAACCTTTTCTTGAGCATAATGAGAAGCTGTTGCTGGAGCAGAACCAGCAACCCCATGGAAGTTACACCACAAAACTTCCCACTGAGCCACCAAGCCACTAATTTCCCATCTTTGTCTTACCATAGCGACAGGTTTGTGTAAGATAACGACATAAGTTGTGAAAGCAACGACTTTGGATAACCAAAACTTGTTTTTTAAAATCAGCCTTCAAAACAAAAAGTAACATCTCCCTGTACAGGAACATATGTACTGGTAGGCGGAAAGAGGGGATTTTCCCTTCATGTGTATTTGAAATGAATCATTTCCCTATACCACATGTTTTCTAGGTTTATCCTGTCAATCATCCTGCCATAACCCAGACATTATTATATAGTAAGAGGCACTGTAGAAAACACATTAAATTCATTTGTACTCCTTCCAAGATAAACCATCACTGGAATTTTACAGAAGGAATTAAAGTTCACGGTTATGGATCAGTTTGAACCGGCCGGCTTACTGATAACCTACTAATAACCTACTGATAACCTAGACTTATTTTTTCTTATAGCCATTTCATACACTAGGCACTTTCCCACCACAGGAACCAGGAACTATTGTGTTCCTATGGAAGGAACTCGATGCAGGTTCGGAGAGGTAGTTCTTGAACCTTGCTTAAGCCTTATTTTAGTCCCCGCTCTGGGATTGGTACTTTTCGCTCAACCATGAACTACTGGGTGGGGCTTATAGCAATAAACTTTGCTGATTGGTTGAAATTATGCAGGAGTGCTGGTATTAGGTAGAAGGCAAAAATTGAGCAGGTGCAATTATTTTTGTATCACAGTTATATTAAATGCATTAATCAATAAATTTTTTTGCTTGCGTTTCTACATTTCTGGAAAAAAACTTGATTGATAACCAATATACTTTTATCTAATATTATCTAATATTGCTGGTGCTGACAGTGAAACTTGTGCTTATTATTGAAATAATGTTACATTGTTTTTAATTCTGTAAAAAACTAAAGATTGATCTGCTGGCCCGATTTAATAATGAATTATAATGTCACGGGCTGTATAAATAAAGTCCTGTTTACACTTGGTTTTAAAAAGTTTCCGGGGCAATCGATCACTAGTAGACAGCTGAGACACATCGCTGGATCTCCAAGGTGTCCAGATGACCATTTGTGTTCAGATTTGGTTCCTGCTCTAAGCACATTTATTGTATCATCCTTGTCAGGGACACATACAGGACACATTAGCATTTACACTACAAAAAATGCATCCCAAACCACCACGGCAAGTGGTTTGATCGGATCACAATGCGACCTGATCTCATCACTCAAGATGCGTTTTAAAACCAAGTGTAAATAGGGCCTAAAATGCTATGTCCCATTTTGAACCAATGCGAGAAGAGATTTTCCTGTATGTTTAAGACAGGGCGATCAATCCCTCCAACCGCGGAAATAGGTTCCTGAACATGAGTGGGGGAGCACCTACTGATTAAACACACTAAAAACCAAAACAAGCCAACTCAAATATGAAGCCAGTCACCCTCCCAGTTTCAAGATTTTACACCTTCAGATACTTCAGAAATTCAAAGAAACCAGAAGTTTATATTGGCAGTGCTGTATGACACAGTTTATCTGAAAGTACACATGACTGCAGAGCTACAGTAAAAGGCTATCCTTAGGCGATGGAAGAAGCCAGGGCAGAAAGAGAAAGCTCACTGGCAACCTGGCTGAGTTCCTCCTCTGAAGCTTTACATTTGAGACTTTATTTAAATAAGCAAATATAAACAAATGCACAATCACTACATAAAAACGAAACTAAGCGTGAAAAGACCCAGAATTCCACAGGAGACTCACCTCAGACGCAGCTGTAAATGTACGGCAGGGTCGCATTAATATCAGGTAGCTGTGACATACATTGTTCCAAAAAGTCTCATAACACACAGAAAGGTTTGGCCTGGTTGTTAATCAGTGTAGGATAGAATGGATTTAAATACAGATCAATTGCAGTTCTTGCAGTCCTATTTTTCAGATATGCATCTCGCGATTAACGACCATTACCACTGCAGCAACAAAAACCAGAGAAAGGTGGTGTAGGTAGCAAGGAAAAAAAACTTGTTCTACTTAACACTGCTGAAATGGAACAAAACAAATGAGGTTTTAAGCGGAGTCTCTAATTCTGTGCCCTCCCTTAAACTAGTCCCCAACCCATGAAAGTGTTATTGGCGATATTGACCTCTGACTTTCAAACTCAGGGGGATGGGGGTTGGGGGGGTTACTGTTTAGTGTGCTGAGTGATATTTTGTTTCGTTTTTCAGATTAGTGTCTGAAAACAAATCATGAGGCCTACAAGACCATGACAGCCGGATTATTTCAGATTCAGTCAAAGCATCTCCAGGGTATCTTTGTGGTTTATCTTATCGCCATGAGATCAATCTAATCTGAAACAGTGCAGCTATCTCTATGATCTAAATGAATAAACAGGAAATCCTACAATAGGGGCACAGTTCCCTAGGTGAACTGCACAGCACCTGTTCCAGCCATGAGAACCAGGTCTAATACTCATTAGTCATACTGCAGTCGCTGTAATGAACACGGGGGCTACATAAGGAAAATCAGAGAAACATTGTTGGTGAATTAAAAAAAAGTTCAGTGACCAAAGGCTACAATGTTTCACTGCTTATTTCACCTTTTATGCCCTAACAATATCAAAGCAGCATTAAATTAATGAGTTTCTGGCTTTTTACACCCTTTTAATACAATTGTGAAAGTCAGTCCCTGGGGCAATCCAAGGTCAGGTGCCCCTGCCCAAGGGTCCATTGATGAAATCAATCTGACAAGCACCGGATTTGAGTTGGTGACCCCCCAATCACAGGGGCAGCATCCTTAGCCGCTTAGACACGCACCACCTGCCTGAAAAGTGCAGCACAAACATAGCAGCAGTCATTCTGCAACCCTGACCAACACAACGGCAGTTAAATTTACCATTCTTTATTAAGTGATTGTGGAAACACGCACAGCTCCCCTGTGCGCGAGTGTATGCATATTCTCTATTATTTTTATTTATTTGTTATTCAACTTTTTCCCTCTCCCTCATCTGTTGCACCTGTCTTATTTCGTCTCTGCACTTTGTTTATATGTACTGCACCACGCTTCAGGGGAACATCATTTGGTGTCACTATATGCTGTGAAATGTATCTAGATGGAATGACAATAAAGAGCCACCTGACTTGACTATGGCCATGATTATATAAAAATGTAACTCAAAAACAGGAAAAGAACATTGGAAAGGACTTCAGCCCTGATATACAGGTACTGTATGGCAGCTCAGTCCACAGCACTGTTGTGTCACACCTGCAGCCCTGGGGGACGTTGGAGTCGCACCTCGGGCTTGTGTGAGAAGCTTGCATGCTCCTGTGTAACACAGGTTTCCTCCAGGTACTCCAGTGTCTTCATGTAGTGCAAAGACATGCAAGTGGAGCTCAGCACACAGCAAGCCGACAGCCAGAAAGCAGCACTAAGAAGAATGACTGATGATCCGCTGCTGACGATTGTGATGGTCTGTGCTAGAACACACCAGTACGATTTGAGGTGATGGCTGACATACAGCCGATCAGAAAACTCAGTATCACCAACTAGCTTCAAAGCCAAACTAGCTCATTCAGCCAAAGGCCTCTACGAATGTGGAGTATGCAGCTGAATGCCAGTTTGTGAGCTATAAATAAAAAAGGTTTTGATATGTGAGTCTTCAAAGTGACTAACATATTTCCAGCTGGAGAAAGCCAAAAGATTTAAGCAACCATTTCTTGGGAGTCACATGCTCCAGGAACACCTCTACTAGCCTGATACCACTCCATGTTCCCTGAATGCTCTTAATGCTGCACTTTCTGCTCATTTGAATATCAATCTTAATAGGTTCTTGCTTTGTTTGGGAGCTGTTGTGTAGCTCCTGCTCTGGTACCGCTTACACTTGTACCTGGGTGTTCACTGGCAGCTCAGCTGGGTTGCATTTACGAGAAATCCACTCTTTGGCGGCCTTACATTTGTAATGTCCTATTTGCCGCTTTGGATTAAATAAATGTAAATGTGAATGAGTGCGTCTGCTGCAAGGTCATGCAATGTGCTTCTTTAGCTGAAGAAGAGGACATTGGTGGTGGTCTCACTTTTGTTTCTTATTCTTGACTTTCAGTGAAAAACAGAAAACAAGTACTGTAGCTGAGCTAAATCTGTTTAGCCTCGAGCAAAGGAGACTAAGGGGGGACATGATCCAGGTATACAAGATTCTAACAGGT
>JABFEB020000026.1:21695925-21712770 GCA_019775895.2 Stomatorhinus ivindoensis
TTAAGTTCTCCCCAAACGAGCTTGATGGGCCGAATGGCCTCCTCTCGTTTGTAAATTTCTTATGTTCTTATGTTCTACAGTAAAACAAATATAAATACATTTATGAAGCTCACAGGTGGGGAAAAAGTAGGACATACTTGTTTTGCAGAAACTAACTTATCAAGATCTTTTCCTAGTACATTGAGAAACCCTACGAACATATTAAGAGAAAAGCATATGACCCAGATCAAATGCAGATAACATCACAGCACCGTTGACGGTTAAAGGATGTCATGTGTCATTATGATAGTGCGCCACTCACCTACTATTTGGTGCATGATCATACTCTTCAGATCTGTTCACACTTTCTAAAATATTCTGTTATCTGCTCCATCAGACTCAAATAAAAGATATTCCTTCTTCCAATCAAAGATCTCAGAAAGGGCAAGGTGACTGCAAGCTTATAGTTTGGAAGGCCTGGGGGTTTGCAAAGCGCCATTGCTTTGGGAGAGGGGTGAAGCTAGACAACGTGGCAACACCAGCACATAGCTTATTGAAAATGAGATAAAAACCTGTTATTTTTTGTTCTCCACAAGGTGGAGATTCAATTTAAGAATCTGTGACTGCCATAAAAATACTAAAAATGCCAAAACTGTTGTATTTTGTTTGGTTACTTATCGTTAAGGTTATGGCTGGATAGGGGCTAGGGCTGTCATTGTTGGGATCAGGGTTTTGCCCATAGAAATGAATGGACGGTTCCTACAAAGATGTAAGTACAGGTCTGTGTTTGTATTAGATTATATTGTGGGGACCAAATGGCCCCCACAATGTGATAAAAAAAACCTGTTGTTTTGACATTGTGGAGACCATTTTTCAGGTCCCCACAAAGATCTATGAATGCTGTCAAAAAACTAAAAATTCCAAAAGTCTCATATTTTGTTTGGTTACTTATGTAAGATTTTAGGGATAATAAAATCAAGCTGTCCCTATGTGTATATGTTGAAGCATGTTTGGTAGTGAGCCAGGGGGAAGTTTATTTGGTTCCCTTGAAAGATTTTGATTAAATGGATTGTTTAGCATTGAGTCACTGAGGTACCATGAGCAAGGTGCCACCCCTAAACACTGCTCCCCGGGCACTGAGTTGGCTGCCCCTTACTGTATTACGTCACATATGGGTTAAATGTGTGCTGTGGTGTGTCAACAATGACCACTAAATCTGAATTTTGTTGTATTTGTCAAAATTTTATGGAGGCAACAAAAGTTTATTTTGTGACTATTGTTGCGAGCTAAAGCCTGGTCCACTGGAGTTATCAAACGGGAAGCAGCACAGGGCCGGGATTACATTAATATTTCATTATTAGCAGAAGCCTTATGCCTATATTATTTACAAATGTGACCAGTAATTTCTGACTAATAATTTGATATTTATTCGATATGGAGTCAGCCTTTACAGCTGTAACATTCATGCGATTTATGTTAAAATAAAAGCGTTTTCTGTTTTTTTTGTGCTTTTGAGGTTACCGTACCAGAAGCCCAATTTGAAAAACGACAAATCCTTTAATGAGAAAATGAAGTCTACTGCTTTTCATTGCCTACTACACGACATGTTACAAATGTAACTTCTTAATGGTTAGGGAAAGTAAAACTCACACTGGAGTCAACACATTTCTTTTAATTAATTTTCCATCCAT
Organism: Stomatorhinus ivindoensis; assembly: GCA_019775895.2. Classification (NCBI taxonomy): domain Eukaryota; kingdom Metazoa; phylum Chordata; class Actinopteri; order Osteoglossiformes; family Mormyridae; genus Stomatorhinus; species Stomatorhinus ivindoensis. The sequence continues at coordinate 21,697,596 of JABFEB020000026.1, forward strand.
CCATCCCACCATTTTCCAAAACTGCTTACCCAGTTCAGGGTGGCGGGTGGGTCCGGAGCCTATCAGAGGCAGCAGGGAACAACTCAGGAGGGGGCGCCAACCCACTGCAGTTTAATTCATTAAAAAAAATGTCATTTACATAGAAATTTTGATTATGAAGACTCATTAACAATTATTCTGACCGAGTGCTTTAACCACAAATGTAAATTTGAGGAATATAATGCTGCCTGACTGCACTGAACTGTAATTACTGTTCAGCCTCTTATATAAGCAGAAGTGACTGCCTCTCACTGTAATGCGGTGCCTGTCAATAGCTGATTTCCTCCTGCTGTTTCCCCTTGTTATTTCACTTGTTACTTTGTACTGTAACTTGCTCAGCCTCCTTCTCTTCTTTCCCTCTAAGATAATTATAATACTTATTTACTTGCAATTACGTTAAAAACCAGCAAGCATCACAATATAAAACAGCATGTGACCAGAAATAAAGTTTAAGAAACATCTTCAAACACTTGTTGGTTGGATGGGGTTTTGTGACAGAAATTATGCAGAACAACGTTTCCAGTTTACCAGAACTTGCCAAAAATGATGAAAAAATGGTGACACACCAAAAGTTCAACTACAGTTCTCCTGTCGTCATGATGTCACCTACCCCTATTTTATCAAGGCGAAGAACTCAGCTATGCATATTACACAGACACATACAAAACAATGTCAGTTCTATAGATCTACCTCTTCTACAGAGTTTTTTTAGGGAACCTCATGTACACCTCGAGTATTTACCAAAGGAAAGACTTCAGTTAAAGGGCTTTACTTAAAGACAAAAAGGCAGTTTCTCCCCTAGGCTTGAAAAAACAATCCTTTACCTGATTTGATGAAGAACAGGACAGCCAACACAATTTAAATGTTATTAACGCACTTCCACATAGGACGGACACTTGCATAAACGAGAACAAGTCATAAGCGTGCCTTGTTCTTTTGCATCGTGGACGTGTATGACCTAGACACACAAACCAATGAAACCAGTCAATCCAGTCAAGGTACACTTTCAAAGCTGGTCTGTCGGCCTGGAATCCGTCAACACTGCATTTGTGTGCTATCATATAATTAAAATCATTTAAAACAATGTCTCAATAAGTACACAGGTATGCAGAGTGTCAGACCATTGTTGTATTCAAGTTTAGGCAGATTATGCTGCCACTTTACAAGTTTATTCATAATTATAACTCCATGTGCATAATTTAATTTGCATATTATAATGAATTTTCCTTTGCACAAAGTGCTGTTATACTGACCGCAGGCGTAGGCTGTTCTTGGGAAGGGATGTGTTAACTGTGCTGTCTCAGCACGTATTTTCTCTTGCCGACAAAGGCCTGCTAGCATAGCGCAGCTAAGACATAATGAATACCGAAAGCCAAAATTAAAACCACCAAAGCGTAAGTCAAATCATTTGTTATTTTCATATTTTTGGTGCCAGAATTTATCTGTCACTCAAAACCACGCACTTCTCCGGGTCCCGCACCGGGTGACCCTGCAGCTCCGTCACCTCCCCAGCAGAGGACGCCCTGCCTGGCAGTTAACAATCCAAACTTAACTAGCGATTAACGCTCACATAAGTTTAACCCAAGTTTAACATATTTAACCCAAAGTAATACAGCAAATTAGTAATAAAGAGTTCCCTACTGTAGGTTTCAACAAATGTCCTTTGAAGGGAAAAATATTCATGCATTAACATCGCTTCAACATTACCATTTAGCTTTAGGCTAGATATTGTGAAAACAGTTTTAAAATCACTTCTTAATTAACCGAATTCGTCGTCTGCTCACTGCTTCATAATTCTCCGCACCCATACTACTGGACGTCTCCGCGCGAAAGTTTATGACGCGTTTGACGTCACTATCCGCCCCTCCGGAAGAACGCCTGCTGCACTCAGCTGTGCATGCGCGGCTCCGTGCACAGTGCGCATGATCGTTTCGGTAGCGTCCACTTTAAATCCCAACATAGATACCTTTGACGAGTGTTGGAGTAGTTTGCAAACCTTACGGATTATTTACAAGGTAAATAAACTTCCCCTTATCCAGCACAATGACGGAAACGTTCTGCCTTCCCAGTAGCACTGCACCATTTTGTCAACACAATATGATTTAACGAATCAATGAGGTAATGCAACCCATAACTATATATGCTCCTGACTCATTAATGATTTACTATTTTCATTATTCGTTTATAGGTTACTTACATTAACTGTTTATAATGATCAATTATGTAGTCATTGACTTTTTTATATACCATTAAATTGGGGCAGAGGTTTCCCCACACCTCCTGAGTACTGGGGCCTGAATTCCACCCCCATTCCCCATGTTTGTAATTTCCCTGCGTACTTCGGTTTCCTCCCGCAGTTTAGCGACATACAAGCTAAGATACTAGCCTCGAAACTCCCCCTGGATATGCATCGCCCGTGGTATGTCATAGCCTCTATGTTAGGGATTCAAACCCTGAAAAACAGAAAATGTATTGCTTTTTTGTTAATTAACCAACCCCTCCGCAAACCCCCCATTGTTCCGCAATCAGGTCCACCGTGCGCGTTTTGGGAGTGTAATATGTGATATGCATTATGACGTATATGAAGTATTTAGAAGTACTAGACCAGTCGTAAATGTGTCTCTATGCGCGATTCATCGTAGGTATTTTTATAATGAAAGTGTTACAATCGTTTATTAATACTGTGCATACAGGAGAATTAAATATATGCAGGCCTACAGATGCCTTGAATCGATTTGAGTTTTCAGGCGGTGAAATTGTAATGAACCACCAGGTGTCGCCATTGTGATTCAATTCTTACAATACCAACACAATTTAGAATGTATCGAGACTTCCTAAATAGGCTAAGATGCCTTTTGTTCTAGTTTAAACTATGGTCATTTACATTGTATGATTATTAAAATTTATTATAATCTTAATATGAAATACGCATGCTAAATCTGTGTATATCTCGCAAGACTATCTTGAAGTTCTCATAGACTTCATAGAACATATTAGTGTCTATTATTATTCTGCCTGTTATCAGACAATTGAAAAAGTATCTGGATGTAACCATCATAAGAACAATCATACCCATTTTGGCTGGTTTTGAGCCTTTTGACTCAAAGGCTATTCTTGCTGTTTCTCTACATATGCAAAGCTTTATCATAGATACAAACACAATCTAGTACATGACGTTTAAGTTAAATCTATGATAGAATGTCGCTTGGAAGCAAACAAAAAAAGTTACAACAAAGCACATTTTCTGCATTCCCATCCTTATCAGAAAGAGATTGCAGTTGCACACATGCACAGACAGTGCTGGCACTATCATACAAGGAAACGTCTGTATTTTGTTTTTTCCACTGCCAGCATGACTTTTCCATGCTGACTGCAGGTCCCTTCTCTGAGATTTTCCTTGCTGCTTTGTTACTGTCACACGCAGTCACAGCCAAGGGGAAGAAGTTCTGAAGAGTGACCTCACATCCGGATCCAAGCCTCAGGGAATAGGGGCCAGGAACCACAGGCGATCTAGATCTCGTATGCCGTTTGTCCAGAGACAAATGAAGCCAAGGCTTCCTCACGTTCTTCTAGGCGCACAGTAGAATGTCACAAATTTCCACAGTAAAATCACAGCATGCTTTTCTTTCCCCTGAAAGCACACATCCCATTGTCTTCCCGGTGTTTGGCTCAGAACTCCTATCTGGAGAGGAAACTACACGGAACCCCAAAAGAGGGAACGGCACAGACTTTGTTTTCCTTAACAAATGCGTATCAGGGAAAAGCACAAGAGAAAGGTGGACGAAGCTCTTTTCCGGCCAGACTGCAGTCTGAATTCTTTGAATCCTGGCTTCTTTGGACATTATCGAAGGATGGTGTGGGTGACTTGACCTTTCTGGGACAGGATGTCGATCAACCTGACCTCAAACGCATAGCTGATATCTTCAGATGTATGGATCTGTGAAGAGAGGTCCAGCATGTGGATTTCAAAATGTGTTTTATAAAGAACAAAAAACATGTTAGTCAGTAAGGTGTCCTCCACTATTTCAACTGACTAAATAGCATTAGCACTGACATAAGTGCCTCTTGACTACAGTCCATTTTGACCCAGGTTAAACAGGCATGAATACCAGGACCGGACTGGCCATATGGAATACAGGGAATTTTTATGGTGGGTCGATGGGTATGTGGGCCAGCACAATGTATTGCTCAGCAAAAGGGGGGGNNNNAGGACCCCAAAGTCTAAGGCCAAGTTTAATCCTAGTTCAGCCCTGATGTAGACTGACCGATTCACCCGAGCTCGATGTCTGGACATGTTGAATGTTTGTTTGAGGAATGACTAAGATTCTGGGGCTCATATGACAAACCACTCTATAGGAATGCCTTTGATCTTAGGCCCTGGTGGGGTACTTCTACACAGTGGGTGATAGGTTAGCTAGTCCAACCCCCCCCATCCCACTTTACCTACCTTTGCACAAGTCTGTTGTATATATCACAAGAAGCCTGTTTCCCAAGTTAGGACATCAGTTAGCTGTTAGGCTACAGTATTGAAGCACTTAGCTGCTATGCTAACATGCAAGAGCAGTTAAATGCTATATAAGAGAAAAGGGGACATGATTAAAATTCAAATCCAAAGGCCTCCTGTTGTGTGCTACATCGAAAAATAAGTTAAAAAAAGAAGAAAAACGACTATCCATGACGTGTTGAAGGTGCTTTTTCAGAGAGGAGCTCTGGTCAGAAGTGTCTGGTATGGAGATCAACGTTACTAAGGAGTGGCCTGTCAGGAAAATGAACACAGTGAATATGATACCCGGATGTGGAGCCCTTTGTGGACAGCAGTACCCCATGAAGAGCGGTGGAAATGCAGCCAGCTCCAGATGTTCGTCTGCATACACAAACAGCCACAAGACTTCAGGCTGGACACCCCAGCGATGATTAGGCATTGGCACAGCCATGTGAAGAGCTGCTGGCGCCTATTGGCCGTGTAGCCGTTTGCTCCCAGCCAATCATGATTTTTATGAAACCGTTGAGGGTGGGTTCACTGAGTTTAGGATGCATTGAAGCACATGGTTTCTTCTCACTTGCTTTATTGTTCTGTGTTGCATCAGCATTTTAAATGCTTGGTAACACTTAAGGGTGCTTTCCATAGGGCCACATGACAAACAGAAGCCCTTCACGACAGCTGACATAACGTCACAAAAGCATTTATAAAGCTTCAACGCAGCTTTTGTACCTATCATAAATGCTGACGTCGGCAACTCCTGTGTCAGGTTGACATATCACTTATGTTGACTGCTAGAGGTTTATGCTGACATTAAGTAGCATTATGACAATTTTTTCATTCAAGTGATAAGTTATAAGAGTGACTCTGCACTTCAGTGTGCAACTGGCGGTTATCATTCCCTTTCAATAGGCTTGTTAGCAGCTAATGGATTCAACTTTCATCTAAAATTAATGTAATTCATTTGTGAAATACGAAAAATTAACAATTGAAAATTTTCTTTTTGAAAAATGAAGCACGTTGCCATGAGCAGTTATGGCTTTTTTGTAAAAGGTCACAATTAACAACCACTGCAGCATTTGAACCTGATTCTTCCCATAATCCCACCAGTTTCCTACCTGTCAGCTAGGCCCAATCAATATGGCAGACCCTTTATTTCGCAGCCTGTATCTGAGAAGATCCTGTCCTTCACAGCCGTTGTTCACACTGACAGCTGCAGGGGATTCCTCCAATGTGACCCCAAGTGTGAAAACCACTAGGTTTGTGCAGGCGTGAGTTGAGCACAAGCTGACCTCTGTTTCCTAGCGTGGTGGGAAATGGCCCGTTAGTCCAATGCTCTGCAGTCAGCTTAGTTTGCGCTGTTCAAACATTCTGCACGTTTACTGGAAGGCGTACTGCAAGAACATCATGTAGTTAATGTTCCACATTCTTTCAGATCACCATGGAGACTCTGCATTCGTTCTGCCTTTAAGATAAATTATTGGTTTCTTGCTGAGGACCACCTCAGTGTGGAAACACTTGCAGTTTTAAGAGATAGCAAAACTTTGCTCCAGTTACTTAATTGGCCAGTGTATAATATATGTAACAATCTTTGATTGTTTCATTATTGCCAGTATTTGTAGGAATGAAACGGAAGTTGTCTGAGCTTTTCTCAGTCTCTTGAGACCTAAACCCTTCCTTTTGTCTTGGATGAAACTTGCTTGATGAGGTCATATTTTAATATCAGGGGTTAATAAAGAATTGGATTGGTAAGATGGGAGTCACAAGAAGAGCCATAATTCATCCAGGGAGGCGGGCCTTATCATTAGCCAAAGAAATGTTTTAAGCCAGTGAATGACAGGGAGGGAGGACTCCGGGGGCTAATCAGCTTTCAGCTGGGGCCAGTACCTTAGTGACCCCCCCTGCTGTATACATCTCTACACAGAGTCAACTCCAGGCACAAAGAGATTCAGCCCTACAGGTTTCAGACTGGAATATACTGGAGAGAAACGCAGCAAACTCTGGAGATCCCTGGAACGGGCATTAACAATGCCTGGGTTAAAAACTGGAATTTCCCAACCATTTATTTAGTAGACCAGTATACGTGTAGGTGTCCCAGTTCTTTTTACACTGCTTGCAAAGTTTCTTCTGAGAGGCGAAATGAAGCACCAAATTTGCGATGCTCAGTTTGCTGTTAGTCTTTCAGTTAGCAAATCCGACACGCTCCTTCCCAGACTCACACTGTCGTCTCACGGCCAACACCCTTGAGTTTACCTCATCATTAGTGAAAAGTGAGCGAAGGCAGGGCTGGCAGCCAGCGCCGTGCTCATTAGTTATGCTTTTCCTGGAAGCACTTAGATGACGCCGTCAGTGTTTTGCCAGCACACTAATAGTTGGCGTCAGTTTTCAGAATCCAGGATTTGAAAATCTGTACAGTGTAGATCTTTATGCAGACTCAGGTTCAGACTTTCCCTGTGAGGACACAACTAAGAATCTAAAGGTGAAACGACTTGCAGATGACCACACAAGATCCTTCAAATATCTTTAGGGCATGGAGGCAAAATGGCGGAGCAAGACTCTTGCTTGAGGTTAGGCAAACAGAGAGAGAGAGAGCGATACAAACAGAGCAAGACACTCTTAGCCTGAATGACATCGACCAGCAGACTTGTGAGCTCCCTTGGAGCTCCCGGAAGGGGGTGTATGGGTAATGGATGCTGGCACTGCTCCCCATCGCAGCAAGTCCACCAGATGGCTAGAGATTGCTTGGGCCAGCCTAATTGTGAGACTTGGCTAAGGGCCTCAGCTAATCCCAGAAGAAAATCATATCAAGGAAAGAGAATGTATTCCCCCCCTACTTTCTGAGGTGACATGACTGAATCCCCTGCCCCAGTGTCCCTGTATTGAACAGCATGTCACAGAAAGAAAAGAATGTGGCAGGCTTCCCTGTCAATAGGCACCATGTTCCCCCCCCTCTTGGCAGCTGCGAGATCTCAGATGAAAGGCTCGACATCATTTTAGGGCATTTAAAGACGTAGCGTTTTAGTGCTGTGGAGTGGGGGTGTTTAGCCATTTACCCCTGGTCCCATATCACCGTAAAATTGTCATTTCCTGGTCCCAGAAGGGCTCAACCAGTCAACGTGCAAGAATGTGTTAACATGTACAGGAAAACAGGAAGGAACCTGTTTTCCTTAAGAAAATGTGAACAAAGAAAAGCAACTGAAGAAGGCAGTAATGTGTGTGACATATATTGCCATAGCAAAGTTATCAAACACTGAGGCCCAATAAATGTTATCTGTTTTTTTTTTAATCAAATATGTATGCCTTATGTAGACACCTGCCTTAATTTCAGACTTACGGCGAATGGAATAGGATTCACGATATATAAGCTTACATTTACATTAGCTTGACGTGGAGTGTTAAGCAAAAGTGCATTAAACATCTTCAGACAGCAAGGCTTCTTTGTTCAGGCCCTTAAATGTAATCAGGAGCCAAGAATCTGTTTTATTGGCGATGTACATAAAACCGAAGCATGGAAGTCAACACCCCTCCCCCCAAAAGAAAAAACAAACAAACAAACAAAAAAACTCAAATGGTCTATATTTTTGTGGCAGGACCAGTAACTTTCTTCAATTGATGCACAAGACTGGTTTTAATAAGAGGGGCATAAGATCCGACAGCAAATTAACCAATTAACCAAATGGGGGGGTCCATGATTATCGGCCCATCTCACATTCCACGGCCAAAGGGAGAGATACGCCTGCAGGCCGCAGATGAGAGAGACTCAGGAGGAAGGACAATTGACTGCTCGCTCTGTCGGAGCGATTTTGAAACCATGAGAGATTAATAAGCTCTCTGGCACACAGGATTCCCCCCCCCACTCCACTTTGGCGCAGGCCGTGTCCTGTCAGACTCCAGCGAGTAACTCTGGTTATTGCTATTCTTCAAACAAGTACTTATATTTTTAAGGAGCATAACAGCAACAATGACCTAATGGGCTGGATGTGCCCAACCCAACACACCCCCCCCCCCCACAACCACCTCCTCCTCCTCCTCTTCTGTCTAAAGGGCCAGCCATGAGCCGTCTCCATGGCAATGACCCATATGGCCTGAGAAACAGCATACACTCCTCTTCCAGGCAGTCAGGGTTAGTGGTGGACACTGGGACATTTTTCTGTATGTGGCTGTGGAGGGAAGAGTCATGAAGGCCCTCGATTTTGGCTCCAGGTCTCAGACATGAAGCTAATTACATTAACGTTAACAAGAGGAATGAACCAATTCCACAGCAGGGGCGGTAATTAAAGCCACGACTTCCTCGTTTCCTTAAAGTTTCCCACAGTTCCCCAGCAATTCTTTTCCTGATTTTACTTAAAGGATGTTTTTTCTTCCTTCTTCCAAATATTAAATGATACCTGCATGGTTTCCATATTAGATGTTTCTATACACATCATGTAATTTCATGCCTTGATAAGTGTTCAAAACTTACAGATCGAAGACAAATATGTATGGTGCAGACCACAGAAACTTTATATACTTGGTCTACTCACCAAAGTCCCAAGGAATCCGCAATGGTGTTGTGCGTTTTAGATTCCTTAGTCAAATTCTCAGTAAAGGTGTTTTAAAATGGACGAGGGTCCAGACATTTACTTGCTTGCAACCAGATTCCCAGCAGTCTAAACACTTGGCCTGCACTGAAGCTGTCAACAGACTCCCAAGGGCAAGAAGACGCATATTTGATAAAGAAATCATACGTATGACCACAATGGGATTGGGAAAAGCCAAAAGTGATTCTGACACCTTGGAAAAAGACAACAGCAATATTCATAGGATAAGGTGAAGTACAACTGATCATCATCTACAAACAATAAAAGAGGGAACAGAGCAAGTGGTGGTGTGCAGCTGAAGGAGACGGAACGGAGCGCAGCCCGGCAGATGACGGTGTCAGCGCGCTGTATCATCCCAGCACACACATCATTTCCATAGATGTGGTTTTCAGCCAGATGTCGTAACTTAACTTCCCCAACTATCACCGCATTACTCTCATCATAACAGAGCGATGAGATGAGAATGGACAAAAACAGGAGGGTATAGACTTATTCAGAATGCTTGCCTGGCCAAAGCACCCCCCCCCCACCTTAGGGATCCCCCCCCAGCTATGTAAACATAGAGATTTTGTGTGGGACAAAGAGCAAAGCAGACGTTTCTCAGAAGAATCATCCTCAGCTGTAGGGCTAAGGGAGGTTTTTCAGGTCTTTACAGACATGTGGATGCTCTGTTAGGGCATGCCCTGCTGCCACAGTGCATTAGTATAATTTGTAAAAATAAAAGTCACCACTTTTCACAAGAATGTCTTCAGACAACAGTTCAAAACAGCAACTGAACTGTAATTGTGAACCCTGTAGTTAAAATGGTAGGTAGATAGATAGAAAGGAAGGATGGGGTACAGATGGGCAGACTTGACAAAGTGTATTTTAATCCAGCTTTACTACACCAGGTATATTTTCTTCCTTTTATGACCCTGAACTGTAATCTAACTTTACACTGGTTAACCTGAATCAACACACTTAAATCCAGCTGTTAAATACATATTACTATTAGTCGCCATAGCCGTTATAAAGAGTAAAACATATTTTGCATGTAATATTCTTTACCAACTACATAATTTTTAATGAATAAATAAATGAACAGAAAAGCTAACATTTAAACACCTTTTTTTAAAAAAAAAAAAAACAGCATGTTGCAAATATTAGTTATATAGCCACTACCTTCAAATACACAGCTGTCTGCTGTACTGTGACCTGTTGTCTCATACATTTATGACTGGGCAGGATTTACATTTTCTGTCATTAATCCAAGAGCGACTGTAGTGTCCATGAAGGATAGAAACGTGACAACTTTATTGAATGTGTGGTTCATTTAATTGGACTGAGAAACATACACCACAGTGCAAACATGGGCAACTTTGGCAATTTTTTTTCCTTTTTCTTTCTTTTTTTAACAATACAAACCAATGTCCAAATGCAAACTCTGGAACAAAGTAGGGGAAGTAATCGATGTTGCAGGACAGTGGGTCGAGATAAGGCTCAGCTTTGGAGAAGGTCGCAGAGACAGACACTTAAAAAATATATATGATGTCAAAAATAATAAATGCATAGTTTGCATTCATTGGTTCGTTATTTTGGTGAGCTTCCCTGCCTGACTAACCGTTACAAAGGCTGCACCATGGAACAGATCTTTGTTATCAAATGGGAGAAAAGTCAAGATGTCAAAATAGTTGGCCGTGGGGATCAGCTGGTCAACATAAAAAACACATCAAAGCCTGCGGAGAAAATGGGGCAACAGGCTTGTCTACATGCAGGCGGGGGAGGGAAGGGAAGCAAACCTTAAAACCAAAGGAAACCCCTCACATGCAGAACTTGTGCAACTTGTGAATACATCACCAACCCCAATCACACGAGTATTATACTGCGCATTATCCACTCTGAAGCCACATCTTAAGTAACACATGGGTCTATGCTGAAGGAAAGAGGTGACATTGTGACCTACCAGAAAGGAGCTGTAGCCTGTCAGTTATTCAACAGTATCATAGCAACAAAATTATTTACAGGGTATGAACACTATAAATTTAAACACTAGTGATTCACTCGACACAGCCGACTATTCTCACAGTAACTTGCCAATAACAGCCAGGGGTTTAAGATCCTGGGCTGACGTAAACAGCACTCCTCCGTCTAAATAACGTCTGTCTCCCCGGTGAATTCTTTCAGTCTGAGCGGACAGCTTCATAGATGCAACATCACACACTGCAGCTAGCGTGTTTATGCAATGCTAAGGATTTATTTCACGTTAGGAAAATGTCCCTCAGAGTATAGTGAACTAAGCATCATTCTTTTTGTTCAAAATCCCCCATCCGATTTGACGGCGCCTTACTCACCCCCCCAAAAAAACTTAAATATCAGCATCTCCTCCCAGAAGGACAGAGTCATATGGCTTTTATTAGCGGGCAATCAAGGCTAGAGGAATCTCACATCTACTCCCTGTAGTCACGCCAAATAACGTCACCTTAATATAATTTTTTTTTTTGCATGTCACTGTGAGCTCTTGAGACGAGAGCCAGAAACTCAAATTTTCAAAAATGGAAATGAAATGATGTCAGTGCTTTAAACCATGCCCAGCGGGGCTCAGGAGTGGGGGGTGGGGGGGGACACTGAAGACAAAAGTAATAAAAAGTGCAGCATTTTACAGTACTGAGCCCAGCATCCCACTTCCTCAAAGAACGTCACTCCTGCAAACCTGCCCTCCACCAGCCAGTGGGCACCAACACAGAGGACCGCTCCATTCCAGTCGACTTCCATTAGACATTTAAGGACAGAGTGAGCTGCAGAAAGTCACATGACCTGGGAGGCAGATCCTCGGCTTTGGAGGGACAGCGGGCAATAAAAACAGGCCTGCAGTGAGGTATGGCCAAAATCCTTCAGCGTGGACATGAGTGCCCTTCTCAGTGCATTGCATGGAGACTGGAGAGATTGGACCAGTGTATTGCTATAAATACTGCTTTGGTGCACCACTGAGCGACGTTAAGAATACTGGGTAGGGGTGGGGGGGGAGTCATGGACAGCACTGAAACATGCAGGTAAAAAGGAGCTCAGGTGAAGTGTGGCGGACCTGGATTTTAACAGCTGTCATACACATGGAAAGGCCTATCTACTTGGCTAGTGAGAAATGTGGTCAGACCACTTACACAAACAAATGATCATCACAGATGTCAGCAGAGTTACCAATTGGAGACGAAGGAAAAAACAATTAAGTAATCAGTAGATTTCTTTTTCCATTATGAAAGGTTTTTTTTTTTTTTTTAAAAAGTCTTCACATTATCTTCATGTGTAACAAGTCATACAATAAGGGACAAACACAATCATAGCCGATACAAGGCACCTCAAAAGTTTAGTAAAAGCTGAAGTAACTCTAGTCATTTTATATATAAAATGTCTTCAGAGCAATCATTAATGGTTCTTTCAGATGTGATTTAAGATTAAAAGGCACATAATGAACGTATATATGAAGCTTTGCATATTGTAACAACAAAAATGCCAAATATGTAAGGCTGTAATTAGTAGCTAAACTGTTAAATCAGTGGGAGTGAAAAAAAAAACGAAACTAAGACATAGCACCAGTTTACTTGTCTAACCTGAGAAAGTTTGTAAAACAATATGGCTGACCGCGACCTGTCCGCATCCTTTTCAAACTGACTGCAGTGAGATAGTCCTTTTCTTCTGACCAAGTGTTGGGATTTTGCATAGTGAGTAGGTGCGTGTGGACAGCCCCTCAATGGGCATAGCGCCCCCTCAGGGCAGGAAGTGGCTACAGCACACTTATATTAGCAGGAGACTCAGAAACTGCTGTGTCGTTGTCAGTGGTCACACCAAGTCCCAGATGGACAAACTTTGGGGGTATGAAAACCAAAACAACCCAACAAATAATAAAAAATAATAATGAAAAATAATAACAAAAATCTGAGGCGCTTGGATGCCAGTGGGTGTGGCGCCCCCTGCAGGTCTCTCGTGTAATATGATGTCATGTTCATCAGCGTGGGGACTCCTGCTTTCATGGCCCTGGCCTGCTGCCCCCTGCCTCGTCTAAGCACACAGGACAGCACTCTCCTTTTAGCTTGACAGGTCGCTGGCAGGCCGCTGGGACACAGGCCTCTACAAAGCAGGTGACCTGAGCATTCTGGGAAGGGAGATGGAGGAAGAGACAGTGAGAGGGAGAAGGAAGTGCTGGCGAAAATAGGCAGCGATGCTGGGAGGAGTGGGTGGGTACGCACTTTGCACTCGCATAACGTGCAGGGGTTCTTCTTCCACTTCTCGGAGTTGGAGCGCTCCCGTCCCTCCGAATCTGTGCACTCCGTGCTGCTCAGGCGGCCTTCCAGACGTCTGATCTGAGGGGGTGGAGCCGGGGTCAGAGGTCACCACAAAAAACTCGCAAGATCAAACCCCCACGAGGGAATCTGCACCTGGTCTACGTTGGATTTCACGCAGATGTCAATGCAGTGCGGTCATGCGCGCATACTTCGTTTGCAGCCGTCCAGGAAGATTGCAGCATAATGCGAATCATGTGAGCAAAACAGACTATGGCGCATTAACCCCACAGCAAGCGTGTTGTGCAACCAGGCAGAGGCGCACTGGTGGATGACCTAATCTCTTTAAGTATGTTTTGCTGCTGACAAGTTAATTAAATCCATGCTCAGGCTACATTGTTCAAATTAGCTCTGTGTAAACCTTTAACAAATACAGCCAAGATGTGCAACGAGGATCCAGAGATCAGGTAAAACTATTTGTCAACACGAAGGATCTGATTTTATCGGACCTTGTCCCAACTTGTAGGACCTCTGTTTCAAGCCATGCTCAGTCTAAACAATTAGAAAACGTACCTTTCAAAATCACCCTACAGAAATGAATCCCATCCACTGTGCCGGGCTGCTCACCTGCTTCCGTAAACTCCTGATGGTCTTTTGCATGTCAGTAACAAAGTCCTGGAAGTCGTTTGCTGGGGGTTCAGCGTGCAGCTTCGGGGCGAGGGAGGTGTTCGCAAGCTTGTCCTGGGCGTCTTCAATGCTCCTACAGTAACAACATTAGAAACTCCTCCTAGTAACTAACACTATGGGAATTTAGAGATTAGAGCCCTGATGAGATCGAGTGGGCTTTCTACCTGACGTCTTCCCTCTCGTTGAGGCTGTTCTCCTCGGCATAGCTGTGTTCCGCAGAACGTCTGCCACGGAAATGGTAGGACAAGGTGTTAAACTGGCCCTTCGTCCTGCAGTCTGTGGACAGAAGGAGGCACGAGCCAGTTTAGAAAGACATTTTGTTTCTGTAATCGAGATCCTAAAGACGAAGCAAGCAGGACAAAACAAAAATCTGTGCCAAAAGTGTTTATGAAGGATCAAACACGATGCATATGTTTTTTGTGCTGTCAAGAATTCTCTTAGCATTCGAGTTTCACATCATGTCCACATCACAGAACATTGGCTCCGCATGGTTTTAAAGTCTTCATCGACGGCAACAGCAGGTTCTCTTTGCGCAAGTCAGCACCAGGACTGCGTGAGTGTGGAGACATTGCTGATGGATATTTGCGGTCTTGACTCTGATTGGAAAACAATGCCTTGACTGATCCCATTTCTGTCCATTTAAATGCGAACCTGTCGTCATCGAGCCTTAAAACTCAAGCAAACCCAGGAAGAATCTGTTGAGCAGAAGGCCCTGTGATCACCATAAAATGTCACTAATCTTTTAAACTTTCGCAATGTCCTTTGTGAAACAGCTGGTAAAAATAGGATATACAAGATGGAAAATTTGGACTTTAAAGCACAAACATACTTTAACAGATAACTGGCAATAACAGATGAAATTTAATCCATCTCTGGGCAGTTTTCTCCCAGCTGTGCTCCTGGTACCATTAAGAGTTTGTGCACTGCAACTGCTAAACCTTCATTGAGTTTCTAAAACTCTTTGCTCCTGCCAGGTCACCCGTAGATGCTGTCACCTGGTGCTGTCACCTACACTGCCGGGATCAGGACCAGCCTGTCCTGGGTACTGCTCTCTCACAACAAGACGTGGACTGGCGCTAATGACAGGATGCTGGGATCATTGGGAAGACCAGTGTGACTTAAGTGAGTTTGGAAGT
>JABFEB020000026.1:21744351-21774834 GCA_019775895.2 Stomatorhinus ivindoensis
AACAAGAAGCAGAGAGAGCCAAAAGAAACCCCCCCCCCCCCCACTTAGAGCCCGCCCCCATGACACCAAGGTCAACACTCCAGCTGGGTTTCAGAGCGGTCCGCACCAAGCAGAAACATGCACTTATGCCCCAGAGGCAGCAAACTAAACACATCATCACCCAATTTATGAAAGAGGCTTTATTGTGTGTCTGTATGTGGCAGTGGTGGTAGGGGGCTGCGGAGAGGATGGTGGGATATTTCAGTTTAGTGTTAAAGGCATGGGCGTGCCAATGGGGTTCCATTGGCTGGGCGGAGAACGTCTGGCTTCACTTCTGTGCGAAGAAATTTCTACGTCAGAGAGAAGGGTTGCTGGGCATTTGGGATCCGGATGTAAGCAGGCAGACAGACTGCCTCGTGGAGCCCAGAGCACACGGACTGGTGCGGCAGAAAGCCCAACACTTGTGCCAACTCGTGGTGCATGGAAGTGCTGTGGGCTAGACTGCCAAGACGTGGCCGCCCATTTTGGAGGTGGAAAAAGCTCCATTTCCAAACATGCAGAAAGGTAACTAGCAACACTGGTGTCAAAAACACTTGCCTGTGGAATTCCCCTCCCTTCCAGGTCAACAGAACCGCTGCAAATACCTCACAAGGATTAAATTCTTCTAATTGCTGGCTCCCTGAAATCGAAGTTACATTCATTCCATTTACAACAGCATTTTGATGTTTACCACAAAAGAAAAGGGGCATTTGTAAAAAGCAATCTGCCTTACATGGCCTAATTCTTATAAAGAATTTTAAAAAACACAGACAAGTAAAGAGATCTGCAAAAGGAGTATAAGCTTAGCATTATGACAGATCCAAGTCATGATCCAACATGATGTTTCTTGGCTTGAGGGTAGGATGCTTGTTTCAAGCCGTGAGTATGAAATGATTTTCAGGACCAAGGGCTACATTCTGCAGATGTCATCTGAATACCATCCAGTGCCAGATGAACGTATAAAAAAGACGAATTAACATATATGAAGTGGAAAAAATGCACTATTTACCAGACTTGGTTCAAGGAGATTCAGTGGCACCACTTAGAATGGGTTCCAGACGGTGCTGAGGTTTCGCATGCTTGTTCAAATGATGAATCAAGGTAAACACATCAGACTGGTCAGGAAGGATTGCCTTTGTGCCAGCTTGCCAATTAGTATGCAGAGCTTTTTAAGTTTACAAAATGAAAAAGAAATCCTCAGAGATCTCTTAGATTCCAAGGTGCGCTAACAGGACAATACCGCTTCATGTTGGGGTTTCGACTTAGGGGCACACTTTATAAGATCTGAGGGCAGAGGTCACAGGCCAGCCGTCGCTCTAAATTACAGGCAGCTTGGGTGGAGTGGGCTCTTATCCAAGTCGTTAATGCACAAATGACCAAAGTTCAAAGGGCACCTTTGATTCTTCTGTATCCAATGTAAGCCTTCTGACTCAACCCATTTGTCTACCTTCAACTTACTCTTATGTGGTTAAACACAAAGGGGACAGTATCTGTCACCTCAGGCACTGTTACATAAAAGGCACTTTGGTCACGTCCCACCATTCTCAAACACAAAGGAAAGCAACAACACAACCAAACCAACTGCCGTGCTCAATAAAATAAAACCCGATATCTTCAAATATTAAGCAATTAGGCAAGTCCAGCCATTCCAATTATATATGTGTCGTATAAAACAGCTGACAAGATCAGCCTTATTCAGAATGACCAGAATACCTCCGGTCGGAAGCTGAAGATGTTGCCGAACAATGTAAAAGATAGTAAGGCGCTCACATCTGTGAAGACCTCCGACCGCGCCACTTAAGGCATCGTATAGCGGTGTGTAGCAAGAAACTCAAATGGGTCATGCAGAGTCCCCCCCAACACCCAGCAAGGGCACGAAGGAAAAGCAAAAGAACAGAAGCTAACGGGACAGGAGCGTCTCAGCACAGAGGTCTCAGGAGCAGAGGTACTCCGAAATCAAACGCTCTGTGAGACATAGAAAGGCAACTGTTTCCTATTTGACTGGCTCCAGTAAATCTTTTGGTTATTATGGGTTCATGGCCATTCCCAAAACACGACATTATGTATCATTGAATGCATTATTAAGCTGATTATTTTTTAAAGAAGTATCCAGAGGAGTATAATACGGAATACAGAGCAAAGATGGAGACATTAACTTGTCCAAATAAGTCCACTTGTTGCGCCCCCCCCCCCCCGTGTAAGGGTACTTACAGGATGGTGGTCTGCGGAGGCACAGCAGGTACAGTCTCCAGCATTAAGTGCATGCATCTGACGGTCGTGCGGAAACACAGACAGCGGCTTGGACACGACAGGGAGAGCTGCGGACTACTGGCGACTAGTAAGACCACTAACGTTAGCGATAAAGTAAAGACTCGGCCAATGCGCAGCGCCATCGCCGTGCTGAGAGCGCACCGCCTGCCTGTGCTCTCGCTGGAAAACCGTGGTCTGCCTTTCTAGAGCAGCGCTGATCTCGCTGGCCCCCAGACCGGGACAGGCAGAGGCGTGCTTACCGCGCTTGATTGACGTGACAGCGAGCCAGTTGGAGGCCGCGTTCTTCAAAGCGCAAAATTACGGTGTTTTCAGTGATCGCTGCATTTTATGCCCTACTTGTGTGTATGCGTTGCCTGTGTTATAATCAACTTATTACTCATTAACTGTCGGTCTCAGCTTTCTTTTTTTCCGAATGATTATTTTTGAGAAAATGTTCTGACATAGCATAAACAGTGCGCAAACGCGGTGTAAGATTTGCTCACCATTATATTACAATTTATTTTAACCCTGACATGGTAAAGATCTAATGTCCAGTCACTTGCAGTGGCTTTTCACAATCTATGAGTTCACCGTCAGCGAAAGGACAACTCATTTCTGAGAAAAGAAAAAACTGGTTATCTTTGTTTACCCTTAAGAACACATAATTATTATCTGCATCACTCTCTCAGTGAAGTTTTCCTACTTTTTACAAGCTTTCTTTCCCTCCTGTAATTTACTTCTTACCCATGTTAGTATGCGTGCTGTGCTCAAATACGAAGGCTTTTTGTGCCCTCTAGTGGTACTATACATAAAACACGCTGGTACCAATATACCAGTGGGTTAGTATACGCACTGAATTATCTCCAAAAGATTCTGTATCATGTGTCGTAGTTTGTTTCTTTACTTTATGGGTACCTCATTCATTTGATTCTACAAATAATTCATTGTAGGGAGAGTAAGTAAGGAACTGTTATTGTGAGAATTTTAAAACGTTTTCCCTTTAATTTTTTTCTTAATTTTATGTAATCTTTCTCAGGACTTAACTCAAGAACAGTTACATTTCAACCCTGATTAATGTTTTCTTTAATGTTAGCTGTAATGCACAGCATTCATAGTAAATTCCCATGACCAGCAACAAATTTAATAGAACACAACAAGACTGACAGACATGTGGCAACACAATTTTTCTTTATTCAGAGTAAGATGTGTCAACATCCAGCATGACAAAAATTGTACAAAGTTCACAATTTAAAAATGAAATATCACAGCAACTTGTGATCTCACACATTTATAGCAAAATTAAAATGTCAACAAATCCATGCTGTGTAGTACAAAAATAAATTAAACTTCAGTTCCACAGAGAGCACAATAGTTTATACAAAATCCTGTTTTCATTAATGATTACTTAAATCAACTTCAAAATGAAGAAGTTAGAATAAATAAACTCTGATGAATTCACAATAATTTATATGAAAATTCAGTCTAATATGTGACACCTTTTGTGTTCCGTATGTAAATAGTCACAGATAGTTAACTTTTTTTTAAATTTGATATTATGTACCAACAGTAGATGAGCAGCAAGTTTGTGCTTAAATTCCCTTTCCATTGTACTGATAACGATAATTAATTCAAAAACTGATACTAGCTATTACTCTACTGAAAGCATTACTATACTGGCAAAAAGCTGCAGACACGATGCTGTGGAAAAAAGGCTAATGCTGTCATGGAGGAATGGGACCCTATAAGGTGGCAGAAAGTACAATACGTGAGATCTGGTGAACGACAAGCACCTTTGCGTTAGCTCTCAAAAAGGCAATTCTGAACATGGTAGCTACAACTAATAGCACAACAGAAAGTAGGGGCCACACAGACATGATTCTGTATTACCCCAGAGTTTACTACAGAGTTCATTTCCCAGCCATAGATTTTGTTAGGGAAACTGGAGTCTTTTTCTTTCCTTTTTAAAATCTTTTTTCCCATTATTTACCATTTAATGATTTTGTACAGTGATTAGATATAAAGTGCTGCTGGGCTGATTACTCCTTGTTTATAATACAAACCAAAATGAAGTAAAACAATGGTTTATAGTTCATATTATTACTGGTACCATTATTATTATTTTCATAATATTTCAATTCAAAATCCCTGTAGTATCCATCAGTGATTCTTCTTGATTACCTACTGTGTCTCCTACTGTTCCAATCGTGTGCCAGGCAGACACCTGGAAATCGCACACCCCTACACGTTAGGATATATCTATTGGACAAGTGCAAATACTCTTCTGGCACATATTTGGGGACAGTGACCCTGTTAGTCCCGCTTTCATAAACTATAGCTATATATATTTTTGTTTTCTTTACAAAACCCCTTTTCCTCATTTTAGGCTCTCACGTACTGCTTTAGTTTCTGTAAAAACATCAAAACATGGAAACGAAGGTGATCCTGTGCAAAATTACATAAAGGAAATCAAATCATAAAGGTTCTTTCATTTAACTCAATGTCCACGTCTCATTTTTTTAAATGTTTTTTTGTATTAAAAGATTTATATAAAAATTAATATTTTACATATAGTAAAAAGATTCATTAGTTTTCCACTATGCTTATAAATAAGAAATTGCATATACCCAAACTGTTTATGTAGATTGCATCCCACATCTATAAATATGTGATTTAGTCTTTATATATTGCTGAAACATTGTCCGATTCTAGCTACTAAAGTTTCAAGATTGAAAAGAACTGATTCTAATGTCAGCATGACACCTAGATTTTTCTATTGCCATTGAACATCACAAAGTTGTTGACTGAATGACGATGGGAATCTAACACAGAATGTTAAAAGTGTTTTTTTCCATTTTTTTTTTGTTTTAAACATCATAAAATAGTCCTTTCTAGATTCTGGGATTGCCACCATTAAGTTTCCGTGTCATGATGTTTACAATAAAACTGTAACATTCATACATCTAGTCAGTTACTTTTCATATATATCGCCTACCATCTTTAAATGCCCCCCACCTGCCACTACCAACCATTTTAAACAAAAGACAAAGATTTTTCAAGCATTGTTAAAAAATAAAGCAATTTACAACCAAGTCTTGCTATTTGACAATCTGCGCACAAAACATCTTCTTAAAATCTCATAAAATCATCCAAGGAAAAAAGATTGTTAAAAACTGGTCTCCAACTTTAACTAGTCTCCTGTCTGTTTTCCTTCACCTGCCTTCCATCTTAGCTCGAGTCTAAAATGCTTCATCATATTTCTCGGCCTACTGTTCAGATATATACACTAAAAATGTGCATCCAGTAGCAGCTATAAAGATTACATCGCACTAGGTCAGCTCATATGAAAACGTACAAAATGTGAATGTTTTCAAAAACTAGTCTGCTGTTAGCTATTTTTTAAAACAAGACAAAAAAAATCATTATGAAGTTTTGTAAGCATAACACTTGTATTTTTAAAGAACAGAAATGAACCTTTAATACTGTCTGATAAATTACAGCAGCAAACCACGAGGCATTGCCCTTGTTTAATCATTAGTGTTTTCCCTTTTGTGTGTCTGTCATTTGCTCTCGGTGGAGGAGTGCTTTCGCCACAGATGCCGTGGCTACACCTGGATTCCCTGCACTGCTTGTTTTATGTTCTCCAGCAGCGCCTTGTTCTCCGGACTCTGGTACTGATCCTGGTTCGTATACATGTCTGTCAACGTGGTCACGTAAGCGTCAAAGTTTTGCTCATTTATCGGCTCCTGTGAAACATTTCAGAAGAGCAGAATTAAGCCAGGTCACAGAGCAGCAGGTCAGACAAGAAACGCCATAAGATTTACTTATTTCAATCTTTAAGCTACTACATCTTTTATCGGTGAATTAAATTTTTGAAAAATTAAGCAACAAAATGACCCTAACATGCATTTAACACGGCCTAGCTTTATGAGTATTACTGAGCAGTTGGTGCGTGTTATTTATTTATTTTTTTGGACAAACACAGGATAATGTTAGACTCATTTCTAGCAGGGAGAGCACTACAAGGGTGGGAGACTTTGAAGGGTGGTCCACGCAGAGAGATGTCATGCAATGAGGTCCACATTGAGGAGAAAATGACTACACAGTTGTCATGGCAACACACAGTGGTCATGCTATTTATGTAACCTCGCAAGCCAAACTTTTTTTTAAATCAGGAAGCACCACAATGGTTTTGAGGTGGGGAAACGACGATAAAGGTTGCTTTTTGCCAATGATCGCATCAGGTCCCTGGTGCTGTTTGACAGTATTAAGTGTATTCATGCATGTTTTGACTAATAACTCTCCCTGTAGCTTTTACACTATGTATATATACTATTACTCTGTATTAGCATTTAGCAAAAAGACATCTGTATCATAGAAAACAAGTTTTACACTATAAATTCAGCAGAAACCAATTAGTTGAAGAGACACATCCAAAAAGAAAGCCAAAATGCATAATATGTGAACTATATGCATTTGAACATCGCCAGGCAGGGGTTCTGACATAAGATTGGCCCAGCAAATGCACGCTGTCTCTTTAAAACAAGCTTTTTCCATTCGGGTAGATGGGGAGAAGGTGAAGCAGCTCATTTAGGGAGAGATGGAGACTGTGTGGCATGATGTGATGATTGGGAAAAAGAAACCTTCGCAACGTTAAAAGAAACCAGAGGAACTGATGAATACCCCCACCCCGGCCGTTTCATGCCCACAACCTCACACACACAGATACACACAGACACACACATGTGCATGCTGCATGGATGCCAAATGCAAAAACTAAACAGTGATGAGAAAAGTAAAGCCTCGGGTTCAGTGAGCCGCTGAGTTACTCTTAGAGAGACACGACTGTGCTGTGTCATAATCTCCGGCCATGCTTGGGTCCTATGGGACCTAAATAAAGTCATACGTCTGCAACTGCTTGGTCACTTTGTCAGGACCGTCCATCTTAATAATCTAACGCTCACAGATACACAAATGCGCCCCAAAAGAAATTAGCATGGCAAAAAAGCAATTTAACAGCAATTCCGTTATACAATACATATATATTTTAAACAATGAGATTTAAAGTTGGAAACAAAGGATAATCAGACTATGAAAATTATTGTCTCTTACTCTCTGATGCAACTGTAAACAGCTGTTATTTCTAAGGGAAGCCTCTTTGTGTGGCGATGGTTTCTACGGGAAAGGTGTAAACAAAGATCTATTAGCCTGATGTCCAAAAGGTCCTTTCTTCACATCTCAATGGAAGGGAGGGGGGTAGTCAGCCTCTAGGATGGGATTTGGGGGGGGGATCAGGAAGGGAGAGGCCCTTATCGTAATGCAGAGTACCAAGAGTATCTACCAAAATAAACAAACAAATGAACACATAAGGTGAGAAATCAAACGAATCTGTAAAGAAATAGATGAAGAAAGACATAAACAAGCAAACGAAGGAAACCCCCCCAAAGTGAGTCACTGCAATGGGTCCTGCGACTGGATCCAGCTCACAGAACAGTCAGGATCACCAGGATTGTCAGGCAGACCGTATATCTGAGGTGCATGTGTTTTAAGATGGCTTCAATTGCATCCCTAAGGGGCGTTTCAGCAGAATCACAGATTGGATGGTATTAGTCTACATGCGCTATATGATGAACTGAACATGGGGCAATGCCAGAGGGACAGTACATGATAAATTTTGTTAGTCCTTCCTAATTTTACAGCAGGAATCAAATTTACCCTATTAAGCCATAATTATTTAATTATGCGCAAAAAAACCACAGCAGAGTGGTTAAGATTGTGGTCGGGTACAATTCCCTGTCACGCTCGGGGCTTAGACCGGTTTATTAATTTATATTTCCGCGGCACATGGTACCTTCGGGAACAGCTGGTGCCTAACATCAGGGGTGTTCAACTATGACCTTCTAGCACCTGTTTATGCAATGCCTAGGGGACCGGGCTGGCACGTCGCCATGGAGGGGGGCCGGACTGGGCAACAATACTGTCGAGAAGATGTGGCACTTAACCCACACTAAGAAAGACGGTCTCCACTTGGAAAGGCCATGCTTGAGATACCAAGGTCACAACAGGCTTAACTTCACTTCAACAAACACCTCAAAAAACTACCAGCATACCCCCCATCACCGTGGGTTTCTGGCAATATCCGAATGATGCATTAACACGATGTTCAATTTCGATGTTCGACTTGTCGTCTCCCTTAAGAGCGCAGGCTTTGCACGGTGCGCCGCTTGCCGCTGTCCCTCTGCACATTGATCTTGTGTTCAGTTGCTATAAGTTACTGAACAGTTTGTGGATGAAACTGGTTCCCATCATTTTTCACTGGACCTGTCATGTTAGTTGTTTACCTCTATTTTCTTTGTTTCTAGATCTTTCGAAACATAAGGAAAAAATTAAAATGAATGCTTATGGAAAAAAGCTGTTTTTTTGTCATGCCTTCAAAATACTGTTGTTATATATAAACTTGCAATTACAAAACATAACATAACATTGCATATGCTATGAGAATCTATGAAAACCAATTTTGTTTTTAATTTGTTGTTACTAAACGCCATTCATCAAAGAGAAGTAAGTTTCAGCATACTGGAGACCTACACACAGAGATATGTGATAGTGAAAAGAGGACAGAGATAACTGAAGTTCATAATCGAGAAAGGGGGGGTGATACTTTTTAGTATATAATATGCCAGACATGCACTTTTGCTGTCCAAGGGCAAACCCCTGACTGTAATCACCAGCAGGAAGTGGTGGTGGAACTGTCCAGATGGTGTTCCGAAGCTTATCAAAGCAGGCAATGGATTGGTTGACAGGTCTTTTGTTGTATGGGCAGTATATTACTCTCGGGGGTGATTAGGTGCCAGTGCCAGGAGGACAGGTGCCCATTGCTCTATAGAAATGGACTGAGCACATGTGGCTGGTGATTCTTAAGAGCAGAAATATGTGGAAGCAGGAAGCATCACCTCCTTTCTTGCGGGGAAGGCAATATTCACCAGATCTGTATCCCAACCCATCCTCCACCAAAAGCACCAACTGTACCCTCCCCTACTGGAAATGTAGCACCAAAAACAACCCCCCCCCCCCACCACCCGCTGGCTTCCAGAAATAGTACCACCCAAGACTGAACTCTATATATATTCGTCTGTCATCTTTTCCGTAAAACTGTTCTCTGTGTGTAGAAATGAATTGATAATAATTTGAAAGAGGATCACAGTGGTCATTTTCAATGTCCCCCTCAGGCTTTGCATAAAAGATAATTTGGCTGGATTATACCTGCCCCCTCCCTCACCCCCAAAATACACATTTTACTACTTGAAAGAGTATTTGTAAACTCAGTTTTTACTGGTAATAATTTAGCATGCAGCAGTGCTAACCCTAACCCCCCATAATCACAAAGCCATGTGCCATGTTCTGTTACGTTCCATAACTTGCCCGGGTTCCGCTCTTTTTGGCCCTTACCATATATGGCAGCTGGATATTAGCTAAACTGTTTATCAGTGACTGGCTGAGGGTTGCCAGCTCATGCAGGAGAGACTCATTTTGCTGTTCAATCACCTTGTTTTCTTCCTCTATTGACTTCAGATTAGACTCCATTGTGGTAATCTATAAAGGGGGGAGAG
Source organism: Stomatorhinus ivindoensis (assembly GCA_019775895.2). NCBI lineage: Eukaryota > Metazoa > Chordata > Actinopteri > Osteoglossiformes > Mormyridae > Stomatorhinus > Stomatorhinus ivindoensis. The sequence continues at coordinate 21,754,227 of JABFEB020000026.1, forward strand.
AACAGGAGAGATCCACAGACCTCCGTCAGGTGGCACAAGACAAGCCCATGCCCCCCCAAGCGGTGTGCCTTGGGGATAACAAGGTGGGCGGAACCTGTGGCTAATGAATGACAAGCACCTTCCACAGGATTTCAAAGCCCCACATCTCCCTTCACTTGCCTTTAAATAGATTTTACATATAAAGAAATTACATAAGCAAGAGTTTTAGTGGAAAAAAGAACAAACTGAAAAGTATTTTCAACCAATGTAACTACTGATTGTCATAATTCAGAACTGCTGTTTGTGAAAGACCTTTTTTAGCCAGAGCCTTAATTAATGAGGCCTAGGTCTCTGAAAGGCCTGTTTATTTCTTTCATTTGCAGGCAATGCCATTTCAAACTGCAATCAGTGTTTAATTTAGCACAGAGCAAGTTTTTTTTCTCCTCCCCACTCTCTGAACTACATGTGCGAAAATGCATGAAACGAGGTCGCAGTCGAATACGCGATCACGCCCCCTCATCTCCTGCTTTTCATTTTTGCCGTGACAGCGTTCCGGCGCCATCCCCGATGCGGAAGCACACTGAGGAAGCCCCTGTCGAGCCAGATCTGAAGCCCCCATTCTGGCTTCCGGGCGTCTTTTTAACGCTCCGAGTGACGGCTCGGCCTGCTTCTTGCCGCGAGCGTCCGCGCGCGCCTTCCCCAGCGGGGCACCCTAGGAACTCGCTGTATTATAATTAGCTTTGTCGCATTTCCCCGCCTGAAACACCATGCTACCTGAGCTCCTCTCCTGAATAATCAGCAGCCTTTTTAAAAAGGTTTATTCATAAAATAAGTCATTTTTTGGGGAGAGTTTCAAACTTTTCACAGAAAGGCGACAAAAAGTCTTTGAAAGGACAATTTAAACTCATCCAGCCAGGCTGTCTGGGCAAGAAGACACTGTTTACATCAATTGTTTCGAATTCAAAAGCCCCTCCGCCCTCCACACACCTTAAAAAATGGAATCAGTCGAAAGTCTGCGCCATAAAACTGCACATGTGATGTCTAACAGTTATAAGAGCCATGGACACTGAACCAGAAGCCAAGAACATCTGTTAGCGTAATACACTTCATATTCCTGTCAATAAGGGTGATCACACCCAATTGTCTGAAATCTCTGGGATTTTGTTTATTCATGCTGACATTTGCTATCTAGTCAGAACACTTTCTATGTACATGATCGTGTTGCTTAGACGCCGCTCTTTACACCTTTTTCCCAGCGTCTTCTCTTTCAAAAGCCAAAATATGGTCACCCTATGCCAGTCAAGGTTGTACATTTATTATCAACCTGCATTTACACACACAAACACACACATCTTACCTGTGTTCTAAGTTTAATCATATCTGCTTCCACTTGTGAATTAGATTCATTTAAATCTTTGATTTCTTCATCCAACTGTTTAATTTCTTCATCATTTTCTATACCTGAAAAAAAAGTATGCATGAAACAGGCCCAATTTTACTAGCAAGGAGTTTGTTTATGTGTGTCTTAGCCGCGTGAAAGCTGCATACTACTGATGGATGCATGGGTATTATGTTGCCATGGTTACCGGACTGTCTGAATAATTCGCTGTCGCTTGGTGTTTGGCATCCAGCACCAGCGGCTTCCTGGGAACAGGAAGTGACTCTCTGGCATGTGACCCCCCACCCACACACACACACACACACATGCAAACCTTGATTTTATTTCATGCACTTGCACACAGACACGCCTTTAGATACACACAGCCTTAAATGACAAAATGGACGGATTAAATATAATGTGGGGATTATGATAAAAAAATATCGACCTTCAGGGTGTGCCTCGTAGGATTTTGCATGCATTTTTATGCAGGCAGCTTGAAATAGTCACACACAGACACACCCACGTACACAGACGGCCGTGAGCCCGATGGGGTTAAAGTCACTTGGGAGATACGAGCTGTTAAAAGTCGCAGCAGGTCAGGTGCACAGACCGCCGTAAGCAGTGATTATCCCTCTGCTTTTCTGTGTGATTGAGAGGCGCTGATTGCCAGGCAATCATCACCTCTTTGTCTCTGCCTGAAGCCAGTGCAGCTGAGCGCAGGCCATGCATATTTATGAACGGCGTCTGCTGCAGGCGGGCGGGTGGTGTGGGGAGGCGGCAGGGCAAGGTGGAGTGCAGTACAGTGTGGTGCAGGGAGGCGGCAGTGCTACACAGGATGCAATGCAGCATGGTGTAGGGAGGCAGCAGGGCTAGGCAGGGTGCAGTGCAACATTGCGTGGCGGGGAAGGCAGAGGGCTAGGCGGGGTCTAGTGCAGAGGGGAATGGGGAGGCGGCAGGGCTAGGCGGCGTGCACTGCAGTACGGTGCGGAGAGGTGACAGGGCTACATGGGGTGCAGTGCAGCGGGGTGGCGGCAGGGCTAGGTGTGGTGCAGTGCAGTGCAGTGCGGCTGGCGTGCTGTAGTGTGCCATATTACCGTTGCTGGCCCGTTGCTTTACTGTTAGCATCTCCACGCCCGACATCCTGGCCTTCTTCATGGCCGACGTCGCACGGGGGCAGCCTGACAGACTGGTGGGAGGGAGAGGACCAATGTCACCGTCAGCATGTGTCATCTGTGCCCCAAGCACGTTGGCCTGAGTCCCGCGGCTGCGCTGCATTTGGGAAGCGTGCGGTGAATTTTCCCAGAGGTGGAATGCACAGACCAAATGACTGACCAGACCTGTTTTCTTTACCTTACACAGTATACTGATATTTTATTTTTGTGTGTTACTTTTATTGCTCTGCTCCAGTGAGCCAGAAGAGTCCCCCCCACCCCAAAGACAAACAAATGAAATATAGACACACCAGCTGCTCAAATAACTTCTGAATCCCTCCACCAGGCTATCCTCAATCGGGCCAGCAGGTGTTGTAGTAGTTAAGGTCATGGATTCGTAATGCAAAAGCTGCTGGTTCGAGCCTTGGGGGGGGGGGGACTACTGTGGTAATTAGGCAAAATAATTGTAATGAACTGCTAACGGTCAACCATCTATCTTTATAAATGATCTAATTGAAAAAATTCATCAGCTAAATAACACAGAAGGATATAACCATGGAAATCCTTGGATTCAGTCTCAGATGGTACTGTCACTGTGGATCAGATACTAATCGCACTGACCCACCTCCTGTGGGTTAGGAAGCTCCCGCTAACGTGTCCCGACCCGTCACAACCTGGGGTCGGGCAGGACATGCCATCCGTCTTCCCGGACTTCCATGTGAACTGGGAACCATTCATGTACCCGTCTTTCTGCCGTTTGGCCGCCAGGGGGCAGCCTGATGCACTTCGGTGAGATGCATACTTCCCCGTCACGTGACCCTGCCCATCGCAGCCAGGGACAGGACACCTGCAGGCCAGAAATGAACTCAGTGACCCCCCCTCCAGTTGTCTCGCACAGTGGTCCAAAAACGTGGTGAAGGGAACCTTTTGGAGACAAAACTTACAATATGCTAAATCTGAGTCACCAGATCTGAGCAGCTAGTCACAGCTTCTGCAGCTTTGAAAAGTGACAGAAATTTCTAGATATCAAAACTTTTATTTTGACGTGGACTCGTTTGACCAAAAACAGTGAACATGATTAAGTTTCGACAATTTCTACTGAAGACTAAAGAACAGCGGCCAGTCCTGGTTTGGTCGACCTTAAACTATTCCAGTCCGTCGAAATGGACCGACCACCGAGTGACGAGCCCAGCGAGACAACGCTGAGCAGATGCTGCAGCTGACATGGCAACCGAAGAATTCCCAGCCTTCACACTCACTTCACGACATCAGCTGCGAGTTTGTTTGAAAAGAAAAACAAAAGAAAAAAACATACTACAAACTTCTCTACTCTCCCAGGTACAGAGACGTTGATTCTAATGTAAAAATGCTGTTTTTCTAAAACAAATGGATACTATTGAGAGCTTAGTGCTTGATGCTGAAACTGATGTACTAGATGTGTTCGGGTAAAATCACACGTGTCTCCAGTGTACTGCTCTCATATGATGCAGCTGATGGGAAAGGCAGGTTACTTCCACTGCTGGCAAGATATCAGTAGAAATGAGGCTTATTGAATGATTCTTGAAAAATTAATGGTGTTCAGTGTCTGGCCTTCCATAGAATTCATAATGCAAGGATTTTTTTTCTCCAGTAACAGAATGCGGCACCGTGCAAGAGACTCCCAATGGAATCTGGCTGGTCCAAAGGCCACAAGCTGGCCTGGCTTTGCAAGGCTGTACATGGGCTACAGAGACTGGCTTTGGATTCAAACTGCAAACGCCTTTAATAATTTAGGAAGTTTTATCAAACAAAAACACAATAGTCAGAGCTCTTGATCAGTACTGGACCGACCCTCTAGGGGGCACTGTACCTGATGGGCTCTTGGTCCTCTTTATCCTCTTTACTGTGCGTTATTTTTATCCCACTCTTTCTCGCTCTCGGGCACCCTGATAGACTGAAGGGTGATGGGGGAGGGGGAGAAGGGGGTGGACATTGAGTTAATCAACTTGTCTATTACCAGCAGACGTAAAAGTAAAAGCCGTCTTATGAATGGACTTATGCTGATGAATCATTCATTTGTAAAAATGTAAAGCTAATGGCTACAATTTAACATTTGCCAGACAGACCCTATTCATTTTAGCTCAAGAGATGCACAGGGGTTTCGCGCTAACTGCGCTAATGCACATCACGCAGACAGGCACTTCACTTGCCTCCGTGCCCCACGTGGCTCCTTACCTTCTGTGCGAGGCGTAATTCCCGGTGATGTGTCCCGAACCATCGCACCCTGGTGTTGGACACCTGGTGAAGGGTACAACACATCGGTGAAGGAGGCCCTGTCATGGCTCTGTATGCCCTCTTCCCATTCCTTCCATGCCTGTCATAAAGTAAGCTCCTCCTGTCCAGTCTAAAGGATGCGGTCCAGATTCATGCTGAGGTCGAGAGATCGATATTGGCAGACTCCAAACAGAAACAAAGTACATTTCCCATGGCAGTGAGTACATTGGCTGCTGGTAGTGATCCGTGTGTGATTTCAGGTTAGGAGACACGACACATTTGAGGCTCCGGTTTATTGTTTGTCTTGGAAAAAAATCTTTTTGTTTCTGTATGTAAAAAACAAATCAATACTCCAATAAGGAATCTGAACTGTAGCACAAACAATCAGCTAAAATATTGTTAACAGACGATTTTCCGAACTTACCTGTGACATCCTAGATTATATACCAACAAAAAACTTTAAGGAAAAATAATTAAAAATATCTAACTCTCTGTTCTCACCCCTCCCAAAACAACTTTGGCTTTCAGACAATATGTCTGAAAGCCAAACTAAACAAATAAAACATAAAACAAAAAGCAAACCATTCATTTGAGGCCTTACTTGAGCTCTTGCGAGTTGGTAGCCATCATACTTCGAATGCTTTTGTCAGCTAAAGGACAGCCAGAAAGACTGGAAAAATATACGAGGACAGGAACATTAGCGGCGCGGAGGACCGGCGGAGCCAGCCACCACAGCACAACAACAGGCACACGCACTTACAGACACGCGTGCAGGCACACGCACGCACACACGCACAGAGAAGAGAGTGTCAACGCAAAAGCCATGGTGCGTGAGCATAGACATTGGGCCGGGAACATACGCGGTTAACGCTCTGAGCACTGGCCTTTGGATCATTAACGGCCATTAATCTCCTTAATCACTAAACAAATAGGGCCGGTTCATAGCTGGTGTGTCGACAGATGCCCAGCAAGGCGGACTACCTAGGACTCCCAAAGGAATGAGGTCCACATGGTACTCAGAGGGTTAACCGACAGGGTAAGACTCTCTGTGTTGTTTGACAGCATTGTCGAGGTAAGCTGAAAACAATAAATTGAAACGACTGAATCCACCATGAGAAAATGAAGTCACACCTTCTATGTGAAGCGTAATTACCGGTCACGTGACCACTTCCATCACACCCTGGTGTTGGACATCTGTCACCAAAAACATAGATTAAAAAATAAAACGGAACAGAACAAAACAAAAAACAGCCAAACAGAGTAAGTATGCTTAAGCACGTTTGAATTTTTTTTCATTGTTTCCAGTTTAGCTTCACTGTCTGCTAAAGTTTGTTTTTTTTTTCTAAGGACATCCTAGGGAGAAGCTGCAACATGAACAGGTAAAATGAGAATGATGTTTTATTACAATAAAGCATCAAAAAATAAAACAAAAAAAGCCAGAATACATTAGCTAATAACTCCGGGTCAAATGAAAGACTCTGCATTATGCTGCATATGTAAGCATGCCAGTTGTGCCAGGGGGAGACAGCGGGGTCCCTCTGAAGCAGGACAACAGAGAGGAAGAGAGAAGTCAGACGGGGTGGGGGGGTGGAGGAAGGCAAACAGCATCCCCCCCCCACGCTTACGTTATCAGGTCCTTTTTGCTTTCCTTGCAAGGGGCGTATTTGGACTTGGGGCTGGGCACTTGGACATCTCCCGGGTACTGCCGGTCCTCCAGGATGTCATGGAAGGGATCCAGATCGTCTGCCTGTGGGGGGGGGGGGGATGATAGAGGGAGGGTGAGGGAGTGTCGCTTGTCTCGTCACGCCCTCCACTGAAAATGGATTTCTCAGCCGGCTGAGGATTCGACTGCAGCGTCTCCCTGACAACCGCGGCAGACTTAGGCCGGGATTATGTCGAAACTCCAGCAGTGCCTGTCGACTCCGATTGATGGCAAAGCCCTTTGGGCTGGGTGCAAAACGGGAGGGGGAGGGGGACATGCAGGGAGCCAGAGAGAGATGAGCTGCCAGTCAGAGACGTGAGCAGAGGGTTACCGATCCAGGCCGATGGCCAGAAAGTGGGCAGGTTTTGTCTCAGGGTGGATCCTGTATCCAGGGTCTTTAAACCCTGCACCCCTCCTCCGATTGCTTCAGAAAACACTAAGCTGTATAAAGATATTTTGAGTCATCACAGAAGGAGGCATGTGGTAAATACCAAAATAGACCAGCGAAATGGTAGAAAAGGTAGGACAGCTAAAGCTTCCACTGAGGCATCGGCCCGCAGAGGGAAAAGCGTGACCTCAGGAAGCAGCAGGAGCACCACGAACGCAGAAGCGCGGTCTGTTTGCAGCGTTTTCCAGAATCTGACACTTTAGATGCCGGAAAGGCGCGTGTCCAACACTCCACCACGTTCTCCGACCTCAGAGTCGGGGTGTGCTGAAGCTCATCTTTAATCGCAAAACAAAAGGAGTCAGCTAGAGTGACGCGTCCTTGGGAGGCAGAGGGAAGGAAGGAGGCTAATTTGGGGGCCAGGCTTAGCCAGTGCAGTTTATTAGTGCTGCGGAGACACGAGGCGTGTCTGCACTTTTGCCGCAGCCTTGGACGGTGATCATTTTAATGCGACAGATACTGGAGTCTGTGCAGTCTGTAAACCCACGTGCTGCTGTGTAATGGTGTCTGACAATCATGGCTTTCGTGGAGAGCATCACGCTCAGACTCAAACCAGCCTGCTGTGTCTGTGCCAGGAATCAATAACAGACTCAGTGCAGTGTTATGGCATGGAATGCTACACTAGTGACTAGTGTGCTAGAGCATAACTGACTCAGAAAAGAGCTGGCCTCTTGATCAGCCACCGCAGAGAAGCAGGGCTCAACTTCTTACAAATGTCCACAAAAAACAATGTCCTTGTGCCGCAGTTTTTGGTAGATTACGGTACATCTGTGACAATGCACACAGCTCACCACTCACACCTACTTCCGCATCGCCTAATGTTCCAGCTCAGAGTCCCTGGATTCGGGGAGCTGCCTTCTGGAGGAGCAGCATGTGCTCCTGCACACTAGATGGTGCTGTGGCGAAGCAGAAAAGCCCCACCACACGACCCCTCAGCCGGGAGACACTGCAGGCTGCCTTCAGGCCTCATTTTATGCGTGTGCAGCACTCAGCCCAAAATATATTTACTGCCCCCTTTTCGGTAGGCTGCCGTGAAGTGAAATGCAGGGCTACACTCCTACGCCATCGATTACTTGGCGGCAGCCGCCCGCCCTTCACCCTCCCCCTTAAAAGGTTATGTAAATCAATCAGGTCTCATGGTCTGGAACTTTCCATTATTCGTATAGGAAATCAACAAACATTATATGTAAAAGAAAAGAGACAAAGATGAGTTGGCAATTCTGATGCGCAGAAATGTTGGTTTAAATTAAAATGATAATTAGTGCTGGACAGGGGCCCACGTACGTCATCAATGGACCTTTAGCCTTTAAAAACAATCAGAATCTCCACTAAAACGGTGAAATCTCTGAATAATTGCCAGGCTGGTAAGTGTAGGTGCAGGCGAGTCCGGCAGACTCCACGGGCAGACAGGCTCCCCCCTGCGTACCTCCTTGGGGTCGTCCTCGTCGATGCGCTTGATTTTGGTGTAGTCAACAGGCAGGTCCCAGCAGTCGGCCTCGCCCATCTGGTAGCAGCGGCTGCTGAGCAGGGCCTGCCTCTGCGGCGACATGGGCTCCAGTGGCGTCAGCACTGCACAGCCGTCACGCTCGCCTCCCCGCTGCTTGTTCATGCTAAGGTCTAGTGTGCCGTTCTCATCCACCTCGATGTCGGGGTTCTGATGGGAGGGGTGAGAAAGAGGGATGCAGGTGCTCAGCTTTTGTGAGATGACAGAGCCTGGGTGGGGGGGGTCACCTGGCACCAGCCATGCCCGGACCCCAAGTAACAACTCAAGGCTCCGCCCACTCACGTTCTGTCAATAGTCTCCACCCCTAATTGGACAATATCTAATTTGTTAGACCCATCCATTTAATAGCCCCACATTTGTGTTTCGCTACTAGCACCCATTAACTAAAATGGCAACCACACATACGGATGGGGTCGTAATCGCCCGCATGATAATTGGCAGCCACTGTCGCCACCCCTGTATGGGAGCTGGAAGAGACCAACCTAAAAGCACTATCAATCCATGCAGGGCCCCCACTCTGCCCCTGGGGGCCGAGCCGTGGTCCCGCTCCCCTGCAGATCAGCGCAGAAGGCTGTGAGTAGGAGGCTGCTAGTGGATCTGCTTCTTCTGCCAGCCTTGTGAGGACACCCGGTGCGGGCCTTTCCCTACACATGCCCCCCCTCCATCCCCTGCCCTGCTGCATTCGCCGTGGGGGGGGGGATGTGCCCTGTTGGCGACCTTTGATTCCGCGTGCGAGCAGAGCCACGGCGGTCCTGTTTGTGAGAGCGCACCCCCGCCCCCGCTCCGCTCTCGGTAGTGATGAGGCAGCTCCGCGGGACCCGCCACCACCGCAGGGGCTCAGCACGGTCTCCGTTAGATGGAGACATGACACCGTAGCCATCTGAGCATGAAGAAGAATCATTCACCACTGAGCTGGAGGGATGCGGAAAGCCTGGGGGAGCACTTCCTGCTACCATGGCCCTACCTGATTTTTGGTGAATAACTGATTTTTGGTCACTGTACCATATCTGGAAGGTCAGACTGTGGAAGTATAGCCACCTTTCAAAGCCCTGGCCATATACTCCCCTTTCTGCAAAGGATGGCGACCTGCCTTGTCATAGTAATTGTCATGGCAACCAAGATCCCTATGATACTAAAACCATGGTTCTTCTGGACCCCCTCTACTCAGCGCCCTGTCTCCCTCCTGTACCACCAGCACCATTGCTGTGCTCCTGCCTGGTATTTCCTTGTGTCTATTTTTTCTAAGCTGTGTATTTTCTTCTTTTTTTCTTTAATTAAAATCCTGGAAGCTGGGGATTTTTGACTTTTGTCTATGAGAACCAGAGTGTAAGTAAGAGAGAGAGAGACAGAACACCTCCCCATCTACAGTCCGCGCCCCCTCCACTGCCTTCCTACACCGCCGCGTAGGTGGTCGGGAGCTAATTGCATGCGAGACCTGTGATAGGATTTTCTGTCCTGCTCCTCTGCAATTAGGCTGGGGGGCAGACCGCTGGACCTCCCAGGTCCTGCTAGACTCCCCCGCCTTCCCTGAGCCATTAGAGCTCCCACCCTGCATTCTAGACAATCATCCAACATGTCGGCTATGTGTGTGCCGGAGTCACTGAGTCATGCCCGTGGCCGACAGCACTGCGTCCTGCATACCCTCAAAGGTCACACCACTGGTGGGGGGGGGGGGGGGGGAGGCAGTCATACTTCCTATGTTTCCCCACAACGGCATGTTTTGTAAGAAACATTCATACACTTAAATATGATACAGTAATTCATAGCTTTCCATTTACATGGCAGGGGGTGGTCATTATATGAAGACTACTTGCTGTGAAATTCGACAGGAGAGACATGGGAGTGCCGAGAAGCTGTTGTACCATTGAGCGAGGCCGAAATAGGGGTATAAATGGCATGTGCAGTTTCCAAACCGCTTTGAATAAACGTGTCTATTTTTTAAGAACTGTTCTCCCTGGTGGGACAGCGAGACCACGCACATGATCAGGGCCGTTGACATACACTCGTGACCAGGCATGGGACATGGGCTGCAGGGGGAGGGCGATGCGTGGGCCCCCGCTGCTCTGTCTGCCTTTCTCCTGTGGGTCTCAGGGGAGAGCATCCCATTTAATTAGAGTGGACAGGGAATCTGGGCTGTCCGGAAGGCGGTGTGGTTTGGCCCCTGAACCCCATCACCACAGGCATGCTGGGAGATCATGTCCGCACTGAGGCCACCGACACCGGGGCTCAGCAGCCGTAAATCGTGCCTAACGAGGTGTTTTGTTGGTCTCGGAGGTTATATATGCCGGTAGGTTAATTGCTGTAGGCAGCCTTTTTATATATATTTTTTTATTATACTGCAGCATGAGTTTTGGTCGTCTGGAGGCAAAATGATATTCTATATTATCTGTAAGTTACCCGTTAGTTATTGAGGGTATGGGATGTTTATCCATGCTCATTGATCGGTTAGTTTTCTGCAGGTTACCAGTTTGTGCTTGTTTATTTGATTGCTCATTGCAGGTTATTTGTGGTTCTCTGTCAAGTTGTCCACAAATTATCCATTTATGGTCATTAGTTATCTCTTGGTTTGACTGCAGGCTATTTGTGTTGGTAAGTTGCCTGTATGTTGTTTGTAGGTTACTTGCTTGTGCCTGCTAGTTATGTGTAGGTTGTCTGTAGGTTATTGGTTATCTCTAGGTCCCCTTTCTGTGGAGTACCGGCAGATACTAACAGCGGGGCAGGGACTTGACGATCGGCGTAGGTGGTGGAGGTTGTAGTCCGTCACTCCAGGAGCTTCCTCCAGGCACATTAGACTCAGCAGGGGCTCAAACCCCCCTCGTCCACCCCCTGCCTGACGGCACTGTCACCGTTGATGCGGGGCGGCCGTTTGTACACTGTTTTCCCATTTTCACGATAGGCTTATTTCAGCTGATAATACCATGGATACGCTCCTTTATCTTGGATAAATGACATATTTGGCTCATTGCGTGTCGCCATGGTTCCCAGCGTCCCCGCTGTTTTCCATATCTGATTCTAAAAAAAAGAAAAAACACCATAGCGGAATACAGTAATAGCCGTTGGTTTCTTAAAGGGCCGCGCCCAACTGAATCCCCCATCTCCCCTATCATTACTCACATTACCTAGAGCGACAGCAGCTGTAGAAAACAGGGAGCCTGTATCTGCGTGGGACCCAGTTTCAGCTGGATCGCGTCTCTAGAAATTTCTGTCACAGCTGGAAGTCCCCGGGCACCCTGGGCTCGGCTAAGAAAGCTCCGGAACCGAGCCCTAACGAGTTGGAGGAGACTCCCCCGGGCTCCGTCACAGTCGAGCCATGGGTAAGTCACAGGATGAGTCCCAAGTTTATATAACCCTGCGACACACTGGCCCCTCCCACACAAGCCTTGCCGACCAATCATAGCCCCAAGGAAGGACAGGATGCGTGCGAGGTGGGCAAGCTGGCGTACCCGTGAGCAGAGGTCCTGTGGCTTATTGGCCAGGCCCTGGGGCATCTCGCGGCAGCGCGTGGACAGGTTGAGGATGGCAGTGGCGGCCATGTGTGCTGCTTCCATGTCGTGCGTGTAGTCGAAGCTGCTCTTGCTGCAGGTGCTGCTGGCGCTGCTGCCGCCTCCACCTCCCCCACAGCTGATGCTGCTGCTGCTGCTGCTGGGGGCGTAGCTGCTGGTGGTGCTGCTGGCCGGGCTCAAGTTCTTACAGTAACGCTTGGCTGCGTGTAAGAGGGACAGGCACACGCACACACACCAGCAGGAAAGGTCAAGCATCACGAACACAGACAGTAGCAGAGGGCTAGAGACAGACACAGAAGTGGAATGAACCATCATTAATCACCCAAACACATTATATATCGAGTAAGTGGACACAGATAGATGGTCAGGTCGACAGACAGAGAGGGCACTATCTTGTTGGCGGTTGTGGCCGTACCGTCGTATCCCTTGGGGGACGGGTCCCGGCCCTGGACCTTGGGCGCAATGGCACGCTTGCCGTAGATGTGGTTGCTGTCGTAGCCCGAGTTGTACTCGAAGCTGGTCTTGGAGTACTTCTCCAGCTCCTTAGCCAGGTTGGAGCGAGGGGTGGTGGTAGACACGTTGTTCTTGTAGCCGTACTGTGGGATCTCCAGCTGCTTCACGAAGCACATCGGCCTGGGGGGAGCAGAGCGGTGGGATGGGCTGTGAGATGCATAGGGTTAACAGAGTCACCGTTCTCATCTCCACCTGAAGGGAGTGCACTTCGCATAGGACAGTAAAAGCTGCTAAATTAAAACTTGCACAATACTATAACAGACACGTTTCTGAAAACTCAACAGCACAACCTTAACGATAACTTGAAAGCATGTTGATATGCTGATGGCCATGCACTAATTAACAGTTAACAGTTAACGAAAACCATAATTATATTAACCATAATTATACTCATCTCAAATCATGTAGAGATATTATTGCTATCGAAACAAAATGAATAAAACATTTCTGGATATCCCAATAAAATCAATAAAGTGTTTTATTTAAAATATTCCTAAGTTGAAGAGTCCTTGATGTTGACATCAAGATGAACATGTAGTTTTGTTAAGTGTAAGAAAACACACACTGCATAGCAAACACTTGAACCAAATTTGCAATAATTATGGCAATATTGTCAAGTTAAGACTTAAATACCCCACCAATAAAATACACTGGATAAATCAACTGCCAGTGAGGTACACTGGATAAGTCAGAGTTGGAAGGTTCAGAGGTCGCAGGTTCACATCCCAGGAGAAATCCTGCTGTCATACAAGGCACTTAACCTGAACCGCTTGAGTAAATCTCCAAGCTACAGAAATGGGTAACAGATTTTAAGCTAAAGAATAAAGGCTCGGTATACCTCAGCACACTAAATCTTATGCCAGAATGGGTTTCTAAGGACATGAAAGAAGATGAAGGTGTCGCGCTGAGTGAGGGCCAGAGGTCAGTACCTCAGCACGCGATCCGACGCCTGGCCGGACTTGCTGCCGTCAGAGGTCTGGTGTTTCTCCTGGGCCTTGGCCAGCTTTTCAGCGGCGGCGATGGGACACCCGGAGAGGCTGCAAAAGGCAAGGGGAGCCACTTAGCTTCATGCCAGCCACCAGGTGGCGAGGCGGGTAAGGGTATCCGGCTTAACACCAGAAGGTCACTGGTTTGCTTCATGGGGAGGCAGGGAGAGAGCTATGCCTTTGCAGCACTAAGTCCGATTCCTTTAGTAGAATCCAGCTGCGTAAACATGATCAAGGCACCTGCTCGCTATCTTAATGACAAGAGCGGCAGTAATAATGGGTCATGCTCTGAACGCTGAGAGTGCTGTGCACGGCATGGCCCTGGAAGATGAGGGAAACACGCAGCCTGCCTGATTACTGCCAAGCACGTACAGCAAACGCGGACAACAATGAAAAAAAAAGAAAAAACAGAAGAGTCCAGGGAGGCCAAGTGGAAAACAGCAGGCATTATTTGGGTGGTTGTGTGAGGCCCGGACTAGGCTTTGCATTAAACGTGCTCTCTGCGGCACACAGAGAGAGGGGTGGCTTGTGCGATGCTGAGAGGGCCAGCTGAGCACATCCAGCACTGCCGTCTTCGCGCCCACCACCATCTATCCAAGCAGCTTTAGGCATACTGTGTGTTTTTTAGAACAGGTGAAGGTGGGTACATTCCCCCAACACTTGCTTTTCAATGGCTGTTCTCTCGAAATTTGCTCCTGTTTGTGTGGGGAAACAGCAGCGAATGTGTCCACACATAGACAAACACACAAAGGCACATACAAGCACATAATCACAAGCTGACAGACATAAACACGGAAGCAAACTGGGACCCGCGATTGCCTAAATGACACAGACACACACGCACACACACACACACACACAGAGGAGTGTCTGTTCTCTGCCAGCACCCCACTCCGTAGGGTCAAGCCAGGACGCCACAGATTTCAGGAACAAACTGTGATTCTGTGGCAACTGACAGAGAGATTATTGATTAACTGCGTTTCCATGACAATTGCATTAAGAGAAATGAAAAGCCTATTTTTGAGATTTATTTTGCTGCCTTAAATTCTGACAGCTACTTCTGTAGATGTGTGCGTGTGTGTGCAGACCGATAGAATGTTCCAGAAAAAAATCACTAGCAGGGGGTGTAACGGAAATATGTATGTGCGTGTGACTGGGGGGGCAGAAAGCAGTACCTTCATTTGGTCTAGCAAGGCAGAGAGACCTGCAGGGAGGTGTTACACACACGCACACGTGTTCCCACTGCGGTGTCTGGGAGGCGTTAATGGCTGCCACCAGGCCTTGTGTTACACAGCATCTGCTGCGCGTGACAGCCTGCCTCCGCTGCCCCTTTCCGGAAGCCTTTCATCGTCAAGCTCCAAACAGCACCCCCCGCATCGCTGCCCGGGTCCCATTTTCCCTTCTGTTTTTGCCCCCTTCTGGCTGCCAGGCTGAAGTGCACAGCTAATGAGGCGGCGGCAAGCGTAAGAAGTCCACTTAGAGCGACTAAATAAGGCACGAAGCCAAGGCGTCCGTGCAGAGACGCTGGAGCTTAACGAATGGCCTTTTCCGTACCACTGGCATATCTGCATCCAAAGGCAGTTTAATAAAGGGAAAATCTCACAGGAACAACAGAGCTGCACAGTTTCTACCTTTTTCCCCATCAACTGTTTTGTGTTAAAAAGGTCTTTATCAAAGGGTTTATGAAAATTGCTTCTTGTGACCGCAGCGTTTAGAAGGAAAGAGAACAGCAAGAGACAGAGGACTTGTCATACGAAGTAAAGTCATGTGACATGAGAATTGACAGAACTTGGTCATGGGGAGGGGCATTCTCCCGGAACTGTTTTGGATCTTACTGCCACCCTGAGAGGTGTTGGAGGTGTTAATAAAGCAACATTGACCCCAAAGTGGTCCTGCTGTTTTTCCCTGAGCAAAATTGTTTCAATAAAATGAAACTAAAAAACAAAAACAAAACAGATATGAGATATATGTATATAGCTCAAAAACATACAGAAACATGCTGGGAATAATCTTATATTTTAAACTTTGTGACATGTCTTTCTGCCTGCTAACCACTGAAGACACAACCAGTCCATAAATGATGCTCTAAAAAAACCCAAATGAGACGTTTGCAGAGTCGTTAGATGGAAACCAAACAAAAAAAGGAGGAAAGAGAAAGGCAGGCAGTGCAGGTGGGATGATGTTGGCAACTACCTGGCCGAAGGAGCACTCACCTGCGATGGGAGTTCCTGTTGCTATTGACATGACCGCGTCCCGTGCAGCCGGGTGTGGGACACTTAAGAACATTCTCATACATTGCAAGAACTTGACGGACAGAGATTGAGAGATAGGGAAGGGTTAGGAGTCCCAAGAACCAGTAATTATGCTTCGATTAGTCATTGTGGGCATGGCATTCAGGCTAAGAAACAAGCAAGACATGGGGGGATGACTATTGGAGAATGGGTGGGGGGAGGGGGTCACAGCATGCGAACGAGGGAACAGCAAGCCACATCACCCATTCCACAGACGCACCAGAAACCGGACAGAGAAGAAGGGTCAGGTCATATCTAACCACGGTCACACCATGTCTACTTTTATTGTATAAAAACCAAACTTAAGTCTGAGGGAAGGATGTCATATGCAGATATGCATACACATAAATCGAGTCAGAGATAAAATGAGAAAAAGAGTAGGAAGTGGTGGTGGCTAAAGGTGGTTCAGAGCTCCTATATCAGCACACACTCAGCTTCAGCTCCATCAACAGTGGCTCTATAATTGCACAAACAGCCCTCACTGTCTGACAAATGTGCCTGAGCAACATGTTCTTAATCTACTCTGCAGGACACTACGTGCTGAAGGCACTCCACACTGGAGGAGATGCTCAGTCTACCCTTTATTGTTGTTTAGAAGATCCATGAAAACAAAAACATGGCCACCGACTTGAGTGATGTAAAAATGACAGGGCACACAACACTAAGTCTGACAAATGAAATCCTTAGGTCAGTGGTCATCAAAGCATTAAATTAATGGTTTAAGTTGACTTGGAATCTCTTTCATGCGCAAAATAATCTTTTCTTGAAAACAAAAGCTTACGTCTAATATTTAAACTGAAAAGGATTCATCAAGCATGTAAAAATTAGGATGAATTGAGATGAAATTTAGCCGTCCTTTTCAGCATTTTTGAAAGCTGCAGGTTCTGAATGAAACAAAGCGTCGCATTAATAATATATCGTCCACTCAGCAAGACAAATGTTTTAAATCAAGAATGGTTTAGCAATTTTAGGAAAGCAATTTCCCCAAAGAAACTTGCGACTATTAAGGTTTGCCGTAATAGTCCTTTCCATAGAGGTTATTGACCACAAAAAGGGGTTTTGGCGGGGTTGGGGGGAAATGTATTCGGAGGTTCCTCGGTCCCAGATAATGCATTTTCAAGCAGAAATCTGTCAGTATTTCTGGATAGCCATCACAGGTCACCTTTAAACGCCATTAAAACAGGGATTCAAGGAATTAGACTGCATGTCTGTGTGCTTATACGTGTGTGTGGCTATGTGACACAGGCATACTCGTGACGTCGAGAAGTCCCAGCCTACAGCAATAATCATCATCCTGGTCTTAGACAGTGCCTGTTCAGGGAGTTTCACAAGCAACCCTAAATTAAGCCACTAACAAGCCAATCACAGTGACCAACCTCAGAGATGCAAAGAGGCAGGTTTGACTGAATCACTACCTTAAGCTTCTCAAATGACACCACAATGCCAGCTTTGGTATACCAAACAAGTCACTAAGGGCCAATTCTTAGGGAGAAAACAGCATCTGAGAAACTAGCCTTTGATATGCACTGTGAATGTAAGAAGAAGGTGGTTGCCATGGAGAATTGAGGGGGTTACTGACTGGCATAACCGGCTTTCCATTGGCTACTTTATTGGTCCCCACTGAGTAAAACCAGATGGTGATAGACAGCACATGATGATCATCCACGGTGATTGTCAAAGTGTAATATCCCCCATCATTATTATTAGGTAAAGTCAACTGAGTGCTCTTGAGGGACTTGAGGTTGGTGGCTGCTGAACTACAGCATGGTTATAACTACAAAGGAAACATCACAGGTCACAAGGGACCTAACATATCCACTTTGACAGGTGGCCTGGCAGGAGCTTCTCCTGCACCCTGACAGACAGTTCTCAGCCTCCACCAGGACTCCATGTCAAGAAAATAATGGATGTAATCCCCAATGTCAATAGCCTGACTAGGTGGAGACGCAAACTCTTCATAATCTTTGGCAGTTGAATTGGACACCCAGCATTTTGAAGGTTTCATTGAGTAAAAATGCCAGCATTACCTTTGGAAAAAGAAGTAGTGGTTGCCATAGACTCCATATCTGGGCCTACTGCATCAAGCAGATTAGAACATGACTGAAACATTCACAGAACTGAGATAAGTAGCATCATGCTAACAAGTAGCTGAAATCTATTCAAACCTATCTGGAATTTTTGAAATATATTTCGCAGCGAGACCAGTTGGGTGACTTAAAATGAAAAGTCCCAGTCTGACAAAAGTCTGTTCAGTATGCAGGCTGGTAATCAATCGTAATCCTTCAGCCCGACTCAACGACTTAAATTCAGATCATAAAGATGTCGCCATGGTCACAAAAGTAGTGCTTATGCAAATCTCTTGTGTAAACAAGTCTTAGTTCTTATCAATTTTTATTTTTTTTGTTTGACTGCCGTTGAGATTGAAATGATTTTGAACACTTTGATGCTGGGATAATAAGAGTTTGGTGCACATGACAGATGACCAGAAAGCATGTCCCCGGTAAACACCACTATGGAATTAGAATAGAGGGGTATAATCCTCCTCTGGATGCTGAAAAATGTAGCAAAAAAGATTCACTTTCTGGCTGTTGAGGCTAATGTTTACTGCCACTGCAGTCGATCGACAACATGAAAGCTGGGTAATTAGTGTTTATTCGAGTGGATGTAATTGGACAAAGAGAAAGGAAGATCATCACATGATCTGGCAGTCAGTGGAAAGCACGGATCCACTAACGCACCCGAGTTTTGACGTGACAGCAAACTATAAAATTATGGCACTTTCAACACAACAATGATTGGGCGTGACCTCCCGGCCTGAAGGGTGGTGAGGGGGGTTGTGCCAGAATAATGCTGGAGTCACAGGCAGTGCAGCTCATGTGATGTGCCAAGCAACAAGCAAACATCACAAACATGGGGGCAGGCAGATGGTCCAGGAATCGTGGAGGTACGACGAAATAGAAAACCATGCAGAATGGAAATGGTGCTGAAGGGATGAGAGGAGGCATGCGTGGAAATGTGCAGAATACAACAATCAATGGTCTCTATGGCAATGGATGGCCGGCCAGTGCTCTTACTTTCTGGCGGTACCCTGTCTTTGTGGGGACACCCCGACAAGCTCCGGTGGTGGGGGTATAGCCCAGTCACATGACCCGTCCCGTCGCACCCGGGTGTGGGGCACCGGCTCTCCTTCTTTTCCGCCCGCAAAGAATCTGCCAGCAACACAAGCATACGCATCAAGGGGCTCTGCATAGTCGAGGACAGGCATGCTCTCCCCTTCAGTCCCACATACATGTGTCACTGCTGATCACTTCTGATCTAACTGGCTGCCTTGGCAAAACCTGGACCGTAATGTCATCTGTCTCTAGAATCATATCAGATGAGGGAATCCCAGGACATCCAATAAGGTTAACATGAAAAAACATAAGGGCAAAATAACCCATTAGAAAACTTTACATGGCTGTAAAAAGATCACCTGAATACTTCCAGTACCTACACTTTTGGGGAAAAAAACACTTAAAATGTAACAAAAATCCATGAAGCTAAACACCCCTCGTGGCTGATGTCTTTTTTTCCCCCTCCAAAAATGGTACAAATTTTGATGCTTCAAATATGCAATTTCATATTGCCCTGTGAATGGGGCTCGGTTGTGAGATAACGAGGAAAAATGTGCGCCATGTGGAAGGCTTATCAGGCGCCTCGTTAATGTGTTTGAGGGTGACTATCGGCCCAAATCTCCTCCTGCACTGATTCCTGTTCTTTCTCCCCCCAACAGACTGGGGCGTTTTCAGGCAGCAGCGAGCAGCGGTAGCGGATGGCTGCTGGGCTTAGAGGCGACAGTCTAGGCCTCGGTGCCCCCTGGCGAGCGAAGACGATATGAAGAGAACCAGCCGGCACCTCAAGCCTGGCATTAAGTGACGGGCAATGCTCCCCCCACCCTCCAACTAGCCTTTTGCTCCGATATGAGCAGTGGCCTGGGAACATTTTACCTGGCAAACATTAATCATTAACAGAGAAGGGGGGGTAGCTTTAGCTCAGGTCTCTCTGTTTGCTAATCATGCCTCCATTTGAGGCAGCGTCAACGTTTTGGGATGACTCCCATAATAAAAACAATAAGCTCCCCAAACAAAGAGTGCTCACTCTCCACACTGTCAATTAAAGGCACCGCTAAAGCACATATTGACCGGCACTATGAGAACCCAGGGGTCGTCTATTCATTTATCTCCGTCCTGATATTACAGGGATTCCCTGCGGCGCCTCTGACATTGAGGCCATGTCTCGGGGCTGAATGATAATGGCTGCCCTTTCTGGATTCACCTGTGTTCTCTTCCTTATCGATCGGGCTGAAAGCGAGACCAGACAAAGGGAAGAATGGGAATTTCAGACCCCCAGCTCTATGGAAGCAAAAGGCATTGAGCGACCTCTAATGAAAATTTAAAGGTGGTGTAACCTGGTACACCCTGGCGTTTAGCTGGGATTCAGAATGCTCCTAGGGACTTTTTTTGGGGGAGATATTAGCTAGACTGTTGAGCAAATAGATATTTCTTGAATGTCACATCTCCACACCAGGGTTTGTGGGGGCTGGGTTAGCGCAGGACCACAACACTGCACATGGGGGGAGGGAGCATCTGGGTCTGGTAAAGGGTGAAAAGCTGGGTTAGGAAACATGGAGGTCACAGTTCAGCTGGAGAGACCCACAGTGGGGTCAAAGTCTGGTCTTTTTTTTAATCAACTTTTCCAACCATCTTGTTATCAGAGGAGTATGGCCCATGCTATTCTGCGATCGAGCTGGACAAGAACTGTGGTCCGATAAGTCTGAAAGGAATAATTTTTCTGGGAAGGACAGTGACATTCACTAAGCCTGACCTTAGGGTGTTCGCCTGTTGAACCCTGGGGAGGGAGT
>JABFEB020000026.1:21783823-21797088 GCA_019775895.2 Stomatorhinus ivindoensis
CCCCACCACTTGACGATCCCTTAAGCCCAGGATTACTTACCAGTCAGCCCCTCGCACCTCCGTGCCGTTTCATTAATCTGCGCCGAGTGGAGTGGGCCGTCCTGGCCCTGACAGCTGTGGGGGCCTTCAGTAACTTTCCCCCTCCACCGACCCTCCCCCCCTGGCTCCCTTCCCCTGGGTCCGCCAGCCGCTGATCGATAAGCGTTTGTGACCAAACATCTCGACAGCACATTAAAACGCCACTCATCCCTAGGCAGACCGGCGCCCCTGAATAAATCAGGGGCGAGTCCCGTCGGGCCACATGCAGCCAGAAAGACACAGCGCCATCCCCCCCCACACCCCCCCATATTACAGCCCCGTCTTATCAACCTGAGGAAGCTTTGTGACACAAAGGGACACGCTGGCCGGTTCCAGCTGTCTCTGTTTACAAACACGCAATGCTGGGCAGCCGTCAGCCAAAACGCATGCTGCTGGCTGCCGAGCGTGACACAGACGCCGCTGTGCTGCGTGCCTGCCGTCCGGCCTGCCACCCGCCGTCCGGCCTGCCACCCGCCGTCCGGCCTGCCACCCGCTGCCACTCGCTACCAGCCGTGCCCTCTTCCCACCGATTTGCAAGATGGATCGGTTTTTCTTGCTAGATGTGACATTTAGCATGGTTCTCCCCTCCACGGAAGCCCGTGTCCCCCCCCCGCGCTGTATCCCGCGGGCCCATCGGCCAACATTCTGGCACCGCTCAGCAAGCAGAATTGATCCTGCCCAAACTAAACCCCCCCCCCCCACAAAGGTCTGTCACACTGTGACCTTGGAGCAACACAATCACCCTGCTCGCTGGACCTGCCAATTAAAAATTCCACAGGTAATTAAGTTGCGTGTGTATGTGGGGGGGGGTCCATTTCAGGGGAGGTACTAGTGGGGGCTGCTGTGGTGAAATGTGTTTAATTAGAAAAAACCTTTAATACTTAATGCTGGGCCCTAAAATAGAATTTAGCCTTGTATAAAAAGCCTTCAGTCTGTGGTGTCACCACAGAAATGGCGGAAGAGCCATGCTTCACGCAGCAGGTTTATGCGATTTTAACGTTCCGGCGTGTTCCCCACAGGAGTCGTGGCCCGGCATCGGCATCAAGCCGCATTTGTCTGCATGCTGGCAGCAGCTGTGCTGGTTCATCTGCAGCGATGTCGCCGGGACACGGCGCTCGCCGCACCCCTGCCCGGTGGGATCCATAGGCACGCGCGGCGGAGCGCTGTCTCCATGGTGACATCCTCCAGAAACACCAAGTGGGATTCGCCCGCCGCACAGACGGGCAGGCAGCCAGCCGGACAGTGAAATGATTTTAAATCTGACAGACTTCTCCCCTCCACTGCACCCCCAACACCCCCGCCATCATCACCCCCCCCCCCCCCCCCAAAGATCTAAACAAAAGAGCCGCTGTTCTGTAAGAGACTTGCCAAGCTCTGCAGTTTCTGTCTTTCCCATCACTAAGAGGAACAACCGTGTCACATGTATAATTTTTTTTTTTTAACCCGCCATGGGCTGATCGAAAGCTGTGCCTTTAAGTGTTACAGAATTACCCCCACCTCCCCCCCAGCCATCTCCCCTCTATCTACCCACCCTGGTTAAATGTCAGATCGGCACAAAATATCACATTAAGATGCTCCTCCCTGCAAGAGCATGACTCGGATAGGCGCCGAGCGACACGTCCCGACGCAGGATCCCTATGTTTTCAGCTCACGGTACAGAAAAGCAAACTTGTGTGGCAGCCTGATTTTCATTGGCTCGGGCACGTCGGGCAGACAGTGCTCGCCGGGCAGACAGCGCTCGCCGGGCAGACAGCGCTGGCCGGGCAGACAGCGCTCGCCGGGCAGACAGCGCTCGCCGGGCAGACAGCGCTCGCGGCACGACCGCAGCAGAGACGGCAAGACTCGAATCCTGGCTGAATGTCAATGTAGACGCCGGTGGCTCATCTGTGGCGCCCCTGGAACAGGCAGCCGAGCTTGGAGTAACCCTGAGCAGATTCCCACTGTCGGTGCCAGGCTGTGACCTGCGGGGGGGGGGTGGGGTGTTACAGTCCTGCCATGAATGGGTGGGGGCTCAGGCGAGGCAGCCCGGGCAGAGCCACATTCTTTTACCAAAATGGGCTCTAATGGCAGAGTAGAGATGCCCATCATGGGGCTGGGGTGGGGGGGGGATCTGACCCACCCAATCACAATCTTGGCCCTACCTTAAATGCCAGCCAATCACAAAATTTTAATTTTGAATGTGAAGGAAACAATCAAAAAAAGAATCAGAACTCTTTGAACTCTTGCAGCACAACATCCCTCCAACCACTCCAGAAATCACCCCCACCCATCGGCCACAGCCCCACCAGTGTTGACCATGGTGTTAAAACGGACTAAATTTGGGATAACATCCAAAGCTAATTTTGCAACCTTCCAGTCAACTGGTAAATGCCATAATACGTCAATCACATAATTGCATGCAATTATAAATACAATTGTGCAATGCAATTACTTGATGCCACTGCCTCTGTATCTCAGGAAGTGCGCCTATCTCAGTAAGTCTGTCCTAAGAAATAATAACTAATAATACTTACTAGAATATGAGAAGTAAACACATGCAATGACGCAATGCTGATCTGTGATCAGCAGTACAGTATCAGTGCTGGTTTTATAGCTGGGGGTAGCTACAAAATCAAACCACACATCACCTGTTTGATGGGGCACTTATGGATACAGATGATAACATGTCCGACCCAAAGTCAGCTGGCTGAGAAACCAGGAGAGGAGCTGCTGACTTCCTCCCAAGGAAGCCATTCATCCGACAGTGATGTCAGGTGATGTAGACATCACCATATAGACCCAGAAAACACCCATGTAGTCACGTTTAGATGTTCTGGGGTCTGTTCTTGATGACCATCCATAATGGAGCTTAGATATCCTACTTTCTGGCTTTATAACTGTAGATTGCAAATCACTGTATTGCATTGTTTAGGGCCATCTTGCTCTGGTAAATCTTCTATGTAAGAGTTACCACTTTGTTAGGTTGGTTACTGGTAGATGTGACGTGCTTGTAGATGTATACCGTAGCTGTTGGTGCCTGTGCCTTTGTCTGTTTATAACAATCTAACACCTTTGGGAAAATGCATCAGCTAAATAGAAAAAACAATAACAGACTTGATCACATGGGCAGCACTGTCTCGCTCTCCGTTGAGGCTAAGGTATAAGCTGTCTAATTAAATGAAAGTTGAGAAAAGGTAAAATTAAGCTGGAAGTGTTTGCAGCACTCAGAGGGCCGGGGTTAGTCTGCAGGGGCCCACGGCACAGCGGAGACGGAGCTAATGCCGGAGTCCTTCCGGAAAGTCCGCTCCAGACATTAGCGGATGCCAAGTTTATCGTTACACTCATTCGTTGAGGGACTGCATATTCCCCCATTCAAAAATGGCACATATCTTTCATCCATGGGGGGGGGTTACAGGGAGAGGATAAAACAAACAACGGTGAGAGTGATGTAATTTTGCCTGCATCTGCTGCGGATGGGGAGGAGGGTGCTGGAGATTGGGTGGGGGTGTGAGAGGTCATGGAATCCCCTGAAAAGGACCACATCTGGCACAGGGCCTGGGCCACAGCTAGCCTGGCAGCACTGCTACTCACAACACAAGATCTTTTATTCCCTTTGATGCCTTTCTGTGGGGGGGGGGGGAGGTAAAAGCATAAACACCATCTATTTATCAGATGTTGAACCATTCAAAGGCAATCAGCCTGTCACAAAATTCGGTGCGGAATAAAGTTAGTTAGGAGCAGGGAATAAGCAGGTAATCCATACCCACCGTTAACGGGAAGTGTGCGGTGCAGTATAAGTGCTGAAAGAACTGGGGCTGAACCGCATTCATCTTACGGTCATTAGGGGGCGCTTTGGAGAAGGGTTAACGCCTCCCAGTGGGCTGTTCGGGGTCGGGAGGACCCCCCTCAAACAAACGTTTTAAAAACCACGAGAGCTTCCTCCCACAAGCTGTCGTATTGTATGTTTAAAAATGAATAAATATCGCCCATTTGCTGTGGCATGTGGAGCCCTGTGTTGCGGCGACCCCGAGTGGAAGCTGACGGTGATATGAGGAGGGAGCTGGTAGTGGGTGTGTGGGGAGTGGGGGGTCAGACTTTGATTAAGGTTGCCTTATCTGGATTTCCGCAAGTAACCGGGAGGGGGGGGGGGGGTTCCGCAGAGTGCCCTGTTTCCAAGCTGCCGTCTCCACGGCAGAGGGCTAGCGCGCTAAGCTATCACCCTGCTTCTCCCTGGCTCCGTTCCAATGCTTTTAGTGAGTGCTATCTGTCAATGCATGAATAATACAGCCCCGGGGCTGTCGGCGGAATCCAAATGAGGCACACGTCAGGAAGAAAGCACTCGACTCCAGCTCCAGAGCACGCTCCCGTGAAGACAGGCAATTATTCAACCCCAGCTGTAGCCATGGCGATCAAGTCGGCGCGGTTGGCCGTGCCAAATGAAAAAATAAAGGGGAAACCAATACAAATACGGAGAAATAAGCCATGAAATGTCAATAATTTTTCCTTTAAGCTTAATAAGCAGGGCTGTCTCTGCCCCTGGTCGCGCTAATTGCCACTGTCCTGTGATGTGTTTGAGGGGGAAATGAAGACACGGAAGGAAAAAAACAGGAAATCAGAGCACATGCCCGTGTAGTGCACCGTTTTTACGGTGGCGAGATTCAGAGAGATCATTCGAAAGCTGACCCCTCATCGTTTTATTGTTTAGAAATGATTCCCGAGCTTATGGCAGGGAGGAAATCCAGGGCTGAGCTCGGGCTAATGGCTCCAAGCGGTCGTGGGGAAAAAGGATGGGGTATGTTGCTCGGTTTTCAGGAGAAAGAAGCAAAGTAGGCACTGTTATGTAGCTACGGGAATGGGGGGGTATAAAATGCATTCTCAAGGTACTTTGTAGCTTAGGATTATTGAAAGAAAAGAACTGACCCAACGAAAGGCTTGTGGATAATACATATGACACTCCTTAATGCTATAATGATTGTCTAATGGCTGGGGAATGGGGCCATTTGTATATTTAGCGATAAATTAATGGCATACATGCTTTATATGCTACAGTAGATCCGGTACAATGAAAAAAGGTCAGCCCCACATTGAGCCCATGCTAAATAGACCTGCTGAAACTCTCCCCAGGGTACGCCAGCGAATTTTGATCCATTATTGATCTCATCATTTTCACAGCGTTGTACGTGAGTGTGAGTGATCAGACCCATAATCATGCTCCTTTTTATTAAGGGAAAAACAAGTGTTTCTGGTGAAGGGTAGGACACAGAAGCACACTGCCATGAGAGTTGGAGGGGGTGTGGGGGCCCTCGCCCACAGCTCAACAAAGTGCCCCCCTCCTCTACAGCCAGGGCTGCAGCTTCGACGGGGGCCTCGGCTAATTAGCCGGTTTTACGCGTCGTGGGTCCATTTCCAGCAGTCCCTCCGTGTCTGTAATCACATTCCCCATAAGAGAAGACTGCAGCCTCGCAAGTGGGAAGGGGGCTATGGGAACGTTCTAGAGACCATTACACGCCGCATTTGGGGGTGGGGAGTGGCAGTACTGCCATAAGCTATTGACCACAGGAAACAGCAAAACACTGGGGTCAGAGCCAGGGGTTTAGGACGTGGCTTTGTGGCTGTTCCTGCCTCTGTGATGAATGATGAATCTGATTGGTCCACAGGGTGGTATCTTTATAATTTTTTTTTCCATCAACGGAAGCAGAAGGGTAAGATGGAGTGTTCGGGTGGCGGGGGTCTCAGCCGTGGAGTGTGCTGGAGGGTCCTGGCAGGCTGGGGAGGGGGAGGACAGAGCTCCGTCCCTCTTTAGCTGAAGGACCTTGACTCTCCTTGACTCTAGTGCACTTTCCACACGGTGTGGCATGACTCTTAATGCCCGGCGCCCTACACCCACTTGAGACCTGTACCACTGCCTGTGGATGTGTCCAGGATGTCAGTGAACCACTCCAATGGGAGAGGGGGTGCAGGCAGCAGGAATTCTCTTTACATTTAGACCAGATAGTGAGGCGGGCAGTGGTGGTTTTTGCCAAAGCAGGGCAGGTGAGGGGGCGGTGGTTTCCTCATTGCCCCTCACCCTCCACCTGCTATCCATACACCCCCCTACCCTCCACTTCTCACCCCAGTAATGGTCTGACATCGCCTCCCCAGGCTTTAAGGCAGAGGTCCATGAATCGTCTGCGGCTAGGGGGCGTGGTGACCCCATGACACAGCACAGTGTCAATCATCTTTAAAGAACCAGGCAAATTGGAGTAATTATCGGGCCGAGGCAGAGCTTCGGTGACATGATGGGGCGCGCGAGGGAAACCGGAGCACATTCCTTACATAAATAATCCAGGCAGAATAAATGATCTTGAAGTTGCAGGTGAGAAGAAATCCCTGAATACGAATAGCATCATTTAATGTTCATTGGAAATTAAATGCTGCGGTCATATCCTGATTTTATTAAAGTCTCGGCAAATGAATGGGATGATGTTCCGATGATGTTCCGCCGCTGGGCTCCGGTCACGTTGATGGCACAATAGCCCTGAGAGAACGATTCACTTTCCTCCAAACTCATTGAGCCTTTTTTGGTCTCATTGCCACACCAGTTTGCCTAGGATGCAGTGGTGGAATGTAATGAAGTATTTGTACTTCGTTACTGTATTTAAGTACATTTTATGTATCTGTACTTTACTTAAGTAAAAATAATAATGCATACTTTTATTTTACTCCATTACATTTTGCGGCAATTATCTGTACTTTCTTCTACAATTTATGTCATTACTTGTTACATTTTATGAACACAATTTCCTCAAAATCATGCATGGAAAAAATAGTTAGCCTATTGCGTTCTGGCGTTGTTTGCCATTTCCTACCAATCAGGTGGCTTTATTTGCTCCAATGACGGCAGAGCGCGTCAATTAGCAGCATGAGCTGATAAGACTGGCTTGATTTCAAGAAGACGAGACATTCAATGAGCGTGAGCACGAACCCTGCAGCTCTGAATCAGAAAGAAATCCTTGGCCGTACTTAAGAAAGTTATTTGAGTTCAAAGGAGCAAAGAATGAGTCTTTGCGTTTTCAGTGTATCCTATGCCTGCCTATCCATCCATCCATTTTCTATACCCGCTTATCCTACTGGGTCGCGGGGGGTCCAGAGTCTATCCGGAAGCAATGAGCACGAGGCAGGGAACAACTCTGGACAGGGGGCCAGCCCATCGCAGGGCACACCCACACACCATTCACACACACAGGCACACCTACGGGCAATCTAGCAACTCCAATTAGCCTCAGCATGTCTTTGGACTGTGGGGGGAAACCGGAGTACATGGAGGAAACCCCATGATGACACAGGGAGAACATGCAAACTCCTATGCCTGCAGAAACACAAAGAATTGTTGACGTTTAAAAACTCCCCTTCAAATTTGAAGAAACGGTATGCTATGCTTTTGGGTATGTTATGACATGTTATGATACTGTTATCTAGCAAAATGTATGTTGACACGATGGTACGATAAAACTGGTTTATTAGCTATGTCACAGAAGATAGTTTAATGTCTTTCCTAGCTTAATGTCCAGCTTGGCTGGAAGTGATGCTTTCCGCTTGTTTCACAATCTGTAGTCATCTCTCACTAGAGATGTGATCACATTATACCAACACTCCTGTATTTCCTGGGTTTCTCATATTTCAGGACTCCCTTGAATCTGGTTTTGTATTCACTTAAATGTAATGATGCGTTCGTTTTTCTCTCGGAACTCAGAAATTCCGAGTTGAGTAATATCACGTCCGACAATCTCCTGTTCGAGCTACCATATCTCGGATCAAACATGGCCGCCTCCATGAACACGCTGCTGTGTGTTGTTGCTTTATATTTTAGCAGACTTGGAGTGAGATTATTTTTTCCGAGAGACAAACAAACAATAAACACGAACTAGTCAAACCACATTAAAAGCTTTATAAAATATTTTTAGTACATTCATAGCGATATTCTTTTGTCGAACTGCAAACTACAAGCAAACCAAAGACACTAACTAAGTCCGGTAAAAATCTGATATTGCATGCTAGGATACTGTTTATGGTTATGATGTGATATTCTCAAAATCGAACACGTGCAAATACATTTATAACTAATTAATACATTTAACAAAATAAACATCTTTTAAGATTTTTAAAATGGAATTACTGTTGAGTGTAAGCTGCCATGTTGAAATTGCGTCACAGGAGCAACTTGTCCGACGTTAACATCATAAAAGGGGCGTGTTTCCGAAGGGAAGTGACGCTTTTCTTGACATTTTCATCCGAGTTGGAAAGAAATAATTGAACATACCATAATCTCTTGTAATTATAAGGTTTATACACAGTAACTAGGCCTAATAATATACCTGATTGTGCTATCTACTCAAATGTTGCCAGTTATGCCAAGTTACATTGTTTGAAGATGTAGGATTGCAAATGTTTTAAATTAAGTTGTAAGAATTTGAGTTGTCAGTTGAATAATTACTAGAATAAGTTAATGAATTAGTTGAATAAGCACTGTTAATGCTGTTTTATAAGTGTACCAAATGGCACTTATACTCCCATGTTCCTGAGAGAGCCGTTTTCACCCTCTGACCTTTGATTGCCTGGCCAGTGGTAAAGTTTTCATTTGAAGGTCCTTCGTTTTAAGTTTCTTATGCTAAGATCTGCCTTTTGTATTTGTATTGTAAGTGTTGAGTTACACAATATTGTTATTAAATGGCTCACAATACCACTCATACTGCCATATTCTTGAGTACTGCTCTTAACAGATGTGTGGAATAGTTTTGCAAGTACATAAATGATTTAAAGATATATCATGTCCTGATTGGTTTATCTTAATGGTATATTAGTGGGAAATACCTAGTAGATAACTTGTCATCCACATAATTCTAAGTTAGGGTACACACAGTATGGCAGAGTGTACGCACAATAAGCACTCCAGACTTCCCAATACATATATACTATATAGTTGCTTGTAATTATTACGAGCAATGACATTGGTAGAGGCGTAAGTCAGTATATCTACTATTCTTTTACAAAATGGCATACCCCAGACGTTGAGACAAACCATTGTGTACTTTTACTTAAAAAACTTTTACATTTACTTTAAAGTATTAAGTACTTTGTACTTTTACTTAAGTGCTACATCAAAAATCTTACTTAAGTACATATTTTGCTGGATATTTGTACTTTTACTTAAGTACTGAGATACAGTACTTCCTCTACCACTGCTAGGATGCTACATCACCAGCTGCCCAAATTGACAGGACAGATGCCAGCTGCTGACCGTACCCCACAAACGGCATCACACACCTCACACCCACACCAGGCCAACTTAAAGGTGTGGCCATTACCGTCAAACTGTGACAATTAGCCTGGAAAATCGGACCTTTGTTCCACGAGCCCATTCCAGAATGTGATAAACATTCAACTTTATAATGGTGAAACGCGAAAGTGAATCTGATGAGCGGAGCAGCATCCCGGAAGTATTCTCTTCAAACGAATTATGAAAACTCCTGATGCTCGTGATGAGGCAGAGCACCCAATGGCATTTTCATGCCGGTGTAAATATAATTCCGCTTGGGAGCCGGAGCACAGACCCCTCTCCTGTGGATCGCGGGGCTCAAGCGGATATCACCTGCCCATTGATGGGAAGCCTAATTAACATATTAATGATACCGCCTTCCTGCAGTTTGTCAGGCAGGCCAAACACTTTTGATAAGTATGCAGAGGAGGGCAGGCCAATCTGAAGTATAAATTAGCTGTGTAGAGTGTCTAAAGGACCTTGCATTGATGGATCGGGCCATCGCGTTTATCTTCCTCTTGATCTGGCGCAGGGCGACCGCGGCTTACTTGCATTCCAGATTGTTTCCCGCGCTCCTACCTTTCCTATGGGTGTTCTCAATCCCCATCACTCGCTGCTAGCAGTTGGTAGACAGTTTTGTGGGATGTAATCATCCAGCCCGGGATTCTCTTCCAGGCGAAATACTAACACACCCGGGACGAATGCCGTTAATTACGACCCAGGCTGAAGCGTCTCAAAGCAAAACATAACGCCTGACAGCGACATTTCGTCGAGGAGGTGCGGTAGTATAACACGGACATGAATGGTTGATCCTGGGATTTACTGTCATGTTCATCATATCGTACAATTAGGGTGAATAATTAAAACGTTTCATTAGCTTGATCATTTCCTGCCAGCCCATGCTTCAGCGTCGACACCCCAGATTAAGCCGACGACCGAAACAACGCCTCTCTCGTTTTTCCGTGTCTCCGCGGAAGAAAAGAATACCGGATGGATCAAATAGAGGCTGGAGGAAAACGGCTTTAGCTTAAGTGACACCACGGCCGTAGCTCCGCATTTTGTGTCAGAGGAGATCCAACTTTTGGGGCTGTCTGCCAGACGCGGAGCCAGCGAGCGGAGAGGGATTGCTGGAGTCTGTTACGGGCGATATCACGAACCATGAATAAACATGAGGTGATTAGCGCCATTCTTCATAATGCTTTACTGTTTACCTTCAACTTAAAACCTCCGTTTGAAAGAGGAGCGTGGTCATTATATTATAACTTTTTCCCCCCAGAATGATTCTAAACTTTTCGGTGAAAATTTTGTAGAAGTCATGCTATTAATACCAAAATAACCATAAAATATATTTTTGAAATGTAGGTCAAAGCAGTTATTTCATGCAAAATAGAGACATGTTTACATACCCCCGGTCAAAGAAAAACCATCCCCTAATAAATACTAAGCTGCAGTATATAATGTCTACTCATCTTTATAACTGTGATATTAAGTCCATTTAATGTGTTTTTCCAGATAATTTATATATATATATAGTGTGTGTGTGTGTGTATAAATCTTATTGATAGTGTTTTAATGGAGTATTATTAATGGTGGCAGAAGCAGCCAATGTATTGATCAGAAAAAGAGCCTTAATGCTTCTCTGAATATACGGCATTTGACTTCAGTGTGTGGTTGTATGAATTAAGGATTTGCCTTTAAATGCACACAAGCTGAAATCACAGAGGGGGTTTGTGTGTTTGATGGAACACTGATGAGGTTCTGGGCCAGTCTGACGCCTACAGCTGGGATGCTGGTCTTGAAATGCAGAGGACACTGCGATGGTGCCAGCTCTGTGATTTCGGCAGGGGCGGGGCACTGTTTCCATGTGACCCCCTGGCGCTGCCGAGCCTGAGCCACGCCTCTCTCCGCATGTGCGGCGGCAGGGACATTACCTTCGGTGTCGCGCGTACTTGCCACTGACGTGCCCGCTCCCATCGCAGCCTGGCGTCGGGCAGCTGCAGAAGAGGAGACGGTGCTAAGCCAGTGGTGTGGTGGAGAGACCCCGCCCCCTCCCAAACCCCACCCACATAGTGCAAACCCTGCCCCCATTCCCAATCCGCATCCCCCATTCCCAATCTGCACCCCCTATTCCCAATCTTCACCCCCCATTCCCAATGACCCTACTCTCCGATCATGGTTGTTCCACCAGTATCCTTCCCAGGTGCCCATGTTTGCTATAAACTTCACCACAAATTTCATTATAACTCTTTTTTTTTTTGTAATAACTTTAAGTCAGCTAAGGAGGGCAGGCATCAAATGCTGTTACTGGCTGCATCGACGTCCGCTCCCCTGGACGGGCTCAGTATCGACCATGTGATTAGCTGACGCCTTCAGACCGAAACAGTAGGAGACCAGGAGGAAGAATAACCACTAATGCTTAGGAGATCCAGAACGGGCGACCTTGTTCTGTCAACTGGAATACCAGAGGCACAGAGAGGCAAGTGTCCTTTATAAGGGCAAGATCCATTAGAACATTCCAGTAACCATAACCATAGATGGCAAAAAATGGCAAAACATGAGACAGCAGGCAGCAGGTGGACAGACGAATCACCCAGAAGCAGAAGGACGGTTTGAGGTCATGAAGCAGAGGGGAGACAACATGGCGGACAGACACCAGCAGTGTTGTGAGCTCTGCTCCCAGAGCCATCGCTCACCGAATCGCAAACTACATCCCAGCACTTACAATTATGCAGGTCACGCTGAGGTTAAATCTCAATCAGAACATGTGTGTGAACACATTTATAGGTGCTATAAACTCTGGCATGTTCCCATATTTGTCATTAGATAATGGAGTGGCAAAAAACAGCGAACAAGGTAATGTTAATGAATAAAGGGTGCTGGGATGGTCCGTAGTCCTCGGAATAACTAGCTTATGTTGTGTCTGGTGATCCACACGGCTCGTTTACAGCAGGGGTACGGCCTGGGATTTTTTCGTGTGTATTTTTAGATGAGTGTTGGAGCTCCTTTTGAAGAGGGCGGCTGTGAGGGCATTTGGATTCACCGGGCAACCCACTGGCGAAAAGCCTGGAAGGGGTCGCCTCCGAAGCCGTTCAGCCAACAGTCGGAATGCGCTTGGCGACAACCAGGGAATTCTGCCTGGGATTGTGGAATCCTGAGCGAGTGAGGGGTGGGAGACACCGGTAATGCCGCTGTGTTATAGAGGAAATTGCTCCAGAATGTTGCCCCCATCAAATAAAAATACAGAAAGGAGGATGAGAGAAAAGTATGAGGTTGCTGTGGGAATAGTGGGTGGGGGGCAAAGCGATGATTTTGGAACGAGGATGAGGACCTTGTGTCTGATGGATATTTCTCCTCAGAGGTGATATTTAAGTGCAAAATGGGGGGAGGGGTGTTCTGCTGTTCCCAGTAATGTTCTAGTTTCCTCTTCTTGTCGAAGGTTGGGGGGTGGGGCAAGGTGGGGGTACATTTTTCACTTGCATCCTACTAACCTGAAGAGCTCTTGTATTGCCGGTTCCACAGGCACTGAGAGAGGGACAGACGAGAGAGAGAGAGAGAGAGAGAGAGACATAATCACCAAGCAGACAGATTTTTTTTTGCCTATATGGAAATGACAGACACAGCGGCCGCAGTGAGCACACTGCTAAGAAGAAAGGGTGGTGTATGGCTGCTGGGGTCGGGGGTGACTGGATGGGCAGAGGAGTGTGTTTTGGGGGGGGATGCTGAATGATGGACATACCCCGGATACCTTTGGAGCGAGTGCGATGTCGCTTCTCATCTGCGTTCACCTCCATCTGGGGAGACACGAGAGGCCGGGTCAGTGGGAGGTAGGTGCAAGGTCAGCGGGGGGGGGGGGGGGGGGGGGGGGGGGGGGGGGGGGGGGGGGGGGGGGGGGGGGGGGGGGGGGGGGGGGGGG
>JABFEB020000026.1:21828206-21840785 GCA_019775895.2 Stomatorhinus ivindoensis
ATAAAAAGAGCACTATACAGACCCCCCCCCGAAAAACCTCAACTGATTGCCATCATGTGGCTGCCTGCTGTCCTGGTCCCGTTTTCACCAAAAACCCAAAAAAACGGCTCAAGAGTAACACCGCTAATAAGCGTTGTGAAACCCGGTGTGCAGGGTGGGGGGGGTGTATTTTTGTCCCCCCCCAAATGGGACAGGATTGAAGGCTACATACAGCGCTGCGTCCTACTTTAACTGCACGCATAAATAATGCATCCTTGACCGGGACGTAGCGAGCTGGCACCGAGCTTTTCCTCGGATGCCCCCACCCCCCCCCCACTGGTGCCGGCCAGCAGTGAAGCAGGGGGGTTTAAACCGGGAGCCAGACTGCGGCTGCAGCCGGACTGGATCGCGGCACTGCACCACTGCTGATTCTCCAGGACAGAGAAATGCATTCATCGCATTATGGTAGCCGAGCTCACTTTGATTCTCCGAGCAGGACCCCGCCAGCGCACGAGCACCCTTATTTATCTCGGCAGATTGCTGCAATTAACCTTCGTTGGGGGGCTTTATTTTTTTAGGTTGAATGGTGCGGAAGCATGTGAGGAGGGAGAGAGTGAGAGTGAAAGAGAGAGAGAGCGACTCGCATCACTGGCTTTTCGGAGCAGCTCCGCGTCTTTCCGTGGCGCAGTGTGAGTCACACGGCAGCTCCGACGCCCCAGCAGCTCCGGCGCCTTGGCAGGTCTGGCGGCACCGTTGCTGCGTCACAGTCGCTAACGGCAGAACCGACATGGCCGCCGCACTCCTGCCATGCCGAGGGGGCCGCCGATGACGCCAGCGCCGCCTCCAGGGCCATTGGCCGCCGCATCGGATGTTCAGCCGACCAAGGAATGGTGAAGCGTGTGAGACGGGGGGAGGGGGGGGACAGAAATGGCAGGCTGCGATTATAGAGCTTTCCAGGAGGAGGAGGCTGCCTGGCCGGATAGCAAAGCCCTTTGCCTGGCCAAGAACAAGAGGCTGGGCTGACATATCACCGACATGAGCATTAATAAAGCTTAATAAATGTTCTTAACCTAATTACATTAACACAGATATTCTGGCTACATAAATAGCAATTTAGTCTAAACATCGTGCTGGCTTTGAATAGTCAGCAGGTGGCGTAGTGGTTAAATAATAACCCAGAAGATGTCCCTGGTGGTTCTCCTGGTGTAGCTTCTGAGAAAGGTACTTTTTGTAACACACCACAAGTTAAATGTGAAAATAAACCATATGTTAAACCAAACATATTTTCATAAATGATTTGTGAAAAAGGATTCCCCCACGTGAGATATTTTCACCCGGTAATCACGCTCTGTCAACAGTGTTCACTGTCATGCTATTAGAAAGGCGCCGGGGGGGGCGGTCTCAGACAGAACGTTTCCGGAACCTTCCCTTGAGGTAGAAGGGCACCCGGGACCCCAGGGGCACACTGCTGGATCATTCATCACCTGGGCTGCCTGCAGTTGTCCGTAGAAGAAAACGGGAGGGATAGCGAACACCCCTCTGGTCACGGTAATTAATTAGGGCTCGTACGAAAAAGAAGAATATAAGTGTGAAGGTGAACGCAGCGCGTGACAGAGATCATGGGCGGGAGACGGAGGTTTTGCGGGGCAGCCAATCGGAGACCCGGCTCTCAGTGCCCTGTCCTCCGTGAGGAGTGTGGCTGGAGAAGGAACAGACTCTTGGACTGGCCCGGCGGGTCGAGGAAGGGTGAGAGCAAGCTCGTTCACGTCTCTGTGGGGGGGTCTATTTACCACCTTTTCCCTCCGCTGGAGCAGAACCGGGGTCCAGCGTGGAGGTGTGAAAGCTCGGCTTGCTCCCCACTGACACTACCCCCCCCCCCCAAACCAGAGGAGGTGCTGCCAGAACAGGCAAGGGGCTGGGTGGGAAAAAAAAAAATAGCCCACATGGCACACGGCGGCCAAGCATAAGCTGGCAGAGAATTTGGTCTGACAGAAGACCTGGCAGGAAGGATGCTGAGCGAGATGGGGGGGTCTGGGCTCACCCTCATTATGGCCATTACAGCACCGCCAGAACGGGGACCCCCCCACTGCGCAGTCGTCTCTGCCACCACCCGACGCAGCACGCCAGACACCCCGTTACCAGTGTCGCTGGCTGGCCCTATCGAGAGGCCGTCCTGCTGTCCACCTGGCCGCCCCCACCATTATAAGAGTCTCTCTCTGTGCCCCTAATTTCTGCGTGGACCAGCCAAGCGCCCATCACAGTCCAGTACAGGAGCTCAAACACAAAGCCACCTGGTGCATTTACAACAGGAAGCAGATCACAGATGCTCAGATCCAAACTCCTCTGCAGGACACTGAACACAGAGGGTTATGACCGGGTACGTGTTTCAATTCTGGGTCCTAAATTATGACCAGAGAACTGGAACAGGCAGGCTGGAGATCCGCAACGCCGGGCGGCTGGCTGATCTCGACCCCCAAAGCAGGGACATTTTCCAAATTTCTAAAATGTTTACAGCAATTCTGGGAGCTTCCTGAGAAGCGGAGCCCCAGCACCGGAGGGGTGTGGGGTCATGCGGATGTGGCTTCTCGCTGAGCCTTAACGGTCCCGGGCAGCTAATGCTGTGGGGTGGGGGTGGGGGGGGGAGCATGCCCGGCAGGACGCTGTGACCCGTGATTGATGTCCCGGTCGTGGGCCGCCATGCCGGCATAAAGACGTCGGCATGGAACGTGGCCTTGGAGCCTTCAGAGAAGAATACAGATATGCCGACCCGGTGGCCATGGCAACGGGAAGACCAGCGCTCCACTCCATGCCCCGGGACGAGGTCACGTTTAATCACGTCCAGATCTGCTTTTAATCGGCACAGGGGCAGGGCAAAGATACATCACTTTCACCAGCCTGGCATGAATCACCCGTGAGGTGTCCCCCTCCCACCATCTGGCCAAAAAGCATCCCAACCAAAGACCAGGCTGCCCCCCCTCCCATTTACAAAAAAAAAAATCAAAGAAATTTCACTATAAAATTTAAAAATACATAAAATTGTAACTGTCTCTAAAAATCTGCTGGTGTTAAATCGCCTTGGCACATCTTCCTTTGGTAACGGTCTGAACCCCATTTGAGTCTGATTATGGATCCACGGAAGTTGTACTGGGTGACAAGAAGGGTGACAGAGATGACGGAAAGTCGGATTTCTCATGAGGCAGGAGAATTGGCCAGTTGAGTGCCACTCAGAGGGAAAGAACATGTGGATTAAGATTAGGACAATGCTTCTAAGAAACCTGTCAGGATTAGTGGAGATTTAATAGAATTTCAGATCAAAAAAGCAGCTTTGAGAACCTTCTGTCAAAGTTGATTCTCATGAATGAAGGATCTGAAAACTTTATCGAAAATTGGCAGTGGGTATCAAGCAAAAGGGTCAGGAAAAAGGAGAGACTCTACACATCATTCAGGCTGCCAAACATTTCCAAGATATTTCAATATTTAAAATAAAGAAATTAAATATTAACTCAATCCTGCCATCCATCTTATTGTTGCTAAAGTATTTTCACTTCTAGAAAGCAGAAAGATGTGAAACAGCAATACCCAAAACTTGCTTTTTTTTAACTTTACATTCTATGTATTTGTCAGATGTGTTTATCCAAAGCGTGGTACATTTTTGAAAAAGCAGGGTCAGACGGTTGGGGGTTAAGGGCCTTGTTTAAAGGCTCAGTGATGACATCATTCTCCCAGGGATGTGAACCAACAACCTTCCCATCACAGGCACGGTGTCCCAACCTGCTGAGCCACACAAACACAAATAAAGTCACTTGCTTCAGCTCGATGCTATGCCCAAGCGTGACAGAGCCAGGCTCCTCTTCACAGGAACCAGAGGGGCTGTATACTGTACCCCGACTTTGAAGGGCAGCCAAACCGCACTGTAATTCAGGCTGCGAACGAAAACCGAGGGCTAACGGCCCAGGACAAATCTATTTATACTCATAAAGACAACATCTAATCTGATTCCGATGCATGTTGATGCGGACGACAGGCATCGAAAGGGCCAAGTGCGGCTGGGCGCTGCATCCCGCTCCCACCGCTAACGATTCCCATCGCAATTCACCGCGCCCCCCCCCGTTGTTTTGCCGCAGCCATCCCGAGGTGCCCGGGGGAGGCCATGGATTATGGCACGCTCGGCTTGTCAGAGCTGCCGGCCGGAATTGAAGGATCCCCCGTCTGCTTCCTGGCAGTTCCATTAATTAAACTTGTTGGGCCGATCGATATTTTAACTGCCCGTGGTCCGTCACTGGCACCCCAAGGAAAGATGACTTTGGCAGAGGTGAGTGCGACTTCAGACAGACTGTCCAGGCTCTCCAACTTCACCCTTTGTGCTCTGACCGAGGATCGTTCACATTTAGGCGCATCTGTATTCCAATAAGTAGCTTGAACTGACATTTGACCAACATATGGGATACCATGCATGATGGGTGTTGACAATTCCCGCACTTTATCTATGCTTTACTTCCACTTTATAGTACACCGGATTGGACAAGCTAGATCATCCAATTTTAGGTTTCATTTTTACAATTTATATGACAAAAATAACATATCAATAAATAACCAAAAATTTCTAAATCACATCACCAGGGCAACCTTCTTGTAGCACTAGGAATTCACTGAGTATGGGAAATATACTGTTAATATAAAGGAATGCTCTTTTACACTGTACATAGTTCAGTGTACATTTTAACACTGCTTTAGTGTTGAAAACTTCGATTGGAAAACAAATTTTAAAATAAGCAATTAATGATCCAAGTTATTCTGCAGGGTTATCAGCGCTGGCTGACCTCTGTCAGAAAACACACCTCTGAAAGCTCACTCTGTTTAAGCAAGTAATCTACATCCCATAATGACTGGCGATGACACAAAAAAGTGAGCAGAGGCAGAGAAGGCCACGCTGACGGCGTACAGCATTCCGAACAGCGGCCGGATTCTCCACAGCGCGAGGCCGGTTCCAGCCAGTGAACTGGGTTCGACGCTCCTCACCTTGAGCCAACCGCTCCTCAGGGAGCGGAGATAAATGTCCTCCCCGGCTGAAGGGGAAGGTCGTGCTGCTAGTGGTGGGGGGGGGGGGGTAGGGGTGGTAGACAAAGATCTCTACAGCTACTCTTGTCAGGCGGAAGGACACAGAGCTCCCCCCCCCACCACCATAGAGTAAGGCCTGCCCTATCATACAGTATCACTTTTGATACAGTATCAAAAAGTGGAGGAAAGGAATAAACGTTAAGATGATGCACCTGACACAAGACATTCTGCATATTGTGTATTTATACCAATTAACACAAGGCTTTCTTCAAAATTTCAATCAAAATGTTCACTGTTTGGCATCCTATAAGAACAGAAGACCAAGTGAAATTTTCATATTACTCATAAAACCTTTTTAAAAAATGACTGGACTAGCAGGATGGTGAAT
This sequence comes from Stomatorhinus ivindoensis, assembly GCA_019775895.2. Classification (NCBI taxonomy): domain Eukaryota; kingdom Metazoa; phylum Chordata; class Actinopteri; order Osteoglossiformes; family Mormyridae; genus Stomatorhinus; species Stomatorhinus ivindoensis. Next base: position 21,833,632 of record JABFEB020000026.1, read on the forward strand.
CCAACAAGATAGAGCTCTGGTTTAACTAGAACACTTATGACCAAACTGGTCTTTAATTTGACGTTCAGTATATGCATTCGTATGAAACATTAAAGCAGTGAACTGGGGCAGATTTCAAACCGCAATAGACATTCTGGCGTATGAATCTGAGTGGAACCAGCTGTTGAAGAGCAGTTTACAGCCTTGCACAACATAACCGACCCTGTTTCTGAGGGAGGGGGGCATCTCTGGCTGATATAACCCAACGGGAAGCAGGCTTTGAAGGCATTCTGCAATCACTCCCCATCTCCGTGCTGCAGACAAGACCAGCGTGAGTGTCATTTTGTAAACACCTCGGTGGTAGCTAACAGGTGCGCTGGGGACAGCATTTTAATTTTAGCATGTAAATTTAGCATTTCAGTCACATTCACGCCACCTCGACAGCCACGTGTTTGCGGGTTTTTGCGGCTATGCTTTAATTAAGGCCTGAGTGGCAGCTTAACTAGCAGGTGAGCTGACTTATCTATGCAATCTCTCCCGCTGTCCAAATAATTACCGCACTGACGCAATTAAGGGCTGAATTAAATGCTGCCGGCGGCGGTCGCGTTCCAGTTGCCCCGAGAGCTCTTCAGCGACTCAGGCTCCTGCTCATTTTGTTTCTTTGTTTATCGTTCTCCACGGATGGGCTCCAGCCACCGCCCCCCCCCAGCCCCCAGCGCAATCAGAGCCCCTGACCAGCTGTGACGGTTTAATGGCCAACCGCGGCCAACGGGAGCCGGTGGGTCCGGCCAGCGTGTCGGAGCGGCGAAGCTGCAGTGCCGTTTCAGATCAGCGGCCGACAGCAGCCTGGTTAAACCGGCACCGCTCACCTTCCGGTCTTAATAGGGGGCTCCAAAGATGCCCCTGCTGTTTCCAAAAGTTTGCAGCTTTAACGTGATTTTAGTTTTTGCGGGGAGGCATGTGTCCTGAACTTGGTCCAAAATTCCTGTTAATGTGTAACAGGAACCAAGCAGCTAATATGGTTAAAGGCAACCAGTTAGTGCTACTAAGAGTTGCTTTATCCTCTGGTTTATCATGTAGGTAAAGCCTACATACGCCTCATGAGATGTGTATTTAAAACTGGTAGGTCATCGTTACAGTGTTTGAGTTTTAAAAAATTTCAATCATTCTGCCACCTGAACAATCACTTGAGTGTTAAATTGTAGAATCCCTATTATTCTATTATCAATTCATGGTGAAAAATTTTAGCTATGAATTAATTATTACCCTCTTCCTAATAGCTTCATAATTATAATCACTTCTGGAAAATAAAGTCACAACTCAAAAAGTCTGCAAGTCAAACCTGGGCACGCAGTGTGCGATTGGTCATTTGTTGTCAAAATGATGAGGAAATAAAGAAACAGTTTCCAATCTGAATTGTTACATTAAGACCACAGCTGTTATAACTCTTAATGGACTAAAGAGATGCAACTGATTATCCAATTCTAGAAAAATCAGATAAATTAAATATACTGCTAATATTTTATTAATGCCTTTGTCATTAATTATTTTTGATGGCTTATTAATCTACACTGAACCATGAACAAGAATTTCACACGTCCTTTCATTACACAGTACTTTATTACATACCAAAGCTTTAAAGCGTTTTGGGTTAAATTTAGAAAACATACCTTTGCTGAGCTCACTTATGGCAACTAATATAAAAAAATCCAAGTAAAGAAAAGTAGAAAGACAAATAAAATACCAGAAACACATTGATAATGTACTACTAATGTTTCCTCAACCTATATCCATCCATCAATCCATCCATCTATGCATGTTTACATACATCTATCCTCTAACCACTATCTAGACTGTCCCAGGCAGCACAAGATGCTCAGCCTACAGTGTTTGGAGATGTATGTATCAGTCTCAATAACGAGACCATCATACTTTTCATCTTTTCATTTATCTGCAGTTAGCTTAGCCAAGCTGCACATTGTCACAGACAATGGGCAGATCAGCCTCTTGCAAGGCTGACAAACTAATAACTTACTGCCACTTAAACAAAAAGGAATGTGAGCATATCTGACACACAGACCCTGTGGTTTAGCATCAGGAGAATGAAAACATTTAACTCTGTTTGGATTGATTTGTTTTTAGGATAATCGATATGAGATTGGTGTTTTCACTGTAGAGGGTCTGGTCAGGGATAGCTTGCAGTGACAGCGTCTTACATTTGCACTTCCCTCAAATAAAATCATTTCTAAGGAATGCATTATACGGCAGGGAATTCCGCTCCTGAAATGGACTCTTTTCATAGCATCTTAAGCAACTGTTTGTTTATAGTTTCTGCTTGTGCGTTTTAGTCGCATGACAGCTGATGGAACTCTAAACCTCCAGGAAACAGTCATATATTTACGTGTCCATATATTTACAAACAAAGAAACGCTCACGGCGTACGACGGCCGTCGTGTGACGGGAAGTATTCCTGTGTTTGCTTGTGCAAATACGTGTTTCTTTCAGGACTTTCAGCTTGCAAGCCCTCTGCCAGGCAGAACTCCAAAGTGGGGCAGTGTGAGACAATGGGCTTTTATAAAATCACAGTCCAACAGCGTCTGGAATCTGGGCAGTTTGACACCACCAGGGAGCCCCCCCCCCCCCGCCGGGCCATGGGGGAGTCCCTCACTCTGCTGTGGAAGCCATTCTCACACAGGTCCAAAGGAACTCCAAAAATCCCCGCTTCCCCCCCTAGCAGAAAGGCCGCCTCTCGGAGCACGATGAGAACACCGCTCACCTTTGATTCGGCTTCAAAGGGGATATGGGCCGCAGTGTGTCTACCAGATGGTGCTCACATAAAAAGACCTTCCCAAACTTGACGGGGTTTGCTGCATCCTCCCCAACATCCTCAATAACGCAAACATGACACACATGCTCACTAATACATACATTTGCATTTATTCAGCAAACAATTGGATTCAAAGAGACATACAGTACATTTTTGAGAAAACAGGGTCAGACAGTCCCTGGAACAACTGGAGCTTAAGGGCTTTGCTCAAGGGTTCAACAATAAAATCACTCTGCTGACACTGGGATTTGAACCAACAGCCATCTGATCACAGTCACGGAGAATCACTCAGACACACGCCAGCCCCAAATGAAGTGATTCCACTTGGGCATGAACCCAGGACCTTCTGCATGTGAAGTGCACACACACACACAAAAAACAAAAACAAACAACCAACATGGGACCTCATTCAGCCAAGCTGGCAAATTAAACAATTATATAAAAAGTTTGTGTCCTTCAGAACAGTCATAGATGCATGTATCGCTAACTGACTAAGGTCAGAAACAGCATGGGAGAGCAGATCACGACCTGGGACCCGCGATGAAAAACAACGAACCTACGACCAACCGAAAAGGTCACAAAGGCACAGTGCCTCCCTCCTGTTGTCCAAAAATCAGAGCGGTGCACGGTGATGACAGCCCACTTTGCCCTGGGAGCAGATGTGGTGAACTTCGAGTTCGGATTCCAGCAGAGGAGACCACAGCTGGAGTGTGTAATAACTGTGGCAGCTAACGAAGGCGTAGGGAAAGGTCACACCCTGCATCCTGTCTCCTGAAGCATACACACAATGCTATGCACAGCAATACAACAAAATTCACAAAGCAATACGGCAATCTGTAATTGTTCCACTTAATTTCAGTGCAGTGTCTGTGCAAATTTAATATAGTACTGGTGGTGGACAGGACAATAACTGATTAACTCTTGGTACCCTCTGATGAGACTAACCCTCTTTAAGGCACCCAGACTGCAATCCTGAATGTCCTTCAAGGTAGAAAAGGGTTGTCCATCCCTGAAATGCAGCAAACCGTGCCTGTCGGGCAGTGAAATGTATCCAGCCTTCCAGAGCTAGATAAATAACCACGGCTCATGCAAATTCCCTCCCCAGATAATTTCCAAATCACTCGTCATCACACAGCAGCAAAATAAGGCCCTTTATAAGCCCAGAGCCCATTGCTTCTGAGTTTAATAATGTGTCTTTGTAGATAGCGGGAAGTTTCTGGACTTCAGTGCCGTGGGGCAGTTTGACGCCCATGCACACGGACCACTGCATGCCTGTGAGAGCCGTTGTACTCCATTTCGTCTGCAGCAAAACGAAGTGAGACAGTGAAACGGCCAGGCCTTCAGGCGAAGGCGGAACTCGCCGGCGTGTGCCGGACATGCCACCGAATCCATACTTGCCAAAGCAGAAAAGGTGAGCTTTGACCCATATAAGAGAAGCAAAAAATGCAGCTTTAAGGTGATTTTAAGAGAAAAAACAAGAACAGGCATTAAAATATATATTACAAGTGAGGTACTTTCACACAGAAACACACTTTTTCTCCTGTAATCTTTCTGGTTTGTGAAATGTACACATGCACCCCCTCTACTTCTGTCTTTTTATGTATTTCTAAGGTTGTGGCCCTGATCAGCAAATCGCCCCAAGGGCTCCAAAGCCGCCTCGAGGCACAGGCTGCCCCTCCCAGTTCCTGGTAACTGGTTCCTGGTCCTTCAGAAAGCTGCCTCCCGCATCTCAGTGATACAACAAGATGATTCAGTCTCCTGGTCTCAGCACAGGACGGCTGCAAAGAAAGAAAAACATTAGACATGACACTGAGCTTCGACCCAGTAACATTGATTTGACTTTTTTCTTCCTGGTAGCTAATTATATGTGCATGAATGGCAAATCTCATTATCATTCGATTGCCAAGAGTAAACAACCCCATTGACATAAATATTTGCCTCGGAAAGTCAACAGGAAGCGGTGGAGAGTCAGCGTTGCGCATCGTCCTCTGGAACTGGGGGTTTCTTTGAGCTCAGTGCCCCCCCCCTGCCCATCGTAAGTTATAACAGAAATTTACTGGGGGCAGGGGGGGGGGCGGAAGGGAATCATTTTTGTGTATTTTTCGTCTATTTGCTTCTCTCTCTTTCCGTGACTTTGTTCCCAGCTCCGCAGCTGGCCACCGTACCCCGAAACGTAACCACCGCTGCTCCCTACACAGACAGTGAGCCATGTGCCGCTCCAGGGCCCCCCCAGGGGCTGTCACTCCTGCCTGCTCCCCCATCGCCCGCTGAGGATATGCTGACGACACGCCACATTACGACAGTAACGCTTTCCAGCCCATCTCCTTCTATTAGTGTTACTACTACTACTATTATTATTATTATTATTAAATATTATTATATGATATAGTTCATTATCCACAGAAGCTTAATTAGTTTACAGTTTCTGCACATTTATTACCAACCAGTTTCTGTTAAATACACTTGTCAAAGGTACAACAGCACACTCATTTGTTTTTGTTACTGCACGGCTAAAATTTTACTGAAAATGTGTCTATTATTTTATTGTATGAGATCTGGTCCGCAGTGAGAATGTGTGCTTCTCCTGCATAAGCGTAAAGAATATCGTCATTGATTTTCCAGTGTTGACATCAGATGGGCATAAATTCATAAATGAAATAAAGGACCACCTTTTCCTGTTGGGGTGTCACTTGGTCTGCAGATGTAAAGCAAGGACACTGAAATTAAATTTTACTCTATAACCTTTGAACCTTTCTGGATCAGATAAAGTAACATATAGAATGTGGGCTCATCTGGTCTGTAACTGACCGCCTGTATTATTCCAAACCATGGTTTCTTCCAATCACACATCACTGACATGTCTCATGCAAGCCAAGCGAAGGCCTACAATGACAACCGTCCCCTAACCCCCAGTCCAGGAGCTCGCCCCCCCAAGCTGACATCATCATCACCCTGCTCTTGCACCTCCATCTTCCAGGGTATCATGGAGAACAATGATGAGCCTCCATCCCTAATCTTCACAGTCCTGTGTCAACAGCGCCTCACGCTGGGGGTTTTCTCGAGCGCGCCACTCTCATTGCAACCCCTCAGATAACACGGCTCAACCCTCCCCCCCCCCCCCACATCGAGGGCAGGCCTGGCCACCTCTGACATTCCCGAGTTAGTTTTACCTTCACGTAAGATTCCCATACAGGACTGCGGACAGTGAATGAAAACTGCGTGACGCCTTATCAGGCCTGGCTGCTGCTATGGCGACCTGCCCAAAACTCATGAGGGAATAGCTATACAGCTTTGGGTACATCATGGGTCATATGACCAGCCTAGTCATGTGACCAGTCTGGCCACACCCTTAATGGCTGCCCTGGACCAAAATAGGTAACCGATTTCAGAGTAAACACACGATCGTGTGTCACGGACAGACTGACTGCAGTCTGGCACACATACAATCCCACCCTTCCTAATGTCTGGGAAAGCAACACAAAGCTTTCTGATGAACCCACTGAGGAGCAAATCGTCGTGGACTGAATTTTAGCAGCCGACTTAGACACATACAAATAAGACAGGTGGAGGTTTAGCAGCGAGGCACGACACGCTCCAAGGCACTGGAGTCAGGTCAGGAGAGGACTCACCCAACGCTTAGGACCGCGTCTCCAGATAGCCAGTCACCTATGGAAAAGCAGTAGCCCCCGCCAACAGCAGACCGGCGTGGTGCCATCAAAATTCTCCTGGCGGGTCGCTTACCGCCAAGACGGAAAGAGAGAGAGAGAGAAAAAGAAGAAAAAAAACAGTGGGAATTAATTATTTGCTGCAAATGGGTGTGCAAGCAGTGATACAAGTGAAATTGCAATCCCATAATTACGCAAGGAACAGCCCTCTTAGGCGCCATGCTGACGAGACGAGGGCAGAGGAACTCCACGAGGGGGGCCCAGCAGTGGGGGGGGGGCAGGTAAAGCACAGCCCTGCGGGACATTTGGAGGATGAGAGGGAATGCAAATGCAATCCCAGCAGAGAGGAAGGGATTTCTCCCGTCAGGACTTGGGCACGGATACCTCCCTATACCACGGTACGCCTGGCGGCGGCTAATCCCCACACGCTCTGCGGGTAAGCCGACTGCAGTTAAGGTGGGGGGGGGATGGGGCTTCAGCTTTGCCTGAGAGAGGAGGGTGTCTCTGGCTGTAATGAGGGGAGCTGCTCTGGGGGGGACAACGACAGACTGATCCCCCTCCTGGGCTAGAGGTAGCTGCAGAAATATTTCCTCTCACATGGCCACCATCAGGGATCAAGACCATGGGGGGGGGGGGGGGGGGGGGGGGGGGGGGGGGGGGGGGGGGGGGGGGGGGGGGGGGGG
>JABFEB020000026.1:21899761-21917227 GCA_019775895.2 Stomatorhinus ivindoensis
ATCAACAGATTTCCCATCCCCCAACGCTGTCACTCACGACCAAAAGTCAAGACTAAACCAATTCACCTCCACATCATGATCGTTTTGTATTACCTATTTTTATTAGCCATTTCGCAAAATTAAATACATGAAAAAAGGGCAAATTATTGGTCTGTGTTTATAATATTTTGAATTTCATGTGCGTTATTTGTAAGAAAGTCAGGTGTCACTGACATAATTTAGCCCCCCTCCTTGTCCGCTTCATTTGGGAACTGTACTCTGCACCCCCCCATCCTCTCTCCACTCCGCTCGCTCAGCTTCTGTGCGGCTCCTTCAGCAGCAGGGGCGGCACAGGTATCATAGATAATAGAAAACCCCTTAGCTGCACAGATTATTATTTTTTCCACCAAGTTCGTGTGTCACTACGTGTCATGAAAAAATGCGGCTGCCCCGTTCGCCCATGCCTAAAACCGCCACTGATCACCTAAGATCTTCCTGACCTTAAATATTGTATTATGGGTTACTAAGACCAACATTTTGTACTACTAACAAAGTTCGCTTGGTGCATGGTTTGGGATACCAGGTATGACGTACAATACTTAATATGTAGTATTTTAATATTTTACAAAAGCATTTAGAAAATCTGGACGCGTACTGGAGTACACAACAGATTACCCGAAAGTTGTCGTAATCGGTTAGTTAATTTGTAGCTGTTGCAGCGTAATACAATAAAATTATGTAACGACATGAACAAGAAAACAGAGAAGCGCTACCGAACCTTCCAGTAAAACACTCCTAATCTTTTCAGTTCTTCCGGAGACACTGGCTCGTTGGGCTCATTTTTATGCGGCAGTCGGGGATCGCGGTCACTGTCGTCCATGTACCACGCTTCCATCTCTATTACGCTGATCACGTGACCGCGAACCACTTCCGGGAACAAAATCGTTTACTGATCAGAGCCTGGTAATTCCTCTGTTATTGTAAACCAACAAAATCACTATTAAACCCTGTCTGCCACGAGGCAAAAGGCAATAGAAATCCCTTTCGTGCGTGACACATGATTAATGGAACCAGTTTTTGTAATGAGAAAATCCGGTTGTTTGAATTCGGGCAGGTAGGCTATATAATGCAATATATTGCTTGAAATTAATGGAATAATTATGAAATAAGAATGTTGGTATTTACTGACGTGCTATTTCTGTTATGTGCTGACAAACACTTCACATGCCCACTTGGTGGCAGTAAACTGCCATCTCAGCGTTATTGAAGTAAATGAGAAATTTATGATTAAAAATATTCCTACGCTGTAGGAACTGAACCCCTAGATGTTCATCATAAATTCGGTAATAACAAAATCGATCAGAGAGCTTGAAATGAATCATTTTCCCAATGTAGATATCATGGGTAGATATTTATCTGTTTTCCATGTGGCACTTATTTAATAATTTTTAAGGACTACAGTAAACACTGGCTGGCGCAGTGTGCTTTCCCGTATTCGAAAAAGACTTGGCCTGGCCGTTCTACCCGTGGGAGGGGCCTCTGGGCCCGCCGGTGTTCTGACCAGTTGAGCTACCTATCAAGTGTAATCAAGCCTTTCAGTGCATATACAGTTCCACCGTCTTGGGAGTAGAGTCAGGTTTTAGGGGATAGGGTAAGGGTTTTAAGGTTTTTGGGGGGAGTTAGGGTTAGGGCTATCGACAGAACACTGGCTTTAGACGGCACAGCCACGTACAGCTGCGAAATGCTCGCTCAGCCGGGGATGTCTCTCTGCTGGAAATAACATCCTCTCTCTGTGTTTACAAACCTGGTGGAAAAAATGCTGTATATTCCCTGAGAAGGCTCTAGCTCCCGCTCAGACACTGGCAGCTGCTCGGTCTCCTTAAAGGAAGCCATTTGTTTTTTCATGAATCTGTTCATTTATCCGGTTTGCTAAGCGCTTCTCCCCACACAGGTTGGCAGTATACAGTCTTCTGTTCAGTAGGGCATGTTTAATGTATGATATGGATGCCAGCTGTATCCTAAATGGTCAGTTTCATGTGAGGACCTAGAACAGGGAGTGCTATGCTGGTTTTCCCTGAGGTTCAAATTCCATCAGCAACACACAGCTTTAATTTGCTATAACTCTGTTACGTGACAAAGGTATATTGCCCCCAATAATATTTTCTGGGGGGCAAGTTGAGGGTCCCCTTGGTAGATTCATGGATTCAGTTGTCGATCGTGTGGTTTGTATTAAATTTTTTCATTCCAGAAGTGGTCTAGTCTGCTATCTGAGTGCTGCTGACCTAGAACATGCTGACACACACATGTTTACAAGTATGTTTTACACTAAAGCATATATGTTTGTCGGGGTTCTTATGGTGAAAGGTTAGCGTGACGCTACCTTTCACACAAACAAGTCAATCAATTTGCACTAACCGTGGAATAAATGTCACACATGTTAAACCAAACCCATTTTCCAGATAATCAGAGTTCTGATGCGGTCTTAAGTCCTGGGCTTTTCAGGGTTGACTGGGGACTGAGGGATCCCTGAATTAGTTTCCTTGGTCAATGTTTACATTAATAGAACTTGGAAGATAAACAGCAAATACAAATAGACAGGAATTTGGCTGTGTATTAAACTCAGAATGTGTGTTTGTGTAAAATTTATAGCATGTATTATTTACTTTTTATGTATTCCAGTAATGATGGGTCCAAAAGTCCTTGGGCTCTACAGTGAGCCTTCAGACCCAATATACATCATTCTCTAGATATATGCTCACTTATGTTTTTAAGTAGTACAGATATTCCTTCAAAAATCAAGTCCTGTTTACATGTCGAATCTCTGAGCACTTGGTTATTTGACTCGATGAACTTTCCTTTAAATATTTGGTTTTCTTATCTGAGTTTACTGCCGCAGGTGCAGCATTTTAATTGTGACGCGAAGGGGATCAGCTCATGTACAAGCAGCCAAACAGTCTGTTTTTCACCATGTGGGCGTGGGCTTAACTGAGAGAGAGAGAGAGCTCTGTTTCATGACGTCACCCTGCACAAATCTACAACTGTAATACTGAGCTATAAGACTAGCAGAAAACAGTAAATAAAAACAAAACAGATCTGATCTCATGACATTATTTTTCCATTATAAATAAAAAAAAAACTGATTAAGTGATTGTGCAACATAAGGCGTATTTCAGACTGTAAGCCTAAAATAACAGCAACTGAGGTAATTAAGTGGCATTGCCTGTTTCTTTCTGTAGAAGCCCAGCTGAAACGCATCTGATAAGAAAAGCCTCATTTTTTTTTGGAATGAGTGACCCTCCACCTCTCCTCCCTGTCCAATCCTCGTCTCTCTCAAAAAACAGGGAGAGGCTCATTCTTCGCCTGCTTTGGGCTGGAGGGGCCGGACTGGACCTCTGCACTGTGTGTGTGTGTGTGTGTGTGTGTGTGTGTGGGGGGGGGGGGGGGATGGGGCTGGATCAGCTGTCAGACGTCCTGGGAGAGACCCCCCCCCCGCCACTGTTCAGCTGCTTCACCTCTGGGAGTAACTGGGAGGAGCCGTTAAATTTAGCCTGTAGCCCGACGTCTCTGCTCCCTCTAAGTCTGGGCAGTGAGGATGAGTGAGAAGGACATGCTCTGATAACAGGAAGGGTCCTACTTCTTAACGCTGACACTTAATTCTGAGGGAGAAAATGAACTTTTGAAAATGAAGACTTCTGTGAGAATAGAATAGAAGCTTCTCTCTCTGTCTGTCTGTCTGTCTGTCTCTCTCTCTCGCTCGCTCCCCCTTCATTCTCTGTGCATCTCTGTCAGCTTTGTAGCTGAGCAAAAGGAGCCCTCCAGCTTCCCTCACTGTACAGTGCCTCCAGCTTCCCTCACTGTACAGTGCTTCCTGCATGATCTCAATGCTGGGGGGGGGGCAAGAGGGTGGGAAGAGCTGAATAAATAAAAAGAAGGGTGCAAAGCCCTTCTAGTGTCATGGTGTCCGCTTTGAGCAGCTGACGTTGAAGACAGCCTGGATCTCCCCTCCCAGCAGTGTCCTTCATCTGGATCCAGTGTGAACAGGTAAGTCAGGGGATTCTTCTGTCATGGAACCCTCTTGGGGTGCTGCATGTCTCCCATCAGACCAAACCAGAGATTGTCCAAAGCCCTGTGCTCAACAACTGTGCTGTGAATTCTGTTACTTGAATAAAACCACACTTTTTATCTGACAATATTTACTGGTTATTACTATATCCAGTTTGAATACAATGGAATCATGTCTGATTCAAGTCCTTTTATGGGCGATGGATGGATTATCTCTGAAATTAATGTTTTGAATGCACCAGATCTCCATTATGAAATAATATGGCTGTAAATGCAATTTGGTTATCGCCATGATTTTTCTATAAATATGAACGACTGCAACAGGAACATATGGGCATCGTGAAAATGACAGGATGGTAAAAGAAAACAGGAGGATTAGCTTTCTGTGAGTGGAAGGTAATCACTACGTACTGATGAATCCAGTGCTTTTCATCATTTTAATAATACCCAACAAATGTTGCTCATGAAGAGTTTAGAAACTGCACCCTTCAGGTGCAAAATAGATGGATTGCTTATATAAAAAGTGTTATTGTCCAAATACGAAATATTTGAAGTTTTGATCCTTTAAAGTTCACAATCTATCACCTTTAACTAAAATTTTGTCTTTCTCTATTGAGAAATACAATATTCTTGTTAAACGGTCAAAAAATGTGAGCCATTTAATTTATGCACTTTCCTTGAAACTATTAAACAAGATATAATTGTGTTAAGTATTAATTACAGTTATGAAAAATGAACTTACTGGTTGTTTTACACAATGACTGTAAACTTAAGAAGATGTATTTCTGATGTTTGTCGGGATGCTGTGTCAAGCCTGGAATATCTTTTTTTTTTATTGCAAAATAAAACCTCATTAATTAAAACATTGGGACTGGGATTTGAACCCAGAGGATTAAATGGCATCTTAGTAATAATCTAGTGTATCTCCGCCGTGGTGAAATGCATTGCCTTGTTGCTGGCTGCCTGTTTTTAGCTGCACAGATGACGAGATGATGAATCTAATATACACAATAAGTAACTCTCTGTGGATGAATATATCAGTGTCTAACTGGCCTCACAGCGTTGATCTTTCCACATGGATTTTGCATGGAAACACCGGAGGAACATTCCGCTGTTTTCTTTTCTTTTTTTTATTTTACTACACAATGAGCTTCGCAGTGCCATTGAAACCTTGTATTCACACAGGTGCTCTGTAGTTAAGGGGGGCTTGTGACTTGGTATCAGGGGACTAAATGTTCCAGAATTGTCGTCCCAGGCTATTTTCATCCTTTTAATTTTCGACACTGTGTTTCCCTCCATCAACGTTCGGCGCTGTGTTTGTGGAAGTGACATAACTGTACCCAAAGCAGAGTGCTGATACTGTCATTGAGGACCTGACGCTAAGTATGACTGAAACGTGTCCTGTTCCAGGCTTCCCAACACGTTGGTTCCAACGTTCAGTGCTGGGAAAGTGAGCAAACCATAGAAGGAGGGAGTGTTTGCCCCCTGCGACCCTAGAGAAGGTGTTGAAAGGAAGTTTAATACGGTCCATACCTCCAGGAACATTCCCAGCTGAAGACTCTGACTCTGAGTGTCTTTGGCTGCTCGCTGGAAAATGCGCAGTGACTCGACATGCTGAAGTTTACTGAAGGTCAGCCTGAAGTGGTGAGCAAGTTACGGCATATTTTAGATTTCTGCATGCTCCAGACAAGCAAGAAGTCTCAGAAATCCATTTGCGCCCAGCACATAACGCCGACATACGCATGTGTCCGTAAAAAGTGCCATGCTTCTGCTTCACCTGGTAAATGTCTGTGCACCAGCTACACTGTCCTACTTATAATATAATATTCCAAGCACTTGTTTTTGAGCCAGACAGGACTTCAGTACTTCATGACAACTGCATGATGACAGAGTAAGCAGCGGCATCTGCTTGTAATGTTGAATCTCCTCAGTGATGATAACGTCTCCTTGACAGCAACCATGCCAGATGAATGAATTATGTTGATTTGTTTTGATCCTTTGCGTTAACAGACCAGATAAGAGGTTAGAAAGCTGTTATTCCATCCTTTAGGGTCTATTAAGCCATTGTGGCTGGTAAAATAAAAGGCACACGCTTTGTATTTTTATAACGTTTGAGTTATTTTGGTAATAAAGCAGATGAAGTATAAAAGAATGTCAGCAAGAAAAATAATTCAAAGAAGAAAAAAAGCAAAGGAATGAGTTACGGAGTCTAACATCTACCTGTGGGTGGAAAACAAATCTTAGGAAGGCAGGGTTGTACTGGGGAAGCTTGTTAACTTGTGACTCTGGGAGGGGTGATGTTAAGTCAGATGTACTTCCTGTTATGGTTTTATTCTGCAAGCGGCCTTGTATCAGTGCCTGTTGGGTAGAAATGCCAGGCTGTGATATGACCTCACTGCCGTAACCCTTTATCGAAGAGAAGGGGAGAAGGCCGGCCGGAGATGAGATCAGGATGAGCGCGAGAGCATAGCTCAGTATCTGAATACGGTGGAGACCAGCTCCCGTCAGCTGATAACCATTCCTTTACTTCCGCTTCGCGGTCGGCACGGCTGCAACTGGAGCAGAGCGGGACAGTCCCAGGATCCACTGACGCAAGTCCTGCGAGAGCAGAGAGGGAAAAGAGCGAAACCTCAGACGCTATCCAAACATTGCGTCTACACACCATCAGGCAGGAATATAAGATGCCTCAGAGGTTTATCTGACTAGATGATCTCGCAAATGCTTCGCCCTCGACCCGTGGATATTTGTTTTCTCGTGGACAAGTCATAACCAAGAGATGCGCCGGCGGATGGAGGTTCGAGAGCCGCCAGGCCGAATGACAGATAGGGTCGACGCATACCAGACATGCAAGGCTCCGCTGGCCATTAGTCATCTCTGTGGAGGATTTGCTCACACATTCTGAGGGAGGTGACTTCACAGCAACTCCCATCAGCAAGGCATGCGAGGCCAGGCTGCATTTGACCAGTGATGTCACCGCTCTGGTCCAGAGTCGCAGGTCCCTCTGTGGTGGATCGGGAAGATGAAACAGCCTTTATCTGTGTCGCTCCACCATCCATTTTGCTCATCGTAACCCTTCCTTTCTGTAATCCGGTCCACAGTGGGATGTTCCATCCTAGCTGTCTGAGCCAAAGGTGGGGCTGGGGGGGGGGGGATTTGGACTGGTAATGAGCAAACGTTGGGGGCGAGGCCCTATTCGCAAAACCGGACTAATCTCATGGCTTGGTCTGGGATTTTCTTTAATCAAAACTAAGCGCAGACCACTGACGAGGAACAGAAGCAGTGAGTTGATAATGTGATTCAAGAAGCCCATGGGCTTCTGCGGAGAGAGATATATTTATTTATTTGTTTCAAAAGGAGGAGTTTCAAACCTCTAACCCACAAATGCTGACGTGCTTTATTATGTTCCCATTTCCAAAGAAAATGCATCGGTTTGCGCTGTACAATTTACAGCCGTCTGATTGGCTCTGTTTTTAACATCCTGGAAAAGGTCCGAGCTGACAACCTTGCCCTGCAGTTTTTGTATATCTTGTCCTGCATAATTTTCACCTGGTGTCAGCTATTCTCTGACTTGTAGGTCTATTTATACATTAGCCTGAACTTGACGTCTAGCCAGCAACCTCTGGGCTGCCTTTTTAAGGTGCGACCTGAGTGACGTCATCTCTGCACTCGAAGAGTGCCGCTCAGCGGTGCTTCGGTCCCCCAGCCAATTCCAAATGTCAGTAGCCTCTTGAGAAATTCGAAGCAGGCTGCCGCTTAATCAGCCAGGCCTCTAAGAACCAAACTCTTCCTAAGGGCTGCAAAACACATTCTTACTGTCTCAATGTCGATTTGGTCTGTTGCTGCATGGATTTTTTAAAATGTTATTTCTTCTGTTTCACGGTGTTGTTTAATACTATTGCTATATGGGTCACACTTTATTTGATGAAGCACCAATACTTGATAACTTCTGAAGTTCAAATCATGAACAAATATAGCCGCGGCATGAGAAAAAAGGTGTAACAGTTCATTAATGATGAACAAATATGAGATCAGTATTTCACTTGTGTTATTCATCACTTGTTCCTTCAGCAGTTCCTTAGTTGTTCACAAAGGTTTACAGAATTAACAGATATAGTAATAAATGTAGTAACTACTTGAGATAAAACATGCATCATGATTCATTAATGATGAATCAACATGAGATCACTATGTAACTAAGACTTATTTTGTGGTTAATTAATACGTAAGTAATAGCATAATACATTATTTGTGCCCCGTCAAGTAAAGTGTTACCATTATACATGTTGCTTGCACTAGGAGGGCCTACTACCTCATTTTGTTGCACATTTTCTACTTGGCTGTTAAAGCAGTATGAGCCTTGAGTTATGTTTGGACCTCCTCGGGCTGATACGAGTTGCGAAACTAGGCCGACCTCAGGCGACAGTAGGCCCGACGGCAACAGGAAGTCGCTGATGGCGCTTTTGTGACAGCATACACCCCACAGACAAGTGAGGGAGGGGCCACCTGACTGCAGGGGCATGCTCATGCTGGCCGTTTTTTTTAGCAGCTAAGGCACTATTGATGTAAGGTGCCTCCCCCTTAAGACACAGGTCTACATGGAGGGGGCTGAGACAAGGCAGGGGGGAGAGTTTGCAGGAGCGTTTGGTGCGAATCATGATTCGTCTCAGTGGTTTTCTGATTCCGATGGCTTGTCCCATTAGTGCCACAGAAACGTGGTCTTTCAGGCACCTGCAATCTGGCTTGTTGCAGTCATCATCATCATCATCTCCTCTTCATCCTGGGTCTGTTTGCTAGGAACATTCTGGAACGTTCCAAATGTGGTAGTTCTGTTTGTACTGTTGTCGCTTGGACTTTACTTTTGGGCAGATTATTTTCAGGGAAGGGGGTGTGGGCACTGATGTGGGGGTGGGGCATCTGTGAGGGACATCTGAAGACAAAATATGAAAGCGGTCACTGACTTCTTTCTATGAAGTACACTAATTAAAAACACTATGTCTTAAATTAGGCGATAATAATTACGGCTATGATTCATGCATATTCATGCAATTCTTACAATTGCTAAATTAAAATGTTCACAGGCATGTGTTGGAAAAGCTGCATTCCACATTGTATTATCAGCATCACTCAGAGCCATTGAAAATAGGGTGGGGAGGCAGTCAGGATTTAGGGGGGCGGAGCCACTAATGGCTTTGTGTGTGGATTCTGCATTTGGTTTATTTATATACAAATTAGTACTTACTTTTGTAATTCTATCACGTCTCTCTACTGGCACTTGTATATACAGCTCTTTTGTGTGTTTAGGGTGCTTTATGATGTTGTGGTGTTCATCGTGTTTGTTTGTGTATGTATTGCATATTGTGTTATGCGCTTAGCCAGAATGCTCCTCCAGTATACACAGTGAGATGATGTCACTCCCACCTCCTTCAGTCACGTTGCTATTTCTGAGTACCGAGGTGCTTGCTGTGTACTGTAACCTGACCCTGAAAGGTGATCCACTACATCAGCTGGACAAGTCAGCATAAGCAATATGAGTAGGAATATTAATAGAAATGTGCCACTATATACAGTGAAATTTACTGTAATGTCTTTAATACTGGGGGCACTGTACTTATCTGGGATTGTTCTGCACAGGAGACATAATTACACTTTGACTAATTGCTGACTGTATGGGGATAGTGTGGCTTTTCATCTTGCCAGTGGTTGCCTTGCCACAGGGAGACCGAGGAGCTGGGGATTCCACCCACAGACCTGGATGTTCTGAAGGGGAAAGACTATTAATGGCTAATGATTAGATCTGTGGTCTGTAAGGCTGGTTAATCTTTCCGGGGGGAGAATCCCCTCATAGCTGACATGAAATAGGGCTCAGGTTGGGCATCTTTGGAAATCAGCAGGGGTAGTAAGTTGCAGAAGAATAAGATCAATGCATTTACTCAGGCACTTTGGCATTGTTAAAATAAGCAGAAATGCCAACCATCTTCCTTAAAATGGCCAGGACGTGTCACGTGGCAGTGTCTGAAATGCATACGCCGCCTGATGTCACCGGGTCAAGCTTTGTTATGACTTGCTGCAGGAATGTCGGACAAATCTGGTTTCCTTCAAAAGTGGGAGACGTTCTGAGAGAGGATCTCATTGAAGCTCTTCCCTCCTCATTGCCTTCTTGCCATCATAGCTGTTTCTCCTGAGTTTTTTCCCCCCAGTGCTTTGCCTTCTATTATTAGCCTCTTTTAAGTTATATTCTGCCTCATTTGGGCTTAGAAGCCAGAGGCATCTCCAGAGAGCTGAGGAATCATAGGAATCTGAAGCAGCTCCTGCCATGGGTCAGAACCGCGTTCTGAAATGTCTTAAATGGTGGACCTTGCAAGTGGCGCTAAGCTAAAAGCCGAACAAATGGCCCCAACTGCATTTCTGACCATACTTGCTATGGGGCTCCGTCTCCTCAACTGAGACCCCTGACATGTTGAGCTAAGAGGTATTGCTGTGTGTTTTCTTTCTTGACTTTAAATGTGATGGGATTTCTTTGCAGAAAAGGAAGCTTGTTCGAGTTCTGTCGGTTTAAGCCAAGCAGCGATTGGTCAACACCTGGTCCGGGCAGGATTATGGAATGCCAAAGATTCCTTTATCCCAACACTTTGCGAAAAGAACTCAGACTGTAGCACGAAGCACACCAGCTAGAATGATCTGGAGAGAGTAGTTTTGGTTTTTGCATTAAACCACCCATCTCCCGTCATGACAGACAGGAATACTCAAAGCAGAAGACATGGTATGATCTCACGTCGGGGAGGACCACGTTGTGATAACCAGATGCATGCCTGCTGACTGAATCGTGGCTTGACTTCCACTGTGCAAATTACCATGTGTATGAGTATGGAGATGGCTTAGGGGTTTGGTTATGAGTGGAATCCGTTAGCATGCTGATCACTTATAAAGTGATACGTTCCCTGTTGGACAGCATGGGGTGGAGATAATCTATAAATACCTTCTCTAGATTCGTCTCCAGGAAACAGCTGGGCCAGCTAACCATCTCTTGCCTTGGGTGCAATTTGGTCCATGTTTGGCTCTGACTTTCTCTGAATGCTTGACCTTTCATCCCTCCCAAGGTTTCAGCATTTGTTACTGGCAGAGTGGACTGCAGTTGCTTCAGATTTTAGAGATGCTCACGTTTAAGGTTAGTCTGGGGACTGGTCCAACTCATGTCATCAAAAGGAAGGACCTAATGGAATATCTTGCCAGGTCATCAAGGTGTTTTCTAACTCCATGTTTGCTAATCTGGTCCTCAAGGGACCTTCCAGCTATTTTATGTAAATCTGTAATAATTTTAATCAAACCACGGCTGTCTTTAAAAAGAAACGCAGAAAATAGTTCTTGAACTTTCTGTTGTCTCTTAGTGGCAGTGCAATGCACCTGCATTTCTGTGGGAATAATGTCTGTACTGTAGGAGTGAAAGTATCAGGAGGGATTAATCAGAGACCAGATAAAGATTGAGGGCCCACTCATCACATCACTTTCTTGGCTACTTGATCGGACACATCCCCTCCCCCTAGGTGACTTTCTACACTTTACACACGTCCATTGTATCCGGATGGTCTTTATTGTTAAACATGGACATATTTAAGTGCCCCCCGCTCAGACACAGGGAACGTCCCATCGGGAACTTGAGGAACTTACGGAAATGTAATCCACGTACGACATTCCTCCATGGGTGTGGAGACCACACAAGCTTATGATTCCGGTAATGGTTTAGTCATATTCATTCACTGCATGTCTTTTTTAAAATTTGGATTTAGTTTTTGTCTCTCCCCGTGACGGTTTGTTTTGAATTTTTTTTTTAATCCTGCTTTGTTATGCTAATAGCAAATTAGCAGCATTTTGACTGTGACTATTATAGTTGAATTCAAAAGCTTCACTCAGTTTGCTGTCCTTCCTGAGCAGACTTGCCAGGGTGACCCCCCCCCCCAGAAACAACACTATAGCCCCCACAGATGTATCGTTACTGCTGCTAAAACCCAAAAATCAGGAAGAAGCAAAGCTGTACATTCCTTTGGTTGTTGTATTGGTGACGAGCAATTCTGACAGTCTGGACAAATGCAAAAATGTATTTCATTCCCTCGTTGTGGTGCGTGCCAGTGTTCCTACACTCAGTTTGGACTCGTCCATTTAGCCAAAGTATGTCAAGGTCCAGAGGAACGTGGAATGGAATATCTGCTGTGGAGGTTCAAAGACCTGATAAGGTAACTTGGTGCCTTTTGAGATAGCTACAAATGCGTTATTTTCTCTCGGGAGGGGCGGGGGTGAGCCGAAAATGCCAAAAAATACACATTAAGATAAAAATGTTTGGAATTCAGTAGCTGAGGCTGTCTTGATTAGAGCATAAAGGAACCTTTTAAGGATGAAGAGGAACTGCAAAAAAATTAATATGGTAGCAGAAGACAGCCTCTGGATCTGAGCATTTAGACCTTTCTTTCAGGCCTGTATAACTCCTGCCAGACATTCATCCTGCTGAACATCTAGGTTTAATGGGAGTTATTAGGCGATAAAATTCCCTTTGATGTTCAGAATCTCTGCTCTCTGCTTTTCTGGCTCCAGGTTTGGTTTTACAGATAGCGCCTGTGCATAGTCGTGGTGAGACTTGAGTCGCACTCATTAATGCGACATTAGTGCACTGTAGGTGGGGGGGGGATATTTTGTGAACAAGTTCGGAACACTGCCAAGCATTACTTGGAGGTCAGAGGTCGAATGAGATCACAAGAGAGGCGCAGCGTATTGGTGACTAATCTGTAAGTAATTAGAGGTACTGAAGTCATACTTGAATGTGGGTAAGATTTAAAAACGAATCCACTGCAACAGTGATAGAGACCCTGAAAATGCCCGTGGGTGGGGAGTGTTTCATCTTAGCCATTCTGTTGACAAAGGCTTACAACAAGAATCTCAGTTCTACATATAAACATTCACTTATGGTGGACAAACCTAATCACACAAACTTTATATTTAATTCATGTTTTCTTACACAGTTTAATGGAATGTCTTCTTTCACGTCAATATAATTATGCATTTACCTTTAACCTCTGACCATGCTTGACACTTTGTCAGTGGACGCTGGGCTGTTTGGTCACCTCCAGACCGGTAGCAGTGAGTGCGCTTTGGCTGTGGAGGTCACAGACGGGATTAGTTTCGCCTGCCCGCGTTATATATTACAGTGCTGCTCGAGTGTCTCGCCCAAATACGCTCTCCGTCTGCCGCAAGATTATCCGTCACTCCGGCAGTTTCTGCAACGGAGGGGGGGTGTCCCAAGGGCACCATAAATGCTCCCGAACCCTTCCAAAGTGTCAACGCCACGCGTGAGAAACCGTTCTGTGCTGGGAGCACTTGGCCACAGGCTTTGGACGGAGCCTCTTCCTCAGGCCCGAGGGCCAGACTGCAGGAATCGCCGTGATATCACACCAGCTGCTCCGTCTCTGTGCTTGTGTGTCTTTAACGTGATCGGTGTCAGCAAGGGGGAGCCGCCGGGGCGAAGGTGGTGTCCACCAGCACGGTCCCGGACCCAGAGGAGAGAAATGCACTTCTGTTGGGCCCCGAGTCCTTTCAGATTCATTTAATAAATACGCTCATAATGAGCTGTTGATTTAGGTTATTTACAGTATTATGATATATCTGTCCCCTAAAACCAACAGTGAATTACAGTATTTCTTGAATATTTTGTATTCAGTGACTGTCAAACTGAATTAATGTGGATATTATTAATAAAAAATAATCATTTCTCCCTCCACACATATGGCATGGTGCTGTGGTTTTGGGTGAGGTGGGGGACTACCCTGAATGTAGATACTACCCTGAATTTAGCACATTTCTGCTTGCAGCGACGTCCGGCAGTCGTTGCCTGGATGTCCAACTACTATTTTATTTCCCACACTGACCATAATAATGTCCATATTTTAAGTATGCAAAGCGTGACTGCAATTTTAATTACTATTAATCAGTGATCGGCATGGCTGTTATGTAGAAAGTACCCTTGATTGGATCAGATTTTTATATCCAGGGTGCTGAGATCCCCTGTGCTCATAAATTTCTTCTAGTCAGATTCCTTTGATTTGACAACATGGTTGATTGTCACCTATCAGTTGTGCCTCTGCATTGCATAAATAGTAAAAATGCTTCAATATCTGTGCTGTGTGCTTTATGTTGTGATACCGTATGCTTGTAATTGGAAGGTCATTGGTTTAAACCTGTTTCCAGCAACAACCATTTAAGCCTGGGTAGTAATATTGTAAGTTTAATATGAACACAAGCTACGCCTCTGTCTGGATTGCCATTGTTAATCAGTTGCACCATTGACAGAACTAAGGTCAGCAATTCAGAATCACAGTGTTAGATGCATGGGGTTACAATGACAGAGAGAGAATATGAAGCCTGCGATTTCTACTCTACTTCAGTCTGTGCTCTTCTCCCTGTGCAGGGTACCATGAGATCCAGATGCAGTGTGGATGACCCCCCTGGTGACATTAAGGCCGGTGTTCCCTGCCTGGCCGGTGACATCCACACGCACGAGGATGGGAAGCTCAACAGTGATTCTCGACAGGAGAAGGAGAGAGAGACCGAGGTCTCAGGAACCCTGAAATTACCCCAGAAGTCGTCCCTGCTCCCCAGCCAGAAACTTGGGCTGATGGATCTTTCCAAAGAAGACCTCGTCCGTTTCCTGGGAATTATGGAGGGAGAAGTCCAGGTAGGATTCTGAACGGAGGGACGTGGCCTGTTCATCAGCTCCCTGTTTCTTAACTTTGTTTAGTGTTTCCCAACCCAGTCCTCTGGGACCCAAATATGGTCCACATTTTTGCTCCCTCCCAGCTCCCAGCTCACTACTGAGAGGGAGCAAAAACGTGGACTGTCTGTGGGTCACCAAAAACACTGCTGTACACTGTAAATGGAATATGCTCATTCTCCTGTGTCTACTGATAGCGTTTCACATCTAACTAACCAATGAAATTATGATGTCATTTTTTAGATATTTATATTTATACTAGGTAACATTTGTATTCATGATGATTGATTGTATGGATTATGTTAAATCACTAATTTTAATAATTTAACTTTGATAAATAACCAGCTGACATTAATCATTGTTGAGTATAAAGCAAGATTATTTCGTATCTTGTTGACACTGACATACTTGCTTCACTGACAACAAACAATCCTTGTAAGTCTATTTAAAACAGACCGTTCACGAACAGCTGCGTAAAGACAGGTTTCTATTTCTGGTGCTAACGGCGCCTCGTCACGTTGTCTTAGGTTTATTTTGTAAGGCAGTGTTGGAGAAAATGTGTTTTTTCCCTGCTCCAGAAATAATGGATTTTTGGAGATGCATGATTTTCATTGGACTGTGATGATTTGTAACATTTAGATGAGACTTAACAGTAGAATGCTTCCTGCCAAGCTTTTTATTGACTCAAGTTGTTTGGTTTTTAATAAGGCCAATTTTAATGATGCTCTGCTTTGTGTCTGTAATATTTAGCCAGTGGAATCAGTTTTTGGTTATTAGAAAACTCACTTTTATTATTTTAAATTTGAAAATCTGGGTCACAGTGCTTCGTTACAGTTCCAACAACCATATGAAAGTTAACAACAATATGAAAGGTGTTTTCTTTCATGATGAGTAGTACCTTTCGGTGACCACTTGGTGGAAGTAATGCTCTATTGTATTAGGTGCCATCTAAGAAATAAGCTATCAATTGAAATGCCTTGCAAGATATTGTGCCTTACCATTTTCATATAATTAGAAACTTGCTGGCCAGTGTTTTTAATAAGCACATTTGCATTTTTTGTCAATTTTTATTGTTGGTTTAGTATGTTTTTTGTTGATTAGAAAGTTTTATTTTACAATGGGTCTTCTTGTGTGTGTGTGTGTGTGTGTGTGTGTATGTTTGCTATACAAATGCTTTCTGGCACTTGCCGGGCTGTTATTGTAAATAAGAAACTGCTCTTAGTGTTTTGCCTAGTAAAGTAAAGTTTAAATTAAAAAAAATGAACTAGAAAAACATCACTCTAGCTTCATCTAGTGGTGTGCTTTGGTATTGCATGCTGTACCATTAATGCTACCGAATGTTTCGATCACTGTCATTACACATTAAAATTATCGGTCTATGGTTAGTTGGATGCCTTTGAGGCTTTTAAACAATGCCTTTTCCCCACAGGCCCGAGATGACATCATCCATATCCTGACCTCCCAGCATGCCCCACCCGAGGCCCTGGAGAACCACTATGCGTCCGCTGGCCACCTGGAGGCGCTGCAGGCTCTGCACCGAGATGGGTTCCTGTCCAACCCCAGGCGTCTCGGAGATCAGGTGTATGAGAAGCCAATGGCTGAGGTGTGTTACTGACAGGGACTCACAGGTGTAGTAAAGTAAGATTTAAATAAGTACAAGTATGAGTGCAGGTGTGGTGAATTGTTTGGTTTTCTCATATCCGCTCTTGCTCTCCTATGAGAGACATGAACATACAGCTCTGGAAAAGTTTCACTCGTTTCTCAATTTATGGCTGTGCACCTGTAATATACCTTTTTTTTGCAAACTCCAGCCTGGCCCTTCTCAGATTCTCATTGATGAAGGGCTTCTTCCTTACTTTATGGGACTTCAGTTCTGCATCCCGGAGCCTGTTATGAACTAGCAGTGCACTTCACGCCACAAAGTTTCTCGTTCTTTTTGAAGGTCACCTGATGTCATCCTCCTTTAGTTGATGGCCATCACTGGCATTAGGAAGTCACCTCTGCCGTCTACCTGGCTGGTTATTGGTCATTATCAGTGTCTCCTGCGTCACCTTGTTCTTGTGTGCTGCTGTCTTAGAAACTTTGAGCCCAGAAGCAGCCTGCCTCGCAGTGTAGCCTTCTGAACCGGGATTAAGCCAGGAATTTAAAAGGCAGATTTAAAAATAATATATAGAGTGGTCTGTTAATTTTTTGCAGAGCTGTACATGTAGGTTAGACCAGAGGTTGGAGTCCAAGCAGGGGATGAGCCATTTATTTGGTTGGAGTATTTTGGCTGGTCTTGAGTCTTGCTGAAGAAGACAGAGATGTGACAATTCTATCACGGATGGGATTCAATCTGGCAATCTTCTGATCACAGGCACAGTGGTCTAACCCACTATTTGCTTTCCCTTTGAAAGATTTAAATTTGTTACTCATTTCCTGCGGCCCAATGGTTTCTATACCAGAGGGAGGCCGGTGCTGAGGTGGTTTGTGTCCCCGTCCCCTAGCTGGACAAGCTGGAGGAGAAGCACCGCGAGACGTACCGGCGCATGCTGGGTCAGCTGCTGCTGGCGGAGAAGTGCCACAGGCGCACCGTCCTCGAGCTGGACAGCGAGAAGCGGAAACATGTCGACTATATGGCAAAAAGCGACGACTTCACCAACCTGTGGGAACAAGAGAGGGAGAGGTGCGTG
>JABFEB020000026.1:21928912-21949936 GCA_019775895.2 Stomatorhinus ivindoensis
TCGAAGAACAGAGCGGTGCGCGCTCCCGACAGGGGATGCAATCCACGGCAGGGGTGCAGATTTCGGCACAACACCGGGACCTAAATGTTAGTGTTGGCAGCGGCGTCGGAAGGAGTTTGACATTATGGGACGGGGGAGAGATTACAACGGGTACAATATTCACATCCTGAAAGTATGCGATGTAAGACAGATTTTAAAACAATTAATAATAATGATTTCATCATTTTAAATAATACTAATTTTCTCTTTGGGGTACAGTTTCAGAACTAAACAACAAAAAACAACATCGAGCCATATGATAAAATGAGTTGATGAGTTAATCAGGTATATATTTAATCATTGTGCTTAAATTGGCTTCAGTGACGCCCGGATTCATAAGAAAAGATAAGGAATGCGCTTTTGATTAATTGGTTTTTTTTTGGGGGGGGGGGAGTCCCAATTACGCCCCTGAGTGTTAGAGTAGGAATTACTTCTCCTTCCGCCTGCTGATTATGTGGGAGAAGCACAGTGACAAAAAAGCATCCTCATCCGTGAAAACAAGCCGAAAATAAGACCACTTTGCAAAGACGGAGATATCAAGGCCAAAAATCAGCCCAATATACATGACCACTTCGAATAATGTTTGTCCTGTTTTTAATAGCATGGGATTCAGAAGAAGCATTACAGCAACTCCATGCATCAATGCCGTTGCTCTGGAAAATCAAAGTATCATATACCATATAGTATGACGGTATAAAAAATAATCAAGATTACGATTCATGATTACAATCCCAGCAGGAAACTACAGCCCGGGATATCCTAAACCGAAGGCTGCATTTGATGGCATGATGTCAAGTATTAAGATATTTTATATATGAAAGCCTATTTCAGCTGTCAAATATTAATCGTTGATCACTGATGGGCTGGGTCTTTACTATATGATTATCATTAATACAGTATCTGAATTTCGTCTAATGATGAATCTGTTTATATTATAAAAATTAGAACTGGGTTAAAAAAAAACCATACCACTTCAACAACTTCAAAGTCAGAACAACACCAAAAAACGCAATGGAATTATTATAACCGACTTTAGAAAAAACTCCAAACTCACTTATAATAAACGGCGAAGGGACTCGCGTGCAGGTCTCCGCAGAACAGAGTGGGCGGTTCTCAGCCTTGCAGGCCAATAAGAACAGGCGGATTCAACCGGTGAACCTGATTGGCTAAAAAGAGAAGTGGGTGCAGTTGGGGGAGCGTAGTAACGAGACAGAAGCAAGGGAGCGAAAACATGGCTTTAAATAGTAATGAAATAATAAAAATAGTAAGGAAGCAAAAAAATGACGTTTGTCAAAGTATTGTCCGACGGTACAGAACTTTTGCACACAGCTATTCCGGTATTTACGAATATATTTAGGATATTTTGAAAGCTAGCATTGTACTAGTAGGCCTAAACCCAAAGTACTGCAGTATACCGTATTACTTTAATACCGCCCAAGCCTATCGAAAGTACATTTTGAAATGAATCCTAAACCTCGATCGCAAGCTAACTAGATATATGTCAAGTAATAATTGTAGCAGATAATCTGATTCATAGTTCGTATAGGCTATTTTTTCTCAATACTTATTTACCATAGTATACGAAGTTGCATGATTCAGATTTTGGTTGTTAGCATAACGAGGTGGGCAACCTAACAATGCAGGTAAACCTTGGTATAGGCTGGGTTGAACTATATGCTGCTATACAAGATACATGGATGAACCAGTTTCGTGTCCAATATTCGTCCATTTTTTTCAAGGACTAGCATACTTGGTTGCCTGGTTCATGTCTAAGTTTACCGTAGCTGATTTTGCAGCAGCTCTGTGTGATTCCGAGGCGTAAGTAATCTAATCATTTTCGTACCTGCCTTTGTCACTCAGAGGCAGTGAGGTGTGTTTGTGAGCAAATATAACAAAAAATCAGTGAAGATGAGATCAAAATACGGAATCGAAAAGAAAATCAGTGGTTTCTCCAATCCTTATAGGAAAGGTGAGTAAGTGTACCTTAGTATATCCATGAGTGTGCGTGGGCTGGAACTGGTTTGAAATGGACGTTTTCAAGTAGTTCGGCATATAAAACGTACTTGAAAACATTTCATGCCTGTATAATTTTAATATAAAATGTATATAAAATACAGCCTGAAAAACGACAATAAACAAATACATTATTAGTTTTTTTTTAATTGTTTGTTTAGGTGGCGTCCTGCAGAAGGTGAAGGAAGGCGGCCTGTAGAGGGCGCTCGCGCTGTAATGACGCTGTGTCGCTCAGCCTCCGCGGCGCTGCTGGTCTCAGGCGCTGGGGGCATTTAAAGGTGGATGCTTGTTTGCGCTGAATGTCTGTGGCTGCAGTCGTCTAATTAAATCCGCTGAGTACCGTTCAGACACCAGCCAGGCGCTTAGAAACGATACCCGCTGCTTGTTTCTCCTGTCAAAGACGTAGAGAAGCGCAGACATGATGGCGTCCGGGTACAGCGCGAAGGAGGAAGACGGCCACCATCCCGGGGCGTCGGGGGCGGCCGGGAGCGGTGCGGCCAAAAGCAAGAAGCCCGACAACACCGCCTTCAAGCAGCAGAGGCTGCCTGCCTGGCAGCCCATCCTGACGGCAGGCACCGTGCTACCGGCCTTTTTCGTGATCGGCCTGATCTTCATCCCCATTGGAATCGGCTTGTATGTAACGTCCAACAATATAAAAGAATTCGAGGTCAGATTAAATGCATGTTTCGTTCGCTTCCTAATCGTGTTTTTGCGTTTTAAGATCACCCTAAATTGCTTTGGGCTTGGTAGCGACGTTTTGCATTGCTGCTTACTGAATAGCAATAAATTCAACCTTGCAGAACAAGTTCCAGCAGAACTGCTCTTTGGCATTATACTAAATATGATGTAAACACTGGTTGCGTGGGCTCAGCCGGAAGCAACTGCAGGTCTCTGACGCCTGATTGCAATCTGCTGTAATTTATACACGGATCTTCAAAGGAGCTGTCAAATTAATATTTTTTCATGGCGAATCCACCAGGAACCTCGCCGTTTTTTAAATGATTTTGTCTTTAACCTTTGCATGAAAGATGCAGCGTCTCTCATGTCCTTTCAGATCGACTACACGGGTGCTGACGTGTCCAGCCCATGCTTTAACTGCTCCCAAAGCTCGAGCTGGAACAACACATGGCCCTGTCGCTGCTCCATCGCCTTCACCCTAGACCAGCCCTTTGAGGTGAGTTGTAACCCCCCCTCCCTGAGTGATCCACTAAACACTAACTTAGACCTTACCTGTGCATGTATTGGAATAGAGTAATTATCAGATGAGGATAACATGTATGATAATCATTCTGCTCAGCCAAAAGAAAGTGAGGATCCAACCCAAACTGTCCGTTTTTTGAACTTCCGGAAATTAGATGCAGTTTTTACCCTTTTTGTGCAATTACGTCATTCAGTTCTATAAATTATACATTGTAACAACGAAAGCTTTTGTTACTTAAAGTTTTAATGTGGCTAATGGACCTGGCCTTGTTCTTTGGGTCGATGCTTTTCTATTTTTAAATCTGTCCTTGTAGTAATTTCCCTGCCTGTGCAATTGATTTTTATGAAACAAACCTTCCCACAAGCACAGGATATAGTAACGTATTAACGGATAGTTCGTGATATTTGACATTTCCTTTTTTCAGATGTTATGAAAAAAAGTCATAACATCACAGAACAAAAGTTCCAAACAAATAACTTTCTTGTACCTTTTGGATACACTTCATGGATGCAAATCCATATTGCATCAGACCTAGTGCTTTCGGTCTAGTGTAATGCTGATGCAATGTGACGTGTCTTGAGAATTAAGCTAGACGTTGTTTCAGTATATGCTGTCACTGAAGGACAGTTTTCTTGTCTCATCTGTTGCTTTCTAGAGCAATGTGTTCATGTACTACGGGCTGTCCAACTTCTACCAGAATCACAGACGTTATGTGAAGTCGAGGGATGACAGCCAGCTCAACGGCGACAAGTCATCGCTGAAGGTAAACGGAACCCTGGGCTTCCGCTGCAGAGGATTTTGGGATGATATGGCCTCCTGATGCATGTGGTAGCATTCAACGGTGAAAGCACCGCATTTGCTGAGAGACGTTCTTTCTGTAGTTTGGCAACAGATGCCTTGATACCATATATGTTACAGGTGCTCCTCTGTTTATGATGAGGTTACCTTCCCATGAACCCATCGTAAGTGGAAAGTATCGCAAATTGCATATGAATATGATAAATACATGAATCACGACTGTACTAAAGTACTGCAAGTAACTAAACACCAGTATTCGGCAAGTAAGATTCAATACAAGTTTATTTGGTTAAACAGGAAAAAAACACTATACAATACATTGTTAAACATTGTATAAGATGTTTACCCTTCCAGTCGTGTGGCTGGATGGATGCTGCCTTCATCCAGCATCAGTAGAAAGTATCAATAGCCAGAAAGCAGATCAAAATGTAAAGCAGATTTCTGAATGACCCATGCTATCACACCATTGTAAAGTAAATAAAATATCATGAGCTGAACGATCACAAAGCAAGGATCGTCTGTATTCCTGTGTGCTTTTCCCAGGCTTCGGTAACGCTTTACCTTTCCTTCTACTGAATGTAGCTAATGATACCCAAATTAAATGCAATTTTTCGTGCACAGAATCCAAGCAAGGAGTGTGAACCGTATCGCACTAGTGAAAACAGGCCGATTGCCCCATGTGGTGCTATTGCCAACAGCCTTTTCAACGGTGAGACCTTTGTCCTTGTTATATGTATGAATAGAGGTAAAAAATCCATTGTATGCAGATACAAGCGTGACTGTAAGCTCCTGGGTTTCTTTCCCCCAGACTCTTTGGAGCTGTTCTATATTGACCCCAATGGCACTAGAACCCAGATTCCCCTGATGAAAAAGGGGATTGCGTGGTGGACAGACAAGCACGTGAAATTCAGGAACCCTGGTGGAGCCAACTTAAACCTCAGTACGGTCTTCCAGGGTAAGCTGATATTAACGTACTTGTATACTGTAGTTTTCTGTGTTGGTTTTTCTTCCCTGTTACCCCATAGGTGACGTTGGGTTTTGATATCAGGTAAGTGTAGTGATTTAGGATATTGACTCATTTGACTCTTAAGGTTGCTGGTTCAAGTCCCCTTTCTCCCATTTTTAAAGTTTAAACTACTTGTAAAATATCTGTAAGAGTCAAGTCACTTTGGATAAAAGCATCTTCATGTAACCTGAAAAGGTTTGGGCTTTGTCCTCCTATAGGTTAGGGTTGGGGTCCCAGTTGTCCCGTATTTAAGCTTTAACTGTAAAATGTCTCTAAGATTTTAGCTGAAGAGATTTGGGTTCATCCCATTCATAGGCACGGCCACACCTGTAAACTGGCACAAACCCGTGTACGAGCTGGACACGGACATGGAAAACAACGGCTTCATCAACGAGGATTTCATAGTGTGGATGCGTACAGCAGCCCTGCCCACATTCCGCAAACTCTACCGGATTATCCAGAAGAAAAGTAACATGACCCCCACCCTACCCAGGGGCAATTACACCCTAGATGTCACCTACAGTATCCTTCTGTCGGTCGAGACCTTTTGAAATTATTCAATTATCTGGCCGATAGTCGTTTCGGCATTTCAAATGTATGAAAAGTGGTGTTTCTTAAGCAGTCCACATTTTTAATCCCTCCCTACTTCCAGCCCACCTGAATCAAGCAGTCGAACAGACAGGCACACGAAGTACAGGAGCGAAAATGTAGACTGTCTGGGGTCCCCGAGGACTGGGTTGAGAGACATTGGTCTGAACAACAAACACAAACATGCATAGACTAGTCAACAATGTTCTCAATAAGGGCCTGAGGTTATTCTCCACTAGTTACGATGTGTGTAATTCTGTAGGGCTTTGTTTAAGGTAGGTTGCTGAAATCATCACCACCGCCGCCTGGCTGAATTTATTGTTTGTGACGCCCGTCCTTGACAGAGTGATCCCAGACTATCCTGTGCTAAGCTTTGAGGGCCGCAAGCGAATGATCCTGAGCACGATTTCCTGGATGGGGGGGAAGAATCCCTTCCTGGGCCTGGCGTACATCACGGTGGGCTCCGTCTGCTTCTTCCTGGGTGTGGTGCTGCTTATCATCCACCACAAGTATGGGAACCGCAACAACAGTGCTGACATCCCCAACTGAGGCTCTGGTGCAGGAAACCCCACACCCCCGCCCCGTGGCAGGGATGCCCAGCCAGGAATCACTTCCTCATTAGACTCACAAAGCTCTCCTCTTAGTGACAACGCACCCCGTGTACATTTGGAAGCTTCCCCGCTTGTGTGAGGGGTTCTGGCCCGGGTGGTTAGGAGTCGCACTCTAGTGAATGAACATAAAACTGCTGTGAGATTTTGCTGTATTTAAAGGTAACCATCTTCCAAAATAGTGAATTGTATGTTTTCTTTTGTTCTTTGTCTCTGTAAATGTGTCAGTGTAGACAGTGTGTGGTTATGTTGGAGTGGAGACTACTGACTAGCCCCTGAAGATGTGAATAAGCTGCTCTGATGTGGATGTTTAAAATTTGCGATTTAAAATGTGTGAAATATGTAGGTAAGCGGCGGTAATGCACTGGGTGTCGTTTGGTATGAAGTGCACAGGATGGTTTGGCTCTTGACATATTGAAATACAGTATGTTGCATGTTACAGAAAACGGCAGCTTGTCCCCTTCATTGGTCAGTGAAATGTTCAGTGAAATTCTTCATTCCTGAATTTAATAAACTTGAATTTAAGAAGTGCAAGGGGATCTTGGTACAAATTGTACCC
Source organism: Stomatorhinus ivindoensis (assembly GCA_019775895.2). Taxonomy (NCBI): domain Eukaryota; kingdom Metazoa; phylum Chordata; class Actinopteri; order Osteoglossiformes; family Mormyridae; genus Stomatorhinus; species Stomatorhinus ivindoensis. Next base: position 21,935,725 of record JABFEB020000026.1, read on the forward strand.
TGCTTTGTCTAAGCTTGTCGCTCGCGGACGAGTTCCTTTACTGTGAAATACATCTGTGTTCATCACAAGTGCATGATAGCCTAAAACAAGGAATGGTTTGGACCAAATTATTCCTCTGAACTGTAAGCTTAATTTACCTCAGTGGAGTATGGTTATTTAATGCTCATTAGACTATAAATACGAGGGGTTTAAAACGCATTTTACATTTGGGCATCGTGGTACAGGCATTTTTTTATTTCTGACCTTACGCAATGTTTCCCTGTGCGTGATAATCTCACATTTCATTGTTTCCTATGGTCAATTCAATAAACACTGCAAAACTATGTTGGAGTATTTTTTTTATTATTCGCATTTTTTTACACGTCTGCGCGTCTCAATAGAAGGTCTTTTCTATTTGCTTCCACCACTTTAATATGCATGATGAATATTAAAAATGTGTATGTCCTTCTTGTAAACAAAAATGCGTGGCATTCAGGATGCTTAGTAGGATAATATTAGGACATGGAGAAACAAAATAATGGAGGATTTGCGAAGCACATCCGCCTGTTGACATGCAGCGCAGGGGGACGGACCGATGCGGCGTGAACCCGGAGCCATCTGGGAAGCTGTGCCGGTTCCGAAGGAGAGCAACTGTCCGGTGGCTTTGCGCGTCCAAAATGTTCAGGCAGCTTTGGGTACGTGAATGGCGCTGCCACCGTATTTACCCGTATAAGTAACCGGTACCGAGATGCTGGGCGAGCGCCGAGACGATCGATTCGGTCGCAGCCGTCGCGACCCTGACTTTCATGTTCAAACCCTCATTACAGCATAATGGGTGCCGCTCTTTTATGTTCAAGTATTCCGATAAATATTTCACTGGGTTTATATTGTTATGGAATCTCGTCTAATTCAAGAAAACTGCTAGATACGTCTTACATTTGATATATTCACACAAACAGGAAATAAAAACTAAAAAACAGTGGCTAATGCCACAGGGTGGCACGACATGATTCAGTAGCTACGTGAATTATTAGTTCGTTTAAGACAAAATAAAAATGGGAACATACGGACATATAGAGCTCAGTATTGAGAAAGTGCTGTTGATTTCCCTGGTTTGAAAGGCCTTTCGGCGGGTCTCCAGGCGGCCCCTCTGCACCAGCGCAGGCAGGCAGACGGGAAACAAGGTTCCGCTGAACCAGAGGGCTTTGCAGGTGAGCCTCCGCGGGGAGGACGGGGCTGCGATCCACGCCTGGCAGAAGAGCCTGGGTTAGACAGGCCTGTGAGGGCTTCGAGACGCTCTGTGTGACTTTACACGAGACTTTGGTCTTTGAATGCAAGAGAATGACTACGTACATCTGAGTCATGCAGCGTTAATTTGGCTTAACTGGAACTCCAAATTACACCGGTTACGGTAATATTGTGAGTAAAGTGATCTTGATCCTCAGGGCTATTTTTGATATAGATATTATATCCTTAAATATGTCTTTGATCTTTGCTGTTCAGCTCGAACACCCACTGGCGTATAATATTTATTCTGAATATCTAAATAGGACAGCGCGATGCCTGTTCACCTAAAAGGGGGTGGCAGTGACACCCTGCTCTACAGGCTGACCATGGGACTTACAGTCTTGGGTGAGCTGAAATATTAGCTTATAATATGATTGTTTTATAATTAAAAAGATTGTAACTAAGTATATTTCAGTATATTTTCTTTGTTAATATGCAATACAGTGTAATTTTGTTTTGTTAAAATGTTCAGTGTTTGGTTTCTTTATAATGTTAGAAAGTTAAAATATTTATTATGTTCAGCAGTTATAATGGGCCAAATCTAACATGGTCTGATGATTTTCTTAGCAACTGACTCATTGTATATCGATGTTTTGAAGGTGAATGCTCATTTCAGACAGAGTATCGTTTGCCAGGTGTTGCTGAGCATTACGTACGCCGAGTAACAGGCTGGGTGATGGTTCATATTGGTATTGCATTGTGGTTAAGTCCTGCTCAATCCTGTCCCTTCTGTTTTCTACAGGATCCGGATACGTTATGTATGAATTGGTTAAGGCCACATTGCCGAAGAAGACCGATTGAATGTTTTCTTTCCCTCCCATTTAATCCCCCCTCCCCCAATCTCCCTGGGTATTTTCATGATTAATAGAAACAGTGACACTTTCTAAAGGAATCAGTATCAGCTTGTTGCAACGCAGATAACTAAAATCTAGTTTATTACCATGTCTTGGGATGTTGCGTTTTTGCGCTAAACCAAATGTTCTTACTCCTTTGCACTAAAATTAAACTACTCACAAGGCACCAGCTTACGCGCACAGTTTGGCATTTACAGCCCGACGCTAATGCGACTCTGATGTTCAGCAAGACCTTCACGAGCTTTTTATTTTTTACAAGTGTTACCTCGTTTGAATAACCTTTGTCCGAGAAGCATGCAGAGGCGAAAAAAGTCTATACTTGTGCATGAACAGGTCTATTTGCTTTGGACCCAAAATTTCACGTTTATGATATAGACATGGCCTATGGTTTTTGTTGTGTTTGGAAACGTTGCTGAGTTCGGCAAAGAAAGGAAATGTCTGTTATTGATTTGGGGGTTACTGATTGACTTATCTCTCGTTTTGCACCGCCTTGTTTAATGTTCACTTCACATTCACTGGTTCCCCAATTAGCTTTCAATGAGGAAACACCCTCCTTCACAAAGGTTAATTTGTCTCCAAATTAAGACGTTAAGTTGTGTTGTCTTGTATTCTGTAAGTTGTGCTACCTTATTAAAGTGCTGGTGAGGTTTTTCGCATCTCGACTTTTAGCAGTCGTGGCGGAAAACCACAAACCCACAATGAGTCTTCAGAAAGGTAAGTAATCCTCGTCTGTCTGACAGGATGCTCACTTCGTGGTTTCGGCTAGAGGAGTAAGCCTGTCGGGTCGGGCTTGCTCTTAGACGGAAGGTCCCGCCGGCCCGAAATCAAGGTGCGGCTGGGCTCTCGCGGTACACGATCTCAGCGAACCCACATGCCCCGACAGGCCGAGGGGTAGTGCGGGGATTTAGATGGGCCAGTATTGTGTCCCGTTCGCATCTGGGATGATGTCACCCCTGTACAGTGACTAACGAGTAGCCGCATCCAAGCGGGAGACATCGATGCCAATTTCCGTTACTTTCATCCCTCCGTTGGACGTGGGGAAAAAGTCCAGTGCTCACTGGGCCGAATGTGCTGAATTTCCCCGCGGTACTCATTCCTGTTTAGGCAAAACGGTCCAAAGACGTGTCACTGTATATGAATTTTACACAAGCTGCTTAAACTTGTCCTTGTAATTATCTCTTCAGATACTTTTTATGCATGAGCACATAAACTGCGGATAAATTCTGTATGGCATGCCATAATACTGTGTTTTTCCTTAATTAATTGAGTGTAATTAGCTTTAAAATCATATCAGATGTTTGTCCAGCTGGTTTTCCTTATCCCTTATACCTGGGGGGTGGAGGTGTCAAAGCGTTGGCTGAGTAGGGACAGGCCTGTAGGCTTGGCAAGTCCAGTTGGCAGAGCGGAATCCCTGGCACCGTCTCGCTGTACCTGCTGTAACAGCCATGACCTGTGCTGCTTGCCACATTGGGGTGTCCCTGCCAATTAACGACTTACTGTAAATGTAGGATATCAATTTTCCTAATCTACTGAAGCTGTTAAAAGCATAGATTGTTCTTAGATAATCTTATTTCTTAATAAAGTTTGCCTGCTCACGTGTATTAGTGGTGCTGAATTTGTAGGCGATTGCAATCGCAGGGGGGGGGCAGGCAAGTCAACTCCATGGGGACCCACATCTCTATTTTAGAGTAAAGTCTAAATCAATAATATCAACAAAGAGAATTTAATATAAACAGAAGACTTTTATTTTCATTTTTGTGAAAAACAGACACAAACAATTAGAATTTTGTGACCGGTGGTCAGTGTTGACACACCACAGAACACCGCAAGGAAGGTTTGTCGTGTAATCTGTGTAATCGGCCGCCCACGGGGGCTCCCTCCCAGCTCGGGGGTGTCACTGTCTGTCTCCGGTGTGCTCTCTGCGCGGTTGACTGCTCTCTTTACGTATTAGCCCGGAGACAGGTTTTTCCTGGGCCAGCTTTTTGTTTTTGAGATTCAGAAGAGCACTTGATTTGTCTTGGTAGTAATAGCTTGAAAAGATGCTCTTAAATTAAATTTCCAGCAAATTTTTAGGTCAGAGCGAGAATCAAATTTGAAACCTTGGAATTAGAAATTTGGGACTCTCAACTGGCGGTTTCATATTCAGCCACTAGAGGGAGATGTTTACCACATGATCATTGTTCTACCGTCATTATGGTAGTAGGTATTAGCCGGCTAACGAAATAGACATAAGAAGGTATGGCCCCGTCCCTTACCCGGGCCGAAAATAGAACAATAGGAAAAGGCCGGCAACCGGAATGCTGCAAATCTGCAAAACGGTGGAACCTCTTTCACGGCCACACGTCGTATCTCTTAGAACCATAGAGCACGTAAAATCCAGTGCAATTTACCAATTTCATTGTTTACACTTAAGGCGTCCTGAGAAATGCTTTCTCCTTCACCTGCATTGCGGACACTTTTATGTGTAAAAACGGGTACCTATGGGAAAAAATAATGACTAATGAAATTAATGTTAATTATTATTATCACTGTACACTTAATTTGTTAAGAGGTTATCGAAAATGGAGAGATGCTTGGGTAGGAAGAAACTATTTGCCAATTTATGTCAAGGAAAATATTTCATGATTAGCCTTCCAAAACCAGATCGGCTCTTCCCACAATTTGCGCAGAAGACCCGTGGGACAAAATACCCATGGAAAAAATTCATGACCAATGAAGGGGGAGAAGAGGAGAAATATGCAATAAGTTACAAGAGCCGCGCGAGTCAAACCGTGGAAGGTTTCCCGCACGCGTTTCGTAAGAACACACGATAGTAAAACGAGAGTTGGGAACACCCCCCGATTAAGTAGCAGATTGTGGGGAATTTCTTCCCACTTGGAAAGAAGCTTTCTTTCTGGGACACTTGCAGTCGGACCTCCAAGTCAGCGCGAACCGTCTGCCACTGCCCCTGAGCGCATCGATCCGCATTTGGAGGAACTTCTCCACTGAAGAAATTACATTTTATTTTTATTTTTTTTGTTCCAGCAATCAATTTCCACAGGTTAGAATTCTGTTCAAAATTATTTCCTTCAATTGCTTAATATACAATTTGACAACGACCAAACTTGACCTGAAACTGAGAAAGAAACCAAGAAATTTAACTTTTTGTTTTCTAAAAGGCACGTGCGTCTCTTTAGGAAATCAGATGGTATGGAAAATATTAAACTTCCATTATCGTTATTCGGAGGCATATGTAGACTGAACGAATGAACTGGGTATTAGAATATAGCCTAATATATCTATAATAGTGATCTGTTCGTTAATTCAAATCCTTCTACCAAACGTGGTTATTTAAAAGATTAACTATCGGGCAAACGCGGTCAAGAAACGGAAATGTTTGCATCTTGACTACTTTCTTATACGATTTTTAGACTGTTTTTAAAATTATTTTTTGTCCAGTGTTTATTAGCCTAAAACATATAGGCTCCAATAAGGTCAAGTTCTTTCATAAGTTCTCGAGTCTGCCTATCAGGTGATAAAAATATATAAAGGATAACCCGCCTTGAAAGACTTTGCATGCTGTGCACACATGTTGCTGATGTTGTGTATCTTAAGATTTCTATAAATTGCATCGAATTCCCCACTTAGTGCACTTCGTATTAGTTTGGGAATACCTTCAGTATCCAATTCACATATCATAATGGAAATGACGTTCAGCTGTAGGCGTGCTTAGACTGCCGAATGCCTCTTACCTTTTCACTTAAAGCGTTATAGAGCTGTGCTTTCGGTGAATTTTCAGTGTTCCGTTTATTACACAGGAAACTGTTTTCTGAACCAAGTTTTTCAGATAAATACCTCACGCTTTCGATTATCACCACAAAACAGTAAGACGCATTCCAGGGAATTTAGCTGTCAATTTATCGGTTTCAGTTGCAGCAGTTTATCGTTAATGCGCCTAGAACGTACACGATTTAAGCCAAAGAGACTGAAAGGGGGGAACAGCGCTCGATCGCCGCTAACGGGGTCACGCTTTCTTCGCAGATCCATTCATGCTCTGCTGAGCTAAAAAAAGGTTGCAGAATGAAGATGGGGCTGTCTCTGGCAGCGGCGGCGCTCCTCGCAGCGCTCATGTCCTCAGTGGACGCTCAAGGTAACGCTCCCGTGTCCATCCCACCCCGTCCCCATCATACACTCTAACTGAAGTCCCCATTTTCCGCATTATTTCTCCATTCATCTATCCACAAGTTACGATGGTTTCTTGTTTCGCCGCGCTGGTTTTGCTAATGCAAATGTTAAGGAAATTATTACGGTATTAACGAGAGAATATCTATGTGTCTATAAAACCGTGTTGATCTTTGGATTTTTTGCTTAATAAACAATACACATAAAAACATGGATGTGTGTGATTCACTTAAAAGTTCTTATCACGTTGCACTGCGTCTTTTAAAGTTAGGCCTATCTGTTTCCCGCATTTGCGGGCTCTTCATTTGATTAACCTTCGCCTTTTCCTGATTAGTTATGCATTTTGCGTCCAAATGTTTTCCAGTTTAACCTGCTACAGGGTAAGAGCAAGCGCAAATGAACTACGTATGCAGTCGATTATCTGCATCTTGGTAAATAAATTACAGGCTATAGCCATGCATATACAATCTTAATTCCACCGTGTCTGTAATCTGGAACATGAAGTCGACAATCTGAACAGGACGAGCACAATTTGCCCTGGACGCTGGATGGCGCAGTGCCGCAGGACATGGCCGATCCTGCGTACGGTATCGTGCGGATTCACAGCCAGCAAAAGTCCTATAAATCACACATGGGTCTTGGGTTTAAGGCTCCAATTTCGGCTTCTGCTGGGGGGTTGGAAGCAAAAGGTATGAGCTGAAAAATACGGCACCTCGGGTTGCCAAGATCTTTCCCTTTTTTAGCTTTTGGACTAACTGTTCACAAACGTTATTTACTTAAACCTAAATTCCATTTTTAAAAATTCCTAATAATTTGGGGGTTTCTTTGTGGTTATTCGTGGAATCCTTTCCCATTTTTACAACGATATGGTAACAGTATGTAGAAAAAATTACAGCGTTCTTTTAACAATGGCAGTACGCTTAACACTGCCGCTGTAAAAGTAACACTGCAAGGTTTCTTTGTGGAAAATGTGGTATTTTTTCGTTCTAATGGCGAAAGGTCTATGTTGTTCGTTAAAGTCATAAAAAGGGTCAAGAACTTTTGTTATAACTGTGTTTATTTGCGTCTTAGATGGAAAAAAATACTCTTGGGGAATCAGGTAGTTGAACACTTTTTTTGGCAACGGTCCTTATTAAAATTACCCTTCGGATTATTCCCTTTAGTTTCGCCTAACGGGTCTCCATCCCGTACTTCCAAACAGAGGCTCACCAATAATCTGATCTTTCGCGTTATGCCAACTGGAAACTAGGCACTACCGGCCTAGTATTCATTAAACACTTGAGACACCACAAGAAAAACGGTTAAAAAAAAACAGAAAAGCAAAAGCTGTCCGTTTTATGCATCCAACTGTAGGTGTAGAAAAATAGGCTCAATGAAAGCCTTTTAGAATTAATTTCCCCTTATAGAAATACCATGTCGTTGTAATTTTGAATGTTTTCTTCTAAACTTTAGAAGTAGATATGAAAAGGACGATGCCACTAAATATTCTGTAACTCGAGTCAATAAAAAGTTTTTAAAATCGTTATATGCCATAATAATGACATTCGTAGTATACGGCTATGTAAATAAGTTACATTTGCAATCATTACTAAAATTATATGTGAAAAATTTACTGAATACTAATAGAGTAATTCAAATTTTCCATTCAAATGGAAAATGAAGTGTCCATCCCGTATCTTTCCATTAACAGCATGGAAAGATGTAACGTGAGTATTAGAAATTACTCTTTTCTAAGCACAGAAACAAAAAGCCCTTTTAAGCTTCTTTTGGCATCTTTTATAAGTTCCCGTCCATATGGGAAGTTAATGTGCAGTAATGAACACTGTCAGCACATGCTGCGGAATTACTTTGGCATGTGCTCTGCCTCTGCTAGACACGATCCATCCGTCTCCCCGGCCGGAGAGAGGCGCACGAAGCTACTGCCGCACTAGTCGGGGGCTAGTGGTGCTGGCTGAAGAACCGCCTGTCTGAATATGGAGACGCGCAAATGGCTGGCCAATATATTGCCTGAATAACGAGAGGTTAAAAAATGTCTGGCCAAAATATTGCCTGCATAGTGCGCCTGAAAGGTAAAAAGATTTGGCAAAAGTGCAGGACAAATAGTGGGAGATCTGGCCAGTGTATTGTAGAAACAGGGAGAAGCTAAAAGGTCTGGTAAAAGAAATGCCCCCCCCCTCTCTCCAATGAGAGGTAGGAAAGCCTGGTTAAAGAAAAGTGACAAATGAGCTTCAATTTGTCCACCTTCCTACGAGAGTCGGTGTCCTGTCAGTTAACATAGTCTTTTATGGTTGACACAAAAAACTTATTTGACCTGATTAAATTTTTTCAATTAATCAATGTAAAGATAAACATCGCTTTTGAAGGTGGATTGAAATCCGGACAAGCAAGGTGTAGAACCCTCAGTAAACAAGTTCTGCTGTATAAAAATCAAACGATTAAATAAGGAAGGCATAACGCATTTATTAAACCACCTCATCATGCTCATTTTCTGATAATTTTTTGAGAAAATGTTATTTTTATGAGTCTGGGCCACGTCTGCTGTTGAGACAGTGCTTCAAAGTGTGGCTTGCTCAGCGCTCCTTCAGGGAGCGTTTGAAGACTCCCCCCCCCCCCACAGTGGGTTTGGAGAAGGGAAGGGAGCACGCCAAGCCCCCCCCCTCCCCTGAGTTGGTCGGCCAGGTTGGTGGTCCTCCTTTTTCATGTACAGATCATGCTTCCGCTCGGGTCACCTTGTCCTGCCTGTGCGTCACATTCATTCTCAGCTTTGGCTCAGCACTATTTTACAATGATATTCTTGCCCCACCCCCCAGATTCCTCATCCCCACTTCCAGCAGCCCTGCCTGCCTCTTCAATAAACAACTCCCAAGCCGGAACTCCCCCTCTATTTCTGTAACTAACGGTATCGCTGCTTTTTCACACATGTTTATATAATGATCGCAGACTCCGATGCTTATGGATGACCTACGTCGCTTTCCCTGCATGCCAAAAGCTGAAAACAACATCATTTCATCTAACATTGATAAAGAGTCTTTCTTTAAAAATGTTACATTCGAGGTTGTTTTTATTGTTGCTTATTTCTTCAGCCCTTTTGATCTCCTTGATCTGCCTTTTATTAATGTAACCAAAGCTCCCTTTTTTGAACAGCTACATTCTACATTCTCTCTCTTTCATGCTGGTTCCTCTTTCCACCATAAAGAAAAGCCATCTTGCTCTAAGCTTTTCCCTCTTACCAGCTAAACAATCCTGAAAATAAAGACCTTCACAGCTTGGCTGGGGTTGGAATGGTGTCCGTATCAGCTTGAGGGTTAAATAACTAACAGCACCCTTTGAATAACAAGATTCCTTTTACTGGAAGTGGACCTGAAGTGGGATGCATGTGCACGGATTCCCATAAAAGAATATCATTCTAAAATATGTTTACAGTCTTCATTTGTGATCCTTGTGCATGACCCTGTGACACCCAGCTCAATGTGGGCCATGCAGTTACGCCATGATTGTATTTTTTGTCCGTTTTTTTGTACACTTCCTCTGTATTTCGACTGTCTCTCCATCTGGTTTGTGTACGCCGTTCACCATCGCTCCATGCCGTCTTGTGCGTACAATGCAAAAGAAAGTACACAAGGGTCTCCTGTGACGCATTGTGTATTCTTTTACGAGGTTTGCAATGGATGTGTCGTTGACTGTACGATACTTCACCCGTATGTCAATATATGTATCTGCACTTTATATATATGACATATGGTGCCATGCTGTCTTCACCATCACTATTGCCCGTAATCCGGCTGCCACGAGTCCATTGTATAATCGGTAACTCGGGAATGAAAAAACCGTGCATCGTTGTGTGTATCGTCATGTTGTTTTAATCCAACTCCATTCCATGTGAGAAACCTAGCAGGGCTTAATGGGCATGTGTCGTGTTGACTGCATTCAGCATGTTGACTCCACTCAATGTTTGCAGCTACGGAGGTTTTGTGTTGAGATGTGGCGTTCCCCCCCCCCACCCCCGCACTGTGTCCTTGAACCTGTGCTTGAGCTGCTGACCGTGGATGTGTGGTCTGGCAACTCAAACAAATGTCATTTTCCCCCCAAAATGGCGTCTTGCGTCTGTTATGTCGTTGTTTTTTTTCTTTCATTTTTGTCCCTTTGGTGCTGGTTTCTCTGCTGTCACCCCAACACGGAACGCATTTAACTTCAGTCTTTCAAAGTGCATTTTATGCAAAAGTCTTGTGCTTTGCTTACAAAAGTTAATGTACCTGTTGTATCATAATGTATTAATTAATTTTTTGTACCTGCCTTTTTATGCTGTGAATGTTGACGTCGACTACCCTTTTGTTTGCAGTTCAACCCCCCTCTGACTTGAAATTTAAAATTCTAAATGAGAACTCAGTAGAGATGTCATGGAGGAGACCTGTAACTCCAATACAGGGTTACAAAATACAAGTGGTATCAGACACAGGTGGGTTGCCCCTGACGACTGTGGTCCTTGGTTCTTTGGTCGCCATGGAGATGACAGGGTGACACTAAAAGGAGAGCGCTGCCATAAACCAGTTACTCACCTCTGAAGAACCACAACAGCAGCTTAAAACAGCTTTTCATCTTTGACCACACAGGCAAACACTGCAATTTAATTCCACAGCAGACACCATTTGTCGAGAACATGGGAGAGAAAAGTGTAGCCCAACTTGGCATGAACTTTCTAAAAGAATTAAATGTGATTGCCCAGCATTTAAAAGAAATTCAGACACTTAGAATGACATACAGGAAGGTGTTTATCTGAATTCTGCTGGCACCAGCTGGGATTAGGTAGCTAGTGGGCTGTTCCTTGCACTTGTATCTTCACATGATGATTGCAGAATATCCTGCTTTAATTCTGCTTCTTTTCTTCAGATGAACCTGCAAGGGAGTTAAATCTTCCAGCATCTGCTGCTCAAACGTCCCTCACGAATCTGACTCCTGATCTAGACTATGTAGTTACAATAACTTCATTTTACGGGGAGGAGGAAAGCATTCCCATCTTTGGCCAGCTTACCAGTGAGTGTGCCGTCGACACCGGGAACCTTTCCGAGGCCTGAACGCCGTGGGTGGGTGGGTGGCGCTGCCTATGGGTACAGTTTGTTATTTTGCTGATATGCAAAGTCAGATGAGCCTTCTTTGGCCGGAGCCATGTATGTTCTGGAACGATCCGTGATATGTTTTCCATCCGTGGTTTGAGGACCGGCGATGACGTTGAGCAGGTGATCAGACGGTCGTTCGGTAAATTTTGGGAGGGAGTTTGCCATTGAACACGGATGCGAACGGATTGCTCTATGCCGTGAGTGTGCTGGGGTGATCGCTACTGTTTTGGAAGAGCGGCATCCCGACAAGATACAGAAGTGACTTGGAAATGGTTTATTATGACAAGTCGTTTGCTTACATTGCAGAGCGCAGATGTGACAAGGATGTGTGTGCTGATGGGAAGCGACGACCGTTTATTCCATTAGCTGCTCTTAATTCATCGTTTTCGTTCCCTTTTTTCATTTCAGTTCAATCCAGCGACACGTATGCAACACGGAAGCCCCATGTGTCGGATGCAGTCAGTAAGTTCATTCATCATTCTCTCTACAACCTGGCCTCTCCAAACGCCAAAGCTGTCCCTCTGGGCTAGACACACGTGTTCCCCATTTACACTTGGTGAGGCTAATTCCGTTCTCAGTAGCGCAGAGAAGGAATTAAAACCATTGTTCTTATTTCTTAGAATTAATCTTCTAGACACGGCAAGTCCTACTGCGAAACAGAGAAAAGAGAACTTGAAATATTCCTATTTTTATCTTTAATGGTGTTTTTAAGTATTTCTTCATGAATCTGTTTGTTTTTCAGGTGAGAGTTGTGCTTGACCTTTGTTTATGAATTTATCTTCCAGCATGCTCTGTCAGCGCCATCACAGACCTGGTCTTCTTGGTGGACGGCTCCTGGAGTGTGGGACGGGAAAACTTCAAGTTCATTCGTAGCTTCATGGCGGCAATGGCCGGCGCTTTCGACATCGGGGAGGATAAGACCAGGGTGGGCGTGGTCCAGTACAGCACCGACACACGGACAGAGTTCAACCTGAATCAGTACTTCAAACGGGGCGAGCTTCTTCGCGCCATAAACACCTTACCTTATAAGGGCGGCAACACCATGACAGGTGAGCCACACTCTGGACACATTGTCCTCCTAAATGCAAATTCCTGGAGTCTCATTTCTTTATATGTATTGCTTTAGCTTCTCATTTATTTTTGCCGCAATTGGCGTAGTTTATATGAGTGAGAAATATGTGTAATATAATGTAAATGTTTTAAGAGCAAACCTCTGAATGTATGTTTCATTAATGCCCTGGATGTAAGGATGTATCATCTGAGAAAGTGATTCCAAATAATGCTTCATGAACACAATGACATTTATAATCCTCGCTTACTGCACTCGCACTCAGTTGAATGCTTTTAGCTCCATAGGTGACTGGTCTGTTCTCTGCCGACACGCTGCAGAATCCTTCGCTTCCTTTTTGTATTCGATTTATTCCCTATAAAGTTTAATTTGTTAAGTTTGGAAGCCATGGCCAGCTTTGCAGGATCTAGTTTAACCAAGTTATAAAGTAACCATTTAAGACCTAGTTAAGGCCCCCCACGGTAAATTTTGCTCATTGGGTGGGGGTGGTCTCATGATATATTTTGCCAGCCCTCCTATCCATCATTCCCAGTATGCCAGATGGCTGGTCCATCCCTGAATATAGCTATGTTAGGGTAGCTTTATTTAAACACTAAAGGCTTTATTATGTCTCTGAAGGTGACGCCCTGAATTACCTGCTGAAGAACACCTTCACGGAGGCAGCCGGGTCCAGGAAGTCATTTCCAAAGGTGGCCATGATCATCACAGATGGGAAATCACAGGACCCAGTGGAGGAACATGCAAGGAAGCTGAAGAACATTGGAGTGGAGGTTTTCGTCTTGGGTATGGGGGTTTTCAATTCTGTATTCAGTAATACCATTATAATTCCCAGAATACCATGCTTCCCGTTGTGGTGTAGCATAACATGTTTTTGTTAGACCATTACTGACCAACGACGGGCCATGACTGTCCAATACAGGCATCAAAGGAGCAGATGAGGACGAACTGAAGGAGATAGCTTCCACGCCTTATAAGAACCATGTCTTTAATGTCCCCAACTTTGACTTGATCAAGGAGGTGCAACGGCAGCTTATTAATGAAGTATGTGCTGGAGTTGAAGACCAGCTTGCATTTCTTGTCAGTGGAGAAGAAGGTAAGAACATTATATGAAAGTTGACGAGAAGAACCGTGTCATTAGTTGTTGATGGCCTGACCTGACCTGACGTGTGGCATTAGTCCAAATGTGATTTTCTTCTGTTTGACCTCCCAGTGGTTGAATCAGCTTCAAATCTTCAAGTGATTGAGATATCGTCCAAGTCCATGCGAGTCACCTGGGATGCGTCACCTGGGGATGTGACAGGGTACAAACTACAGCTGCTCCCCATGCTGGCTGGGATCAAGCGGCAGGAGTTGTATGTTGGCCCCACGCTGACCTCAGTCACCATCAGGGACCTGGCACCCGAGACTGAGTATGAGATCAGCCTGTTCGCCTTGAAGGGCTTGACACCCAGTGAACCCATAATGGCCATGGAGAAGACCCAGCCCATTAAGGTGTCCTTGGGTAAGAACATGCTCAAGACCTCCTTATAGATTCCAATGTGCTCCAGTCACGAAACACACTGTCAGATACTCCAACTTACTTTTAAACCTTTTCTTCCATTTATGTCAGTATTATACAACTAGGGTCTAACTTTGTCCATGATTTCTCTGTTTTCTACTCATTGAACACTATTCAGATTCAGATTCAGATTTTATTTGTCACATACACACTCATACACAGTACGACATGTAGTGAAATGCTTAGACGA
>JABFEB020000026.1:21950036-22001364 GCA_019775895.2 Stomatorhinus ivindoensis
ATGAATGTCCAGTATGTTTGATTGTTTAGAAAGGTGCTGTTAGCCCTGTGTGATGTTGTGGTTGAGAGACCTTATCGCCTGCGGGAAGAAGCTCCTCCTCAGTAAAAGGCCCATTCAATGGCCTTTTAATGTTTTCTCCCTTGATCTAGAATGTTCCCTTGGAGTGGATGTACAGGCAGACGTTGTCCTCCTGGTTGATGGCTCATACAGCATTGGATTGGCTAATTTTGCCAAAGTTAGAGCTTTTCTGGAAGTGCTGGTAGAGTCCTTTGACATCGGACCCAACAAAGTTCAGATCAGCTTGGTTCAGTACAGCAGGGATCCACACACCGAGTTTGCCCTGAACACGCACCATGACCGCAGTGCTGTGCTCAAGGCAGTGAGGACCTTCCCCTACAGAGGAGGCTCCACCAACACAGGCAAAGCCATGACATACGTGAGGGAGAAGATCTTTGTGGCCTCCAGAGGAGCCCGCAGCAATGTGCCAAGGGTCATGATTCTAATTACCGATGGAAAGTCCTCCGACGCCTTCAAGGACCCGGCCACCAAACTGAGGAACACTGACGTGGAGATCTTCGCCGTGGGTGTCAAGGATGCTGTCCGCTCAGAGCTGGAGGCCATTGCAAACCCACCTGCAGACACTCACGTCTACACGGTAGAGGACTTTGATGCCTTCCAGAGGATTTCCAAGGAGCTAACTCAGTCCATCTGCCTGAGGATTGAACAGGAACTCCTCAACATCAAAATGAGAAGTAAGTGCTCTGTCATACTTGTTGGAGATGGTGTTTGCTAGAAACCATGCTATCTAGCTCCATGTCTGGGAGAGCCAAGCAATGATATTTGAGTATTAAGTGGGTGTGACATCTCTGATGAGGACCTGATGGCTGTAGAAAGTACTGTTGAGTAGCTAGTGTGAGATCTGTCTACTGTATGAATCGCCTGTCATCATACAATTATCCCAATATATTTTTTTTTCTGAGGAATAGGCCTGGTGAATAACTAACTAAGCCCAGGCTAGTATGTTTTTAAATCCATTTAACTGTAAAACAGTCTTACATCATTTAGTATTTAACCTTATGAGTTCCACAGGTTTTCACAAAATTGCTAGTGCCTGTCTGTAGTTACTTTAGAGACTTTGGGAGCGTGTTATTTTGGGTAAGTTTCATAACCATATGACGTCATTTGACCGATATGTTTGTCAATGACCTGCAAGCAAAACATAAAATGGCAAAGCTAAAGGTGAGAGTGTGGATGTGTTTTTCTTGTCTGTTTTTGTATAGAGTTTAATTGCAGCATTTAGCTTCAAATTTAGAATTAGTTCATTCTGGCACATTAGCCAAAGAGCAAACAAGTACAGCTTTTCCTGTCAGAAACCCATAGATGTCCAGTTCTTCAGATATCAAGACACTGGATTCTCAAGAGGATCGGTTACACAGTTTGTTATCTTTAACTGTTTTAAAATCTATAGCAACGAGAGCCCTGGTGATTTTTTGACCTAATGGTGCTTCTCACTTTGGGTTCTTGCACAGCAAACATTTTATTTTCCAGTGTTTTTCTTCTTGTTATTTTCACAGCAAATGACTTGCAGATAATATCTTGAGACTGACAGAAAGAAACGAATGATTCTTAGGTTTAGATCTGCCCATCAACCTCTGTGTGACATACTGACACTCTGTTTATCTTTCTGCGCAATTGTTAAAAAATGGTCGTGTAACGTCAGAAGAAGGTCCATCTGTCTAAGGGGTATTAAAGGAACATCATAGATTAGTTTTTTGTCTACTGGGCACAAACCAATACTGATAAACGGTGATGTGCTTTCCCTTTCAGAATTAATCTCACCAGAGTCCCTGCAGTTCTCTGAGGTGACTTCTAGAAGCTTCCGCACCACCTGGAACTTCGAAGGGACGAGCGCTCAGTCCTTCCTGGTCCGTTTTAAGCCCTCAGCGGACGTGATGGGGGATTATGTCACCCTCTTCATTCCAGCCGACACCTTGTCTGCCGTCTTGCCCCACCTTACTCCCTTTACCAAGTACGAGGTCAACGTGTTCGCCCAGTATGAACAGGGAGACAGCTTCCCCCTGACTGGAGAGGAAACAACACTAGAGGGTAAATCTCAATATTTATAGCCACCATCCTATCAAGCAAGAGTGGGCATAGCTAGCAGTGTCATCTAAAAGCTTGATCTGTTTGTCTTGCACTGTTCCTGACTGCTGCTACTCTGTTGTAGAACAAGGCACAGTGAGACGGCTAAGGGTCTCGGACGAAACCACAGACAGCTTCCGGGTCTCCTGGCAGGCCGCCCCAGGGGGCGTGTTGAGATACCGGCTGACTTATGTGCCGGTCCAAGGTGGCGTGGAGATGCAGGAGGCTTTCACCGAAGGACCGGACACCTCCATTGTTCTTCAGGAGCTGTTCCCCATCACCACCTACCGCGTGTCTGTGTCTGCAGAGTATCAGTCTGGACTGGGACAGCAAATGTTCACCGAAGGCACTACCAAAGAAGGTGAGCGGCGCGTCCCGTGCTCACTGTGAAGCCCCGTGTGACTCTGGATTCCGTTCCGTTGTTTTGTTCTCATGTGCCCACTGTTGTCAGCTCATAGTTTGAAAGTAAAAAAAAAACAGGATCCTCAACTCCAGTGATCATCAGCGTCATTGTGGGCGAAAATGCGTTGAATAAGTGGTACTTGAGTACAGTGACAAACAAGTCAGGCTGTTTTCAAAAGTCGTATTTAAAGAGGGTGTCTTTTTAGTGCTTAGACCGTCTGAGAGACATATGTTTAGGGTTGATTCATGTTACGGCCGCTAAAAACACACACACACACACACACACACACAGCTCCTTTTCTCAGCCCGAGTGAGAGCCGGCATGAAACATAATTCCCCCCTTTTTGTCTTCTGCTGCCAAGGTCAAAACTCTTGCTTGAATATCAGAGTTGCGTTCCTTGGCTAAGACCAGAGCCAATAGATGGCAGACAGGCAAACGTTTACATTACAGGCCTCAGTGCTCTTGGGACACTCAGTATACTGGTGTTTGTTTGAATCTTAATTAATGAGCCTATTTGCTTTTACTGGGCTGTTGCCCACACTGATTGTGTGTTTTACCTCATGCTAAACTAAGCGTCGAAGTTAGTTTAATTTTTCAAGACACCTGAAACTGAATATGAATTAGAAAACTATTGCCGATACCAGTCTGTAAATAAATTTGATTCTTTGTGAAACAAACCATAATATATTGGAACTGAACTTCAATTACGTGAATGAAACCATTGCAAGAATGCCTCACCTTGACACAAATTTTCTGTATGGTAAGTGATCTACTCCATTTGGTGTGCAATTCAGCAGTGTTAGCAGGAACCTCACACCTTGTCAAGACCTGAATCTGAAGCCTGTGTAGATGTTCTTCAGAACCAGTGGAACAGTATTGACAAATGGGTTTTAATGTTGCTCTCTTTGGTTCTGCAGCACGGGGATCCCCTCGAAACCTGCAGGTCTTCAACGAGACCGTGTCCAGCATGCGGCTGTCATGGCAAGCAGCGCCGGGAAGGGTGCAGCAGTACCGTGTGGCGTATAAACCGTCCGCCGGCGGAGAGGGCAAGGAGATGATGGTGAGAGGTGACACCACTAGTGTCCTGCTGAAGAACCTGCAGCCCGACACGGAGTACGAGCTCTTCGTCAGCGCACGCTACACCTCAGGCCTCGGCAACCCGCTGATGGGAACCGGAACCACTCTGGAAGGTACCTAACCCGATCTCTTCATCATCAACTAACAGCACACTGGGGGCAGCTGACAGAAGAACTGCTATTTACAAGACCTTGCGAGTTTCAACTCCCAAAGAGCTCCTGAAATTTGCATCATTAAGCTCAGTAGTAAACTACAAGTAACCAAATAAAACTGTTTGTCTGCATGAAGGGTTCAGAGGATCATCCAAGCAAGTTGGAAAACAGCTCCAAGCACAGCTGCACAACAAAGGGGAACCTAAATATTCTGGAGCAGATATGTCATTCTCCCCTTAGGCATCTGCACTGTGGGGTGTGATCGTATTACTCTACTTAACAGTCTATAATTCAGTGTCTAAAGACAGGCATCAATAATCACATCATGAGCTCTGGTACTACTGAAGGTTCTGCAATCATGCAGATGTGCATGGAGAGAGCAGGCCAGTGCAGACCCTGTGTTTCCATGAAGAATGATGTTCTGGGCAGCTAACATCGAGTTTAGGAATCAAATGAATCTGGGTGTGTTGGCGGCCTCATTCTTCTGATGGTTTATGGGAAGGTCTGCCTCATAAACGAAAAGGTCCCTGGAGCGTCACACATAGGCAGCTGCGCTCAGTCAAAATGCGGCGTCGCAAGGTGCCATGCAGGCCGGGCTGGGTGGTATTCTTTCATTAAAATGGGGGACATGCGGACAGCGACGCAAATCTGCGAGCCCTGAATGGGATTTTCCTGCCCTGAATCCAACTCGAGTCATTCAGTGGAGAAAATCACTTATCGCACTTCCGCACATTTCTCTTACACTCCCGATTTTCTTGAAGGGTGCGCGAGATTTCCAGGATCTTCCCATCTCCTCAGGGTTTCCCGCAGACTTTCCTGGACGTGTCTCCCGTGCGTTTCCACTAATCAACAGAATTCCATTTGTCACTGAATTAGGAACATTCAGACCTTGCACTATGTCAGTGCAAAAATCTAGAATTAATGACACGCAGCTGGCAGCGCATGCAGGCATGTATAGGGATTAGTACAGTTGGCGGGCTGGGAAGGTGACGTTATTTGGGGTTTATTATGGAGAGTTTATTGGATTGTTTAGAATGACACTAATAGTTTTTTGCAAATATTAGTCTTGAGAGTGCAAACAGATGAAAAATGTTATTGAAAATGAAATTCGGTTCAGTCGATCTGGAGTTTCTACTCAGCGAAAAATTGCACCGGTTATTTAGCATGAGGTTTTTTTCTTGCTAGCTTCTGTTTCTTCCATCCATTCTCCCTTTTCCCTTTAAACACCCATATCTGTAGTGCAGGACCCCAGTAAGCTTTTCACTGGGGAGTCTAACACACCACCCCACCAAGAGAGAACTCTTTGGCTTTACTTGCCAGCCCCTGTCATCTGTAAAAACGTTCTGAAGGACTGGGCCTGCTGTAGGTCTCTTTATCTCTGGACCTCGGTGTTGGGTCAGGGGGGGGTGACCTGGCAGGAAGAGAGAAGTAACAAGTACTGAAAGGAGACATCTGTTCCTAATTTTGCTGCGCTGGCAATTAGCAGTGTGTCTCTGGTGGATAAAGACTCTTGGTAGCATGAAGTCTTGGCTTGGGTCATGTTGTTTACCCCCCCGGGGGGCACGTGTCAACAAAACGGCTACTGTTATCCATTTCAGTACTCTTAATACAGCCATGAGATCTTGGTCTGCCTCGTGTCTTGAGAGAGGATCAAAAATGGTTCATGAACCATGGTTTCTGTGTCGAGTGACAGTGTGGAAGCAAATGCCAAACTGCTCCTTTAAATGTGTGGAAGGCATCTGAAAGCCTTTTTTCTATTTACTGCTACGCCACTGGCCAGATGTAGCATTGCACATGTACCCAGCCCTCCTCATTCTGATGTGCTACGTCAACCTGATATTAGCACTTAGTCTTAAAACTGGCCAGTTACTGTGTGGGGAAAGGAATGTTGTGTGTGACACCTGACATGTCCTACACTCATGGAGTCACCGAATGCAGACAGAGCTGAAGCGTGAGAGGACATGTGTGAATGGTGCTGATGCTGTGTCTTCAGTGTCAATTATTTTGAGTCCTAAGTCCCAGCTGTGGGGTAGAAGCGATGAAACACCACAGTAGGACAACACCTCTGGTGGAAAGCTGCAGCACGGCTGTGATTAAAGACTTCAGATACCCTGAATCAGGGCAATAGAAGCACATCTGCGGCTCTTCTTTGCCTTTTGCTCACTCCCAAGTCTTGTTCATGAAAACATCTCAAGGAGAGTCGTGTCGATTCTCGCGCCTTGTGACGAGCATGACAACGCATATCTGTGCTCTCAGCATCATGAATGTCCCCAGTCAGCTCTGTCCCCTGCTAGCTCTGTCTCCAGCCCCTGGATTTACTGACGTCCCACACTTGATGCTTCTGTCTTTTTACCATAGCAACCGGATGTTTCTGACTGCCCCCCACCAAACCCCCCACCCTGTTGGACAGAGAGAGGTCTTTTGACCTGATATTGGCTGATGTTGATATTTGTGGCAAACGGATAAGGCTTACGCAATGGAGACCTACTCCCACATGGCTCGGAACAAGGCAGAATGAGTCTGGCAAGGAAATGGGCCCTGCCATTCACCGTCTAACACTGAATCGTTGTCATTGACAGTTATGTAAAGCAGCCCATGGGATCATGGCATTTCCCGGCCCCACCCTGTATTCAGACAATAGCTCATACTTCATTAGTCGCTGAGCACTTTACGTGGTTCTCCTGGACGCCTCTCGGCCCGTCGGATCTGCTGACTCAGTGAATCTGCCCCCCCCCCCCCTCGTCGTCAGAGACCCCAGGGTTCCCTGTGGGGGTGCTTTCTGAGCCTGTTCCCATTTCAGACGTGTTTCTTGACGTCATGAAGAATAACACACTGACTGTTTTGTTCCCGGGTTCTTCTGGGAGGCCAGAAATTCACAATGGATCAGAAAATCCACCTGAATGTCATCCCAGCGGCGATGAGAACCCTGTAGGCTGTCGCTGGAAACAGAAGTCCAGCGCAGACATGATAGTTATGTCACGTGGAAATGGGCCTTGTAGCTTATTTACAAGAAATCATTAGGCTCTTACGCAGGATGATCTAACACGAAAAAAGTAACAGAAAAGGAGTAATCCTTTTTCCTTGAACTGGCTCTCAGGCCTTGATAAGGACACTTCAGCCCCTGTGGTGTTGAGTAACACAAGCCTGTACCGGTGTTTTTCCATTTCATTCTGGGGCCAGCGTAGAGCTCAGTAGGTTTGAGAACACCACAGGCAGACCTTGTAGCTGTGGAGAGCTTGTTCGGGGTGACTAAGAACATGGGCGACTCCCCTCAGAGGTATCTACCTCCCCCCCGCGTTCCCCAGACTCTCATACTGGCGTGACCGTCGGGCTCAGCATCCTGCAATCCCAGGAATGAGCGGGAGAGGGGGTGGGTGAGGGGGCGAATAGCTCTTCCATCTGTGGAAAAGAAAAGGAGAAAAAACAGCGGCAAGGGCATCGGTTAAATGGGCCGGTTTTTATGAGCAGCATCCGGAACATTCCATCAGAGAGGCACGACAGGGCGGCTGGTGGAGGTTCGGTGCCGGGGCTGGAGAGAACTGAAAAGAAGCAGGGTAAAGGCGCTAAGTGGGTCTCAGTTCCCCCTGCAGAATGTAGGCTGGGGGCTGGGGGGGGTGTTTCGTGCTCCTGTCTGTAGCCAGACTCATGCTCTCCAGCAGCAACTCTGGCCATCGGAGAGATTAAATGAATATTCCAAACACTGGGGTCAAAATCAGAGCACATACGAATGCAGCACCTGGATTGACGGCATGACGTAACGCGGACCGCGGCTGTGACGGGTATACCGTTTGTAGTGCGTAACGGGCTTTGGTAAATGTGCGTAGCAGGTGGTGGTTTTGGACTAAACCGGAAATTCAAAACACCATGCCAAATTGAGGGAATTGAAGCTTAAATGGGCTTGGCTAACAGAGATCGCCACATTGTCGAGGAGTTTATGGCAACAGGAGAGCGACGGTGCCAATTTCCAGTAATCGGCACATGGTCTTTGCCGCCGGCACGTTACGAGGGGCATGGAGGGTTGATCGGCACGTTCCTGGCTGTTATGATAGTGTCGCTTTCCACACGGCACCATAAACCAATAGCTCAGAGTGTAAGTGTTAAAAAAAAAAACTCTCCTGTGCGCTGAGGCGCCACTGGGGAAGGTGTTGAATTCAGTGTGGTTCTGGTTTCCTGTCTGGGGTTTTAAGTGGCTCTGGAATAGGTGACAGAATGCCAGAGGAGCCCCTGAATGTGTCGGACCCACATGTCTGGGGGAGAGAGAGGCTGAGCGCATGACACACAAATCCGATCGGATGAGAGGGAGACGGGATCTCTGCCAAGGCTGTGGTGGGTCCCCCAGGAGGGTTTACATTTAAACGCTGAAACTTTGAATCGGGCAGACATATTACTTATTTAGCAGATGCTTTCATCCAAAGCAAGAACCGTGAAGAAACAGAGACGGCCCCTAGAGTTAAGGGTCTTGGTGAAGGGGCCGGCCGTGACATGGTTTTGATAACTCTGGGATTTGAACCATCAACCTTCTGATCATAAGAATAACAGCGTAACACTGTGAGCCATGCCTGCCTAAGAATGGACCTTTGTTTTTGCTCCTGCCAAAATATACTTTTAACTTTTTGAACTACCCACCTGAAAAACGATGACTTCAAGCAAGGTTATACTAAACATTGTTTCAGGGGTTATTGAGTCTTTTGGTAGCGATTTAACCTTCTGTAGTACAGTTTGGTCTTTCATCAGTGCTTTTCGATATATGAATGTTCCTGAAGTGCTCAATCTCCCTCAGTAAAGAAAAAAAAAATGAAAGTGTCGTATGGTGAATTATTGAACATCTGATATACGACGCAGTATATAAGATACTGATGTTTTTCACTGGAGCTTCTTTGGGAGTTGGAAACAATTAGTTTGTTACATTAGCAGGAGATTTGGATCTGTGTGCCATACATATTAATAACAAAAACCTGCCTGTAAAAACCATTAACCTGCAATCCTGTTACTTTGCCCGGCTCAGGAAAGTCAGTATGGAAAAGGATGTCGGTCTGGCATCTCTCACTGGAATGCTCCAGTAATTCCAAGTCCCACTTATTCTTCTTAATGCTAGGATCAGGCTTTAATATAACAGCCATACAGAGGGTCTGTAAGCATTTACATTTGAATGTTGAAAGTTGGGTTTGGCAGTGTCTGTGCTAGACAGTAGAATTGAAATGAATCCTGCTGAATTAGGAGGGTACGTTTATATATGGTGTTCTGAGAGGCCTAGAATAGAGGTAAGGAGGTAAAAAATGACCATGCCATGTTTTTTTTTTTAATACTCTTCGGCAAGCCATATGGCCAGACCAGATGTCATGGGAGGGTGTCTGGGGACATTCAGACCAGGTGAAAACTGTCACAGCTGCAGGAGAATTTAGGTCTGGAAATGGATCACTGAAATAATACTGTAGGTCTGAAATTCTTTGGAGTTGGAAATTTTTTAGGTGGGGAAAAAAAATGTCCCCCCTACACACAAGATTTGTGTCAGATCTTTGCAAGGTCATCCACCCACCAGCCAAGAGGTATTAACATGAATCTAGTTACCGCTGTTCACCCCCTGAGTATGCCTGCAGGGAACACAAAACAATTACAGTTTTTTTTACCCTCCAAATGTGGCTGGACATAAAGGGGCTTAATATGATCATTCTCTTTCGCTTGAGGGCCAAAGTCTTGCTGCTTTCTGGAACATGCAAGTTCATTAGCAGATGATTAACACCTGAAACGCCAGGGCAGGTGGCTTAATGCCTGCTTCAGTTTAGCAGCTGAGGCAGGTTCAGTCAAGATGAACCAGTCTGGACAATTACTACAATGTGAAGGTCACACAGGCAGACAATGTTATGCCTGATAGGCAATTCATAGATATTATTTATTTAGCAGATAGTTTCATCCAAACAACTGATAAAGCAGGATAGACCAGTCCCTGGAGTATTTGCGGCTCAATGGCCCAGCAGTGAAATCTCTGTATATCATGGGGTTTAAACAGGCAACATTCCAATCATGGGGACATTTCCTAACCCAAAAAGTCACACCCCGCACTGCAACAAACATTTTAATTACATTCATAAAATTATTGCTTAGTCCCATAGGGTGATGATATGATGTGCTTCCTGACTCATCAGTGATATTTGGTTCTTTATTTTTCCCCAGAACTGGGTTCCCCTAAAGATTTGGTCACCAGAGATGTGACGGACACCAGCTTTGCCGTGCTGTGGACCGCCGCCCCTGGGAACGTGCTGCGTTACCGTCTCACCTGGCAGTCGCTCTTCACTGACGAGTCTGGCGAGAAGTACGTCCCTGGAGACGTGACCAACACCGTACTGGACAGGCTCACCCCAGAAACCCGGTACCGGGTCTCCGTTTATGCCACCTACCGCCGTGGAGAGGGGGAGCCTCTTGTCGGAGAAGAGACCACAGATAGTACGTCGAGCTTTCCTTCTTATCTTATACTTTTCACAAAAGTTGTTCCCTACAAATGATACTGACCGCATGTAGGAAGCAAGTCCCAACCCAAATTCATGATGGGGGGGGTAGCTGGTGACCCTCGAACTGAGAAACCGCTCCATAGAGTAGTGTTGCCCAAGCCAGTCCCGGGAGACCCCAGATAGCACACATTTTCCCAGTACAGGTGTGCTGGGAGACTGTCTGTGATATATCACAGTTATTATACCTCTGTTGTTGCGTTCTAGTCAGAAGGTTCAGCGGGGAAGGGCAGTGCTTTTCCGCTGCCCTCTATTAAACCCCTTCAAGATGACCGTTGACTGTTAGCATGACGGTAGTTTGAATGTTCAGCACTTGGGGACCCAGCCAGGCTCAGGGGGGGGGGCAGTGACCCCATCTGCACTGGAAAAACAGAAAAGGATTCTCGCCTAAACTTTGGACAAGCCCGCGCCGCCCAGGTGAAGCTCTCGTATTTGAAGTAGGACTTTTTTTTAATACCGGCAGCGGTTGAACTCTTGCCCCCCCATTAAATCCTTTGTTTGGGACGCGGTGACGTGGGTCTCGCAGGAATGCGGGGTTGTGAGGCCTTTATAGTGGCGTCAGGCGGCTGTGTTCTGGTTCTGGTTCACTTTCGGTCAGCCTTGGTGACGCATCTGTGTGACACATGATCTAGCGGGCAGCACCTGCCGTCTGTTATGCTGGAGGATGTTCAGAAGTCCGACTGGAAAAGTCCATATATCCCAGCCAGTTCACATATGAAACAGGGGGTGGAAAACGGTATCGCTGACAAGTAGGAGCCATGAAACGTGCTGATGGACGATTATTAAATAGGTATTTTATTTATTCTGGAAAATAGGTTCAGGTATAAATTAAATGGGAGGCAAGTCAGGCATCTGCTGGGATTTTTCTTTTTTTTTGTTTCCATGGTCAGTGGAAAAACTGGAATCTCAGAAAGGTGTCGTGTCCGCGGAGGCCGACGGGTGCGCTGGAACATTGGGCGTCACGCTATTTCCGTTCCTAAAAACCCTCCCGGCCACTTCTGGGTGTGTTCAAAAAAATTTCCTGGGATCATCCCCTTTCACACTTTCTGCCTTCTGCTAAGCTAACTGCGGTTGCTGTGGGTTTCGGACGATGACAGAGGGAAGAATTTGCAAGCCTGTAAAAGGTCCGACGCACAGCTCAAAGGAATCGCCTGTTGGGTTGGGGAGTAGAAACGGGGCACGGATAGCAGCGGACGTGCTGTAAAGCCCCCGTGTTACCAAAGGATTAACACCTAAAACCAGGGAATTAGCAATCCCTCTGTCAAATGGCAAAATTCTCATGAAGCTCATAACATCACCACAGACTGTGCAATATGTGCTTGAAAGGAAAAAAATATCTTAGAAGCACATTTCAAATGCCGGCAGGCGCAGTGGTTAACATTGTTGCCTCATACCTCTGGGACCGGAATTTGTGTCTCTGCTATGGCTCCATGCGTGAGCATGTTGCATGTTCTCCCGGTGTCATCATGGGGGTTTCTTCTGGGTTTCCCGATTTCCCCCACAGTCCAAAAATGTGCTAAGGTGAACCAATGGTACCAAATTGACCATAGGTGTGAATTTTGTGTTTACCCTGCAATGGGTTGGCACCCCAGCTTGGGTTGTTTCTGGGATAGACTCCAGACCCCCCCAGCCTACATAGGACAAGCAGGTATATAAAGAAAAATAAAATCCATCCATCAAACGAGCTTGATGGGCCGAATGGCCTCCTCTCGTTTGTAAATTTCTTATGTTCTTATGTTCTTATGACACGTTTCTACTTAACAATCATCCATCCATTAAGGGCTTAACCAATACATGGTCGCAGTAAACTTGGATTATATTCCACCAGGCATAGCGCCCAAGGATTGGGATAGCTGCGATTGAATTCCTAAACAAAAAGAATTTAAAGCATTTTTTTGCTGACACCAGGGCCTTTTTATCTTCATCTCATTAGTTACTGCTGCAGGGAAAGCTCTGGCTGTCTCGGACGAGACTGAACGAACCATGAAGGTCACCTGGAAGCCCGCTCCGGGTAAGGTGGTGAACTACCGGGTCTCGTACCGGCCTGAAGGCAGCCAGACGCGGCCAATGGTCGCCAAGGTACCCGGCACCAACACCACCACCGTCCTGAGGCGGCTGCAGCCCATGACCACCTATGACATCACGGTGGTGCCCGTCTACAAGCAGGAAGAAGGGAAAGCAAGGCAAGGAGTAGGACGGACACGTACGTTGGTCTATAATTAACCATGTGTGACGGGAAGCAGGGCTGGGTGACCTGGTGGCATGGCAAACGTATCACAGCTCCGTCTTACATTCTGCGGGTTTCGATGCCAAGGAGAACATCCCTGCTGCTTTCTCTAAGTTTACGGTCAGACGCTTAGCAGTGTTTAGCTCTAAATATTTCACAGATAGCAGTGATTTACCAACTCTTAAAAGCCTCAGGTAAAACTACACAAAAACCGCGGCATCTGCAAGGATGGTTCTGGTAAACCCAGTACTTAGGAAAAAAAGGAGAAATATTGTGATACGTATCGTGCATCAAAAAATGCCTGAAGATATCCTGGAATGACTTTTGAGACCATGTCACTCAACCCTGGATAGAAATGCTCTGTGTGGGGTAGAGGACAAGGGATGGTTATTGGACAATATAAAATTCCAACGTGCCGAGGAACCAATCCTGGTTGGTTTAACTGGATGCCGTTGGCTCTGCGCACTTTAGACTGGAAAAGGTGTAGCTTTCTCTTTTTGTAGCACCTGAATATTAAACTGACACAGATCGTAGTAAATGCATACTCCTGCGTAATTCCAGCATCATCCTCCCATTTGTCAGCTTTCCATGTCTCTCCTCTGTGCTGATATCAATGCACCTTTTTTTTTTTTTTTTTTTTTGTTAGTCTCACCGTATAAGTCGCCAAGAAACTTGCAGACATCTGAGCCCACCAAGCACAGTTTCCGGGTCACATGGGACCACGCCCCAGGAGATGTGCGTGGCTACAAGGTGACCTTCCACCCCACGGGTGAAGAGGTGGACCTGGGTCAGCTGCTTGTCGGGCCCTATGACAACACTGTGGTGCTGGAGGAACTGAGGTGTGTGAAGAATTCACTGGAAGTCAACTGTCGCAAGGTAGAGCGCCACGGTCCGACTGATTGGTGGAATACTGACCCAGAAACCGTGGTTTCTGCTCACAGGGCTTCAACCAGGTATACAGTGAGTGTGTTCGGAATGTTTGAAGGAGGTGAAAGCATGCCATTGGCTGGGGAGGAGAAGACCACCCTCTCTGATGGGCCAGATCCCCCACCATTCACTGTGCCAGGTGGGAACCGCCCCAACCAATCCTGCCAATCAGGATGTCCAGAAAAGTCCCTGCACTGGAAACATTTGCCACGGTTATATCCCATGTTGATACAACTTGCCTTTACATAACATACTTTATATTTTCTCATAAATGCTTTACTTATACTCTCTTTAATATCACTATAAAATATTTATAGGTTTTCCAATCTGTGGAATACTACAATTAAAATACATATGTAATTCTTGCAAAGTGAGACGTTTTTTAAAAGAAGCATTTTGTTCTCTTTTTTCCATTTCAATTTTGGAAAATATTTTGGTGTTTTTTTCCCCTTTAGTAGCCACAGAAATGATGAGTTTTGCTACATGCCTTTCCACTGCACTTACAGTTCTAATGAAAATGCCATCTGCTAGATTCTTTTTCGACACATCGGACATTTTTTTTTTGTACTAAAGTAAAATGGAAAAAAACTGCCTGTTTGCAATTACAAATGTTTTACAACCTCACACATCTGAAGTACTGGCCGCCATTGGTTAGCGTGAAAATAGTTTTTCATATAGGACTCCAGAGTCCCAATGACCTTGGGCTAAAATTCCTTCCATAATCAGTAACAGTTGAGGGACAGAATCTGTCTGTAAGGAGCAGAACCCAAAGGTGAGAAAACGAAGTAGGAGGGGCTACATTACCTGAATGATACCTTAGCTGGCACTAACCTGTATTACTCCTGCAATAAAATTCTATCACGGCAATTTTATTTTTCCAGTAGTTCTCACTGAAAGGATACTCCTCTGTTAAAATAATTTTCACAGTGGCAAGCTTTAGCATGGATCGAAATAACAGGTCCCCTTGGAAGGACTGAAAGATAAACATTTCAATGAAAAATAACCCACCGCAATCAATCTAAGACAAAGCACTCCTGTTTTAATGCCAAGTATATCAATGACAAATACCGGAAATGATAGTTAACTAATTTTGTCAGATATAAATTAACACCAGGCCAACACCTGGTTTAACTGATATATCTTTTCAAAGACTTTCAGGATCCAGCCTTTAATAATTTTTCTTTTTATTACTAAGTAACTGAGAAAAGTCAGCCAGCACAAAGCGATCACTGAGCACAGACTATCCGCGCACATTTTTGGACATCTGCTTGACGGGGAAAAGCCGATAAATCACATGTCATGTAACTTGTTTTCAATTGCAGACAGTGGCAGATTGCGCAACATGTCTCTGCCCTCTCACGCATTGGTGGGGAAAATCCTTTTCATCCTGCAGGTGTCTGGAATAGCGAGCGCCGGACAGACGAGGAATGTGCAGTAATTCTCACTGGAGAGCATCTCGTATATCTTGTGTCAAGAGGGTGTCTTTTGTGATTTGATGGAAGGAATGCCCTACCTTCTGGTCTCAGCAGGGCTGGAAATTTCATAGGATATATGGAATTGCAAGCAGGAAGACACTATGAACAGCAGCACAACTGTAATGCTTTTAAAACTGTAATGAAAGGAAAGACTGTAATTATGAATTTAAGTTGTAATGGAAAGTGTATCTTTGATTGTATCTGTTACTTCTGCTGCATACTCTGAATCCTTTACATCCACTTTTGTCTTCCCCCTTCTTCTTTCATACTTGATCTTCTGAAACTTCAACAGGTGTCACCTTGTGTTGTCTTTCCTTTCAACCCATCAAGGAGTTAACCTCTCATTCGTGTATGTCTTCAGTCCAGTGGGGAGGGTGTCTTTCATTGTCTGATGTGGTCTGATGTTCTCTGGAATCTCAGAGGTGGCATGCAGGACCACCGCTCAGGCTGACATCGTCCTTCTGGTGGATGGATCATGGAGTATCGGGCGTCTGAACTTCAAGACTATCCGATCATTCATCGGCCGCATGGTGGGAGTGTTCGACATTGGACCGGACAGAGTGCAAATTGGCAAGTGATTCTGCAACACAATTTGAAGATTCCAGAAGTGCTTCTACAGTTTCCATGTTTGTCTGTAGTTGCTGACTGTATTGTTCTGTATTTGATTGCTTTTCACAGGTCTCGCTCAGTATAGTGGTGACCCCAAAACTGAATGGCACCTGAACACTCATAAAACTCGGGAATCATTGTTGGAGGCGGTAGCCAACCTACCTTACAAGGGAGGCAACACCTTGACAGGTGACTTTTGTAGTTTTCAAGATGGGCAGCTAATTCAGTTTTAGCTGCATTTTGTAAACTGTGTTTTGACGTTCCATTGTTAAAGAAACATCTTCATATGCTTTAATCTTGCTTCCTCAGGTCTGGCTTTAAATTACATCCTTCAGAACAACTTTAAGCCTAACGTTGGAATGCGGCCAAACTCCCGCAAAATTGGAGTGCTCGTCACTGACGGCAAGTCACAGGATGACATCATCGTTAACTCCCAGAAGCTACGTGACGAGGGCATTGAGCTCTATGCCATCGGTGGGTATATCATCGAGCTCCAAATAGCTCCGAAAGCTTCTGTGTGTAATTAAATTTGAACTGCTGGAGAATGAGAGAAGCATCGACAGTAAATGCGTTGACTGATTTTAGGTGTCAAGAATGCTGACGAGAACGAGCTTCGGTCCATCGCCTCGGACCCGGATGATATCCACATGTATAATGTGGCTGACTTCTCCTTCCTCCTCAACATTGTGGACAGCCTCACAGTCAACCTTTGTAACAGCGTGAAGGGCTCAGGTGGGCCTTGTCTTCTCCATCTCCATTGCTCTCAGCTCTACTCTGTCATTTCTATCTGCCCTTTAATTGCCCTCCTTACTCCCTCTTGCAACGTTGGGGCTTGATTGATGCCATGAGACATCATTATGCGCATCATCTGCACTCTGACTCGAGCAGTCACATGTAGACGAGCTTATGGGTAACACACGCTGTTTGTACTGATTGTCAGAAAGGAATCCCAGCACAAGTCTAAGATTTATTAACAAAGTGATTACTTCAAGCAATCGGTATCAATCCCATTTAGTATGTATAAACAATTTAGTATGGGAGGCTTAGAAGCCCACCGAGAGCTGCATAAACTGGTTTCCAAAGAGATGCAATAGACAACGTGCAACGTCATGAAATGTCAAGTGATGTGTGTGAGGACAAAATATACAAATATCTCAGAATGTTGGCTATTTCATCACTAAAACAGTTTTTGTGTAATAAGTAAAGGTGATGTTTTCCTATGTTTTCTTGCAAGACGGTGGAGTTGGGGCACCTACGGACCTGGTGACCTCTGAGGTCACCCATACCTCCTTCCGGGCCACTTGGACTGGACCCGATGAGCCGGTCGATAGGTACCGCGTACAGTACATGACGGTTTCTGGAACCCAACCTAGAGAGGTGAGCCTGGATGTTTATCGGCCAGTACCCTGACTGTAGAATCCAAGGGTTTTCTTGTTGACCTGTAACTACCACAGGATAGTTTGTTCTCTGTCCTGCATAATATTCTAATAATTCTTAAATAGCACCTATCCTTAGTTGAATGACGTGTGCTCATGGTAGATGACAAATAGAATGAGAGCAAATGCAATACGATTAGCCGTTAAATCACTACAGCTTGCATAAAAGCTCCCATGAGTGATGTTATCACAGCATAACAGTATCACATTATCAGAAATGTTCCATAGCTTCAGGGAGACATTCTTGGACTAAGGGTTTGAGGTGATGTGATGGAGACGTCACCATTAGCATGTCCAAAATTTAGCTACACGAACTGTTCTTTGTGATCAGATTGATCAGAATCCAAATTTTTGAGCTCTTCATCTTTCACCCTCTTTCTCCTGAAAAAAGTAGATCTGGCCCACACACTTTTACTAGTGTGAGCTCTTTGCCAGTACCTGTCTGCCTAATAATGATGGGGCTGACAGGGAGCTTTCCATGTAATAGGCCTCAGGCTGTAGCTTCTTCTTCAATTACATAACAACTTTCTGGATAGCAGGTTTTCAGCCATACTCCTATAAGGTTTTGTTTAAAATGGCCAAATTAAATACTTTGCCTACTGGCAACAAAATGATTCGAGTCCAATGAATCTGGCTTTTATTTCTAATGGTTTTGACTATGAAGTGATATGCTCTGCAAAGCCTTGTTTGTTTCCGTACACTTAATTGACAGTAGCAGAAGTGACTTTGAGTTCTTTTAACATAATCCTATAAGAAACTCACAAAACTGGATGTTTTGTGTTCCCTTAGCCATGGCATTAAACTCGATGTTTAATCCAATTGGATTCATGTTCCCAGTGACTGACACTTTTTTTTACCAATGGGAAATGTTTGTTCCTACAGATGTTTGTTTCGGGGACTGTGACCACTGCCGTGCTGAAGAACCTGACCCCCTTGACGGAGTACATCGTCAATGTTTACGCTATGCTTGAGGATCAGACCAGTGAGCCATTGAAAGGCACTGAAACTACCTGTGAGTGCCCACCATTGTCCTTTGAATTGTCCTCTTATTCCATACTGAAGCAATGCAACTTTTATTACATATCTTCTTTTTTCTTGTACAAGCTTTCTGTGCAGTTGTGTATCATATTGCTTGCTGGACTTCTTCACGATACCTGCAAATGGATGGTTGGGGATGGGCGGCAGGTTGGGGCCTGGTAGGGTGGCAAGAGATTTATGGGTGGCTTCAGATGTTGGGAAAAGCTCTACAAAACAATACATTCAGTTGATTTCTCCTTCCTTGTTCCAAACAGTGCCCCTTCCCTCTGTGAGGAGCATGACGGTCTATGACGAACAGCCCACCACCATGAGGGTACGCTGGGAGGCTGCCGCCGGTGCTACGGGATACCTGCTGCAGTACGTCGCCATTAATGCCACCGTACCCACCACGCAGAAGGAGGTGAGGTCAAGTCAGGCCAATCTGGGCCATTTAGCTGGAAGTGGAAGCTTGGAGCTGAGCTGACAGTAGGAAGGTTATCCTGTTTTCTGGAAACTCTTTCACACCAGGTGCTGTCAATCCCCGTAGCAAAAATGAACAGTAGGTTCATTCTTGCTGCTGATTCATACGGTATCTGATACAGCACTGTAACTGGGAAACGGATGCCAGAGCAACCACCGAGAATTTCCGTGGTTGTGATATTTCTTTCAAGCCATGCCACAGTATCCCATGATCATGTCCAACGCTGTTACTTTCACAGCTGCGAGTCGGCCGAGATGTGACCACAACCCTCCTGGAGAGCCTCATCCCCAACACAGCCTACACTCTGTCCATCTTTGCCCTTCACAGTGGTGCAACCAGCGACCCTCTGTCTGACCTGGGTGTCACCTGTACGTGAACTCCCTGAATTTCTTTCTCCGATTGAATCCCATCAGAAGGTTCTCGAGGTTGTTCGTCTCTTATTCCAATCTCTCTCTCATTCCCTTGCAGTGCCTCTGCCCACTGGAAATCTGAGGATCACGGACGTCACCCACAGTACCATGAATCTCGACTGGGATGCCGCGCCAGGGAACGTGCGCAAGTATATCATCACGTACAAGCATGAGGACGCAGATGCTAAGGAGGTAATTCTGAGCTGCATTGTGAAGTAATCTGCATCAGGCTTTCGCAGATTGCCTTAGCTTTGGCAAAACCAAGATGTGGTTAAAACAATAAATCGTCACCCTTTTCTGCAAAAAAGCTACATTTCCCACATTCCCAACAGTGGCAGACATCACCTGATTGAAAGTATTGCCGATTAAGCAATGTCCTGCAATTCATTACCTTAGACAGCCGGGTGTGGTGAACTACGACCAGTGGGCCAGCGAAGGTTTGGGTGATCCAGATTCACGTTGCAGACGTCCTAGAGAATAATGCTTCTGGAGATAAATTGAAAGAGCAGACTTTGTCTGAAGGACTGCTGAAGTGGTCGTCTGTTCTTGGGGCCCTTGGGTTTGACTTCACTGCCTGGACTTTCTGGGAGACAGTGGCTTGCAAGGTCCCTTGGCTCATCAGACCACATCCTGCGGCATCAATCACAGCTCAGCTCCCCTCGTAACCCGTCGGCTTGGACTTGAAGTAAAAACCGGGCCTGGGGCTCAGCTAAAACGCTCATGGAGGAGACCATCCGAAATGTGGCAGCTCGGCTCCTTGATGGATGGTGTGTCCCTGGATGAGTGATTGTGGCTGGGTTCTTTTGGGGAAAACAGAAACTTCATAATCAAAACCCATCGCTGTGGATTTATGTATGAGGAAGCCTTCTTTGAGATGTAGATGGTTCCAAATTTACAGCCTTAAAAAAAAAGCATTACCGAGACATTACCAAGACTGCCTCAAGTATTACGGCATCTTTGAAACCCTTCGCAGTGGACTCTGGGTGGCTGTGTATTCATGGAAAGTTGTGGCTGCTAAGTAAATGAGGCATCGGATCCTTGTTTCTTTGGTGCTTTTTTCCTACCTGATGACACCATTTGAGGATTACAAATGATTACAAGATCAGTTTCAGAGTTCTCTTCATTTATCATTACCTCAAACTTTTCAACAAATCCTTCACAGAGTGTAAAAAACCAGCCAAGCTATTAATGAATGAATGGATTCCAAGAGCTCTTTTTCCAGTGATTCTCCTCCATATCTCAAATAACAATTCACTGATGTTCTCTTACAGTTATGGATATTATGCCACTCAGCACACACAATCATATTGAAACATTATGAGCTTCAGGGAGGAAAAACTTTCATGTCAATTCTAGTTTACCCTGACTTTTAGACAACCCATTCAAGAGCTATGAGTCATTCTGAATATTGTACTCTATTAACATTGACAAGTCAAATCTAAAATAGTCTTCACTAAATTTCTAGCAAAGTATTATTTACTGGTGTGTAAAATAACAGACAGTAATATGAAGTATCCAGTCATTATAAATTGTAAATAGTTTTTGGCAGGAAGGTGCTGTTATTGTTAAATGGTATAAGACATGATTTTCAACTCCATTTTTATTTTTATATTCAGACTGAAGTCTCAGGTCATGTGACGACCACAGTGCTTCGTGACCTCATCTCCCAGACCGAGTACGATGTGGCAGTCACCCCAGTGTACGATACAGGATCGGCTAACCCAATGCTCGGATATGCTGTGACTGGTAAGGAAATTTCCAGAGCCGCCCCTCTTCAGGTTCCTTGCTTGGTAAATGCTCACATGTTTTATTGGGATAGCAGCCCACACGGGTGCCGGTTGTCTGGTCATACACAGTCCTTTGTTCTCTTCCCAACACTAGATTAAATCAGTAACCATATACTTTTTCTACAATAGGTGTTGTCCCTGCCCCCAGTAACCTAAGGTTCTCAGATGTTACCTTGAGCAGCTTCATCGCCCACTGGGAGCATGGTGCCCCTGATGTGGCCCTCTACCGTATCAAATGGGCCAAGCATGGCCAAGATGACTTTCAATATGTAAGTGAACCATCAGGCATCAGAGGCTCTGCCTTGCTGTTTATCGAGGATCAGCAGCAGTCAGGCAGCTTTTCCACCGGCGACAGCTGTAGTTCTGTGTGTGTTTCCTCTCCTCCAGGCCATCCTGAACAATGACGACACCTCCTACCTGCTGGAATACCTGGATTCCGACACCCTGTACGATGTGTTCATCACAGCCATCTACCCCGATGAGTCGGAGAGCGAGGATCTGATGGGCAGCCAGCGCACATGTAGGGCAGCGGGGAATCGTTTCCAAATAGACATACAATTATGGATATTTACCTGCTTTTGCTCAGCCAAAATTGTAACACCGTTTTTTTTTCTCTTACAGTGGCAGACATTCCTACAGCTGGTAAGTACTTTGAGACACTAATTTCCATTCCTGATGAGCCAATCACAGAGACAGAAAGTGTGAATTTGATTCCCGGGTTTGTCGCCAGCACCAACGGGCCCCCCCCAGAACCTGCAGGTCTACAATGCTACCACCACCTCCCTGACAGTGAAATGGGACCACGCTCCAGGCCGTGTCCAGAACTACCGCATCACCTACAGACCGGAGGAGGGGGGCAGGCCCCAGATGGTACGTGAAGTCTCCAGCTCCCTAACCTGCCTTGCTATGGCATCCTTGCATTTTTTTCCCCACACCAGTGGAATGCTTACTTTTGACATAGAAATAAATATATTGTCGGACACTAAAAAAAAAGATTGTGGGTGTCTGTTAGCCATTAAGTGACCTTGATAGCAGTTTGGAAAGTGAAAGACATGACAGAGAACTTTATGGAGAAAACTCCCAGAAGCTTTTGCAAATTCACTGCCTTTATTTGGGTTTTTTGGGTGGTGTTTCATTATAATGTGCATATTCACAAATGAGTTTTATATAGTCTAGATACTAGCTGTCTAATCTTAGGTGAACATTTTCACATTAGGGGATTTTTAAAATCTGAAATTGGACTGGGACCTCCGGAGGTCCAGATCGGAGTAGACATCCTTTATATTTCTTCAGAAAGCATGGGAAATACTCCAAGGTGTGCAGCATTTCATCTGAAACGAGAAACATTGGAAGACGCACACTTCCTGATTGGCCCGTAGGGAGTGTTAATGAACCCGCTTCTTGATGATTCGATCTATCACAGTCCCGCCCTTGACCACACCCCTTTCTCACTCTTATCCCACCAATGGCTCCCCATCTGGGCCAAGCAACAACGTTTACTGCACCCTCTCCCCAGCCAAGTGCAGCACAGTAAACTCAACATTCATGCTTCTCCAGTCACCCATCCGCCTGTTTTCTAGATCAGTTATAGATTTACTTTGGCAGCGAAGATGACAGAATAACAATAAGAGAAATATGCACTCTTCGCGGGGGGGTTGGAGCAGGAGAATGCCATTGCCACCTTGCAAGTATCTGTCTCTGGCGGGAAACGGGCAGGTTCTCTGTTTTTGGCTCTTGTAGGGAGGCCAGTGAGCTTTCTACAGCTGGTTTGGCGATGGGAGTTTTTCTGAAGACAGCTTTTTGCTGCCAAATACCAATAGACATCAAGTGCCCAGCAGACTCTTCTGTGAAGTGCTTTTGGATTAACAATGGAGAGTTTCTTCTCCTTCCAGAAAAATGTAACTGGCATCAGCTGGATCGGTTTATGTTAATGAAAAAAATATCTCCATAACTTCATGTGAAAACTAGATTTGCTATTGATGCAGCAGTGTGTGACACAGCTAGTAATTCTGAAGTTTATTTGTTTTTGTGAGATTATTAAGCTGCCAGCCTAGGGGAGCGCTTAAATGAACAACTCACGTCTGTGAAGAGTTGGGGCAAAAATTTCTCTCACTTAATCAGACCCAGATCGGTGGCAAGAAGAACAGCGTGGTCCTGCAGAAGCTGACCCCCGACACACCCTACTCCATCACCGTGGCAGCGATATACGCTACTGGCGAAAGCAAAGACATTTCTGGCGAGGGCAAGACAAGTAAGCGCCTATGCTATGCTGCTTTCTTCAGTATTGGTCTCCTGTTAGAGTCCGAGAGATCCGTCGTACCGCGAGCACCCCTGGCTTTAGAGCGGAGATCTGACATCCTTCATCTTGGCTACGTACCTTGCTTCAGGGTTGCCAATTATTCTATTTTAAACATAACATTAGCTACATCAAAAATGTTTGAGTAGTTTGCAAACCCTACAGAGTATTTACAAGGCAATTAAAAAAATGTCACATACATGTGCGTGTGCATGTGTGTGCAGACTTATTTCGAGTGAAAATCTCACTAGCTGACCAGAGTTGGCGACCCTGTTACATCTGTCACGTAAACAGTAATGCAGCTTTGTGATTTGTTCCCGATTTCTATCAAGTCCTTAAATAGAAGATGTCAATTTTTATTACGTCACTGTGCATATTTATTCTGTATTCTATGCTCCCCTTCGATGTCAGTATCTTGAGGTGCTGGCGAGCGCCTGACACACGCACGTCGTGCTCCCACATGCGCGCGACTGCATCAGTTATAAACACTGATGTCATTGATGCATTGCAGAAGAAATCACAGCCGTTTCTGGGTGATTAGTAGCATCGCTAACAGAGGGGCAGAAAGGCTGCCATCTGTGCCCTGGACACGCTGTCTTTTCAGCCTGTATGAAGGGGATTAGAGCTGCTGTCCAGCAATTCTAAAGAGAACCAACTACCAATTGTCATTGTCAACACCACAGAGCCATTGAGTGGAGTGCGGAACCTCCAGGTGACCGATCCCACCACCAGCACCCTCAGGGTGACCTGGGAGCCAGCAGAAGGCAATGTCCGCCAATATCGCATCTTCTACGTTCCGGCCACAGGGGGCGATGAAGAACAGGTACAGTAGCCATTTGTCCACAGTCTTTAGCAGCCCATCTGTGTTCGGCTGAGTGTCATTGCAGCTCTTTTATGCATATGGACAATACTCAACTTCTTAGAGAATTTAAATTTTGTGACAATGGTCATAGATGCCATTTGGAGATAGACCTTGTCCATAAGACCTTCTCATAACGCTTTTTGAGACTTTCCATCTGCCAGAGAGTTTAGGTTTGGTTGGTTGTCACGTCCAAGTAAACCTTATTGATTCAGTAAGCGTTAACTGCCTTTGAAGCAGCATGGGGTGGGAGACCATGTGCTTGTCTTAGTGCTTTAGTTTGTCCTGCATGAGTGACCACAGCCGTGCTCTCCTGTGCCCACCAGACGCAGGTCTCCGGGTCCACCACCAACACGGTCCTGAGAAACCTCATGCAGGACACCATCTATACCGTGACTGTGGTGCCGGTCTATGCCCTGGGCGAGGGAAAGCGCATGTCGGAAAACGGAAAGACCCGTGAGTCACATGTTAGGCAGATTCTGAAGGCTCAATGTGGAAACCCTTTGAGATCATATGATATGGAGAGGAATCCCTCCTGCTAAATCACCATGCAGTAACACAATGCCAGGAACACAAACAAAACCGAAGATCCACAAAACCATAAACAATATTAACTACATTACATAAATATAACTGGAAACATAAATCAATTAATTATTTATCCATTTGTCCAGTACATGGTTGACATGATGATCATTCCAGCAAAGAAACATAATCCAATCCATAATAAATTGCAATTTATAATACACTACTGAATAATTTATAATTCTCATTATGTCTTTAATGTCTGAGCTTAAAAATTGGATTATGCATAGGATGGACTCTAAAATCCTTGATGGATCTGTTCCCATTTTTTGCATGGATATAGTATAGCAGAGTCTGCTTACATAGCACATCTGACTGGGTTTGGGATGGAAGTTAAGGTAGCGATTGGCCTCCACTCCTAGCCCAGGCGTTCGCTGCACCGAACCATAAAACAGAACAAAGGAGTCCTTCTTTTTGAATACAGGGCACGGCTCCTTTGCTGTATATTCCATCCTGTGTGTTTTTCTTCACTCTGCTTGAGTTGGGCTCCTTGCTTAGTTTGCACAAACCATCTCCAGGAACTACCAGTCAGCAG
This sequence comes from Stomatorhinus ivindoensis, assembly GCA_019775895.2. Classification (NCBI taxonomy): domain Eukaryota; kingdom Metazoa; phylum Chordata; class Actinopteri; order Osteoglossiformes; family Mormyridae; genus Stomatorhinus; species Stomatorhinus ivindoensis. The sequence goes on from JABFEB020000026.1 coordinate 21,974,958, forward strand.
AGGCCGGGAAGCATGTTGATATAAAAGACCTCTGTTACCAGTTAGCGGGGAATTCTGTGTCGCTTCTTCATTCTTTTTTTAATGAGAGAAGAATAATCACTTTACACATTTCAGTTGTTTAAAGTTACACCGTTCCTCTCCAGGTATTCTTCAGCAGCTAATCATGTAAAATAGTTTATACTGACTCATGTTGTGTGCTAATTTGATTTAATCCCTGAAAAACTTTGATAACTTCATTTTATTTATTAGAGTATCCACTTCTTGCTGCTTGAGCTGTCCTGGTTCCACCACATCTGTTTAGAACAGATACCTGATATTTTTCAAAGTATGCAAAGGGACAACAATGCCATCTGAGGCAAGTTAAAATTAAAATAGTTTGACAACAATCCCCATGAAACTCACACTTCGTGGAATTGCCTCAGGACCAGTTGTTTGCAGTTTCAATGTTGTGTGGTCATGTGGTCTGATGTTGTGTGGTCATGTGGTCTGATGTTGTGTGGTCATGTGGTCTGACATTGTGTGGTCATGTGATCTGACCCCTCCCCTCTTCCTGTCATTTCCTCCTTCCTCAGTCGTGCGCTCGGCACCCAGAAACATTCAGGTGTACAACCCCACCACCAACACCCTGAATGTGCGATGGGAGCCCGCCTCAGGACAAGTGCAGCAGTACCGAGTCTCTTATGCTCCGCTGACTGGGACCAGGCCCTCAGAATCTGTGAGTTTGCTGGGAAGTCTTAAGCTGGGCTCTCTTCCCGCTGAATTACCAAATACTGAGTAGACCTTGATTTTGGGGGGCATGTTTGGCCTGCTGATAAAAGTAAATGAGAAATATTTTTATAAACCTTTTAGATCCTAAAATTCCAATAGTAGCTTTTTTACGGTTACTTAATAGATTGTGACTTATAAATCAAAAAAGAAGGACCATCAAGCCATGTTAGAGAAACCCTCTCAAAACCAAAACATCTCTGGCAGATGTGCCACACGTTGCTTGTTTTTCTTGCAGATTACAGGACTGGAAGTTTGAGGCTTTTGGGTCGGCTGGTGGTTTAAGTCCTTGAATTAAGCTCTGGTCTATTAGGAAACAAGGAGCCAGTTAAAACCTAAAATGTTTCAAACTCTCTTTTTTATATTTTGCTTTTCAAAACTTAGAATGTGTTTAAAATAGCTCTAAACAATAAACGCTTTAGAGGTTTACACTTCAAAAAATTTAAGCACATTTATTTGATTTTAGTAAGTTAAAAACTTTGTTATAATGGGTTTTTGACACTACCATTTGTATTTGCAAGGAATATTAAACAGATATACATATGAAAATATTGTTAATCTGTGTCACATTACACTGTTATTATTGATCAAGTGTTGCTAACATGACTGAGATGACAATGCTTTGGTTACCTTTTTTAGTGAGACAAATTAATCCAGTATAATCTGAAACAGACTTTCCGTGTGAGAAGTGTTAGTCTGTCCCTAATCTGGCAAAACACCATGTGGGATGTATTGTGTGGAATCAGTTACAAGGCAATAGAAATGGCATTTCTGGTGTTGACTTATAGCAGAACCACATTAGACGCATGGACTTAAGTAGAACCACATGACACACATTATTATGATTTACCATTTATATTTAGAATGTAATTAATAAAGTATTTTTGTTGAGGGTGACATGAGGTTATGGGTAGGTGGATCTGTGTTTGTATTTTGTGTGATCAAGGATGTATTTCAGAAACGCACATTCAATGACCAAAATCCAGTTGTTGAGCATCTTCCCTTGTCTGTAGGTCTTGGTCCCAGGAAACACCCACACTACCTTGCTGCAACAGCTGACGCCAGACACGGAGTACTCGGTCAATGTGGTGGCTCTGTACGCTGACGGAGAGGGACCATCGGTCTCCAGTGATGGCTCGACATGTAAGGTCCCCCACAGTGTTGCACTCTGGAAACGTAACCCTTCTACAACCTCCTGAGACCCAAGGAAAAAAAGTGTCCTTCAATTTTAGGTTATTTGTCTTTGGAGGAAATGACATCTTCCAATTTAGATTTTTTTCAAATTTATTTTTATTTTTAATTTCACAGCTTCTCCTCTTTAGTGTAAAACAGGAATAAATATGTTTCCTTACATCAGTGAAAAGAGATGCAAAAACAAAATGTCCACTACAATGGACATAAATGAATGGATGGGGTCTCAGAAGGATAAACAACCAAAACGATATTGCAGTTGTACTGTTCGCTGGCCGCCGTTAAGACTTTTTCCAATGCGGAGAGTTTTGACATCTGTGAAAAGAAAATCTAGCTTTTTGAACTAGGATGAACACAGAAGTCAAGATGTGTGGCATCTCGTTGACTCCCCCCCCTCCATTTTCTGTAACACTCCAGTGCCCCGCAGTGCACCGAGGAATCTCCGTGTCTACGACCCTACCACCAGCACCCTGAGCGTGAGTTGGGATCATGCCGACGGGCCTGTCCAGCAATATCGCATCGTCTACGCCCCCACCACCGGCGATCCCATCGAGGAAAATGTGAGTATCTAAGTTGCTGCGTGACATAGTACCAACTCGGCTTCCAAAGGCTTCACCTTGTCTGTGGTCATAGGGTGGACATATGCGTGCTTAACCATGCTCGTGTTCTTGTGTACCTGTTTTACACCATCTGCAGCCCTGCCCCAAATTTCAAGCATGTATCAGTTGCATCCTTACCAAAAAACACCAATGTCATGATTCAGTGTGCTCCAGGTTCATTTTTGGGAGACAAGTTAGAAAGACCAATCTTGCCAAGACTACAAGTACAATCTTGTACCCAACTCTCAGGTATCTGTCCCTGGGAACAGAAACAGCGTCATCCTGCAGAACCTGCATCCAGATACCCCCTACACCATAACCGTGGAGCCCATATACGCTGATGGCCCAGGAGGCGAGCTCACAGGACCGGGCCGTACAGGTAACTGGCCCTTAATGCTACATGGTGTCAGAGGCTTCTCCAAGCCTAGGATCACTGAGGAACCTCACCACTTCATGAACTGAACATTCGCCTGACTCACGGGTACAAAGGGAGACCATTATCTTCCAGTCATTCATTCTCATCCATGTCGTTTGGATGAGCGGTTTGGGAAACTCATGCCATAGCTACTTAAGGCAAATACATATCAAAAGACAGGAGATTCAGGCCTGGCACTGCAAAGAAGTGAAGCAGAATCCAGGCTGCCTGTTCTATGTATATTTTTACAGAAAGATGATTGCGAGGAAGTAGGTGTCTACAAAGTCAGTGGTCAGCTGATCAGTGACTCATCCCGTTTCATCCTCTCCTGCCTTTTAGTTGGCCTCCTGGAGCCCCGAAACCTGCGCGTTTCTGACGAGTGGTATACCCGCTTCCGCGTGTCCTGGGACCCTGCACCCTCCCGTGTCACTGGGTACAAGCTGATCTACCAGCCCCAAGGTAAACTTAGGGGTCAAGCACCTGGAAAGACTTCAACTGCTACATCTTTTATCCGCCAGGAATCAATCAAGCCAGTGAATTATTCATTCTTTTATATCTTCAGATTTTTTTTTTATTAGCAGGGACAAATGTGTGACACTACGATGTTTTGTACTCCTAGATAAGGATGAGACAATGGAGGTATTCGTTGGGGACGTGACTTCGTACATCCTCCACAATTTGCAACCTGGCACCACATATGACCTCAAGGTCTACGCTCAGTATGACGCTGGTCTGAGTGGAGCCTTAGTTGGACAAGGAACGACATGTATGTAGCTTCAATCTTGGAATTTGGCACATTCTTAAATACTTACTGCTTTGCCATGGTTATCATTAGATCCAATCACAAAACGAACACTTCCTTTACCCACCGGACTCACTATGATTATATATGCTTGAAGGCTTATGCTATGCTACCATCTTGCCTCCCTTCTCCTCAGTGTACTTGAATGTCACTGACCTGGTGACATACAACGTTGGCTATGACAGGTTCTGCATCCGATGGACACCCCACAGAGCAGCCACCTCGTACAGAATCAAGCTCAACCCCTTTGACCGTAAGTAGAGCTAACCTGTCTCCATCTACCTGGGCATGAAAACATACTGATGTATAAAGTCTTGGTTAGAAATGAGAAAATTGATGGAACATTGTTTAGTTCTCGGTGAAGCGTTTTACTCAGCCTTTTAGGTAGTCAGTGATGTGTTTTTTTAGTGCTAAAAAATTGGTCATCCATCATGTGTGGCTTACACACTGAACCCAGAAAACTCTGAATTTGGTTTAATTTTGCCTCTTTCTGGTCACCTCAAGAGCATAATCAGGTCATTTAAGCAAATGGTTCCTCTACCAGGGATGAATTTTGCCCCTGACTGAAATAGCTTGGCTTCTTTAAGTACCACTTAGTCATACTGTAAACATTAATACAAGCAAGAGCTGTTGGTAGCTTTTGGTCTGTACAGTATATGGCAGTCATTATTGTTCACCACATCAAGCTCATTTGGGCAAGAAGGCAAACATTCCGTAAAGGTAAATTATCCACTGAATCGAGGACATGTGTGATTTTATGCTCAAGTGTGGCAAAAGTCACGTAGTTGTACGGCATGTAGGAGGATTTTTTTGATGAAAAGGAGGTGCAGTGTAGTTTCTTGAGCAATGACTCTATCCTCAAATGTGGGACCGTGTTTGGTCTGCTGTGTTTGTAGCGTCGAAGCGAGGCCAGCAGGAAATCACTGTCACAGGCTCAGAGAGCCAGTACTGTTTCGATGGCCTCTCCCCGGACTCCTTGTACAACGCCACCGTCTTTGCTCAGACACCAAACCTGGAGGGCCCTGGAGTGAGCGCTAAGGAGCGGACCTGTGAGTGCCCCAGTCTCTCACTCCACTGCTGGTTCATATCCACGCCAACGAGAGCAGCTCAGTCAATATGGTCAGATTATAACAAGCCATGTTTGTTTTGATTTTGTTATTCGTCGTAGTGGTGAAGCCCACAGAGCCTCCAACGCAGCCCCCAACTCCGCCCCCACCTCCCACAATCCCTCCTGCTATGGAAGGTAAGGACACGGTGTTCCTTTAGTTTATGATATTGGTGGGCCTACACTGTGGCCTGGCCACAGGGGGAATCCATTAGAACATTCCATACAGCGCTGGTGTCCTTCAGGGGGAGCAGAGACAGCCCCCAGAGCACCCCGCTGACAGGGCAGGGGGCCCATCTGTCAGTCTTGTCTGCCTACTGAAGGCTAAGCAGTACGGAGCCTGCTGGGCTAATGGATTCAAAATGCTACGTGCGGTTAACCCCGGGCTATCAAGCACAAGCCAGCCCTGCAAGCATTCCGACAAAAATGTGCAATTTTACATGCAGGATTAATGCACATGGTCCTTCAGGGAAGGAAGGCACTGCGTATGTTGTAGCTGACTTTGAACTATAGTTTGTTGCTATTGCATAATGTTAAAAAATGAGCTGAACATTAAACGGTGAAATTTGAATTATTGATTCAACTTCAATGACTTCAGTTATCACTACGTAATGAGAATTCATTGTCATCTTTTTTTTCTCTTCAATTTTCAGTGTGTAAAGGTGCCAAGGCCGATCTGGTGTTCCTCATCGATGGGTCATGGAGTATTGGAGACGACAACTTCAACAAAGTTTTGAATTTTGTGTTCAGCACCATTGGTGCCCTCGATGTCGTAAGCCCTCAAGGAATGCAGGTGTGAGAAGATGTCTTTCTTGGAGGCATTCAGCTTTTGTATGGGGGGGTGGTCTGTAACAGGAGTAGTGGAGGATTGTTCAGCAATTCCATGAAAGCTTTGGCAGATAAGCTATGGCTACTGTGACTCATTGCCTTTGACTCCTTGGCTTGCAGGTATCTTTCGTGCAGTACAGTGACGATGCCAAGACAGAGTTCAAACTCAACACCTACCATAACAAGGGGACGGTGTTAGCCGCCCTGCAACTTGTCCATTACAGAGGAGGAAACACTAAAACAGGTACCCCCACCCCCAGGTTCCTGCTCCATGCAGTTGTATTGGATCTCCATGTGCTCCTTGGGCACCATGGCTGATGAGTTCATAACGGCCAGCCGCCCATATGACACCTGCTGGTTTCTTCACGTCCTGTAGAAGCTATTTGGTGCCCCCTTTAAAATGACACAGTTCGGTTCTGCACTCACTGAGTCTGTCTAATCTAGGGGTGGCCCTCAAACATGTTGGTGAGAAGGTCCTCACCTCAGACAATGGCATGCGGAGAAACGTGCCCAAGGTCTTGGTGGTCGTCACAGACGGCCGCTCTCAAGACGAAGTGAAGAAGAGTGCTTCGACGTTGCAGCATATGGGTGAGTGCATGAGGCCCTCTCCACATGTCCAACCCCCCCTCCAGAATGTCAGTTGGGAGAGGTCTGTAAGTGGAGTCTTGCTCTTCCAGGTTACAGCCTGTTCGTCATTGGCGTGGCTGATGTGGATTTTGCCGAGTTGCGAAATATCGGCAGCAAGCCCAGCGAACGACACGTCTTCATTGTAGATGATTTTGACGCTTTCGCAAAGATTCAGGATAATCTCATCACGTTCATCTGCGAAACAGCTACATCCAGTAAGACAGCCATCACCTCTGTATTTTAAACCTTTCTCCCAGAGATTGTCATGGTTTCCCAGACTATACCTCGCAAAGTAATGCACCATCTTTTACTTCTACCTCAGCTTGTCCTTTGATTTTCCTGGATGGATTTACATCACCGGGTAAGAAGACATTTATTTCCTAAAGAATTCAGTAGGCCTAAGACTGTACAGCTGGCAGTTTGCAGGGATTGTTTGAGAGTTTACGTATGTCCATTGAAGGGGGATGTGCAAAAATAATCAAAAAGTAATGTGATCAAGTGTTTGAGGAGCAACTGACTACTTATAATAGTGGGTCTTGTCTTGTTTTAGTAACTATTCTACAGACAGCCCGTCCCTTTAACGAATTTACACATATGAACAGTATTTTGAAACTCAGATAGCAGAAAGTTCAGAAACTGGCTTTCGATTGATTTGAGCAATGTACTCTGCAGGCTTCAGGATGCTGGAGGCTTTCAACCTCACTGACCGGACATACGCCGCCGTCAAAGGCATCTCCATGGAATCAGGGTCCTTCAACAGTTATGTAACCTACCGGCTGCACAAGAACGCCGGCCTCTCCCAACCCACAAAGTAAGTCCAAGCTGACATTGAATCTCAGAATACCCCCCCCCCCACACACACACACACCTACCTACCATGTACTAGAGCTGGCTGGCAACCGGGGTTTGCTGTTGTGGGTTCTGGTTCGTGTATTGATGTGTTGGACCAGTGCCACAAGTCTGTGCAGCCGGTGGAATGAGGTGTTACCAAAGACACAACAATTTCTGTTTGAATGAGAGATTGCCTCAGCAAAGCCCACCCTCCTGCTCCACGGGGGTAGCCACAGAGGTCGCGACCTGCAGATTTTTCACCCAGTGTAACATCTCCAGGCACCAGGAGGGCCAGGCGGATTGTGTCGAAACATCCACAGCCAGATGATTCCTTTGTTAATTTGTCCATAATAGCTTTTGTTTAGTGCGTGTGTTGGAAGTCAAGTAAATGTGCACAAATGGAAACACTTTTTGAATTTTTTATTATTATTAAATACTTCCAATATGTTGTGACTCTGTTGGGACTGTTGGCATTTGTGCCAGATGCACGGATGAATAAATGGAATTTTTTTTCCCACTTGCATGTGTACTCTGAGTTGCCTCGCTGCCTGTTTGCCTTGCAGTAGATGGTCGACAGTGATAGTCACCCCATATCACTCACAGACGATGAGACATCAAATGAGGCCATTGGGGCTTCTAAGTATAGGCCTCTGTGGGCTGTTTCGTTCTGACTCAGCATGGCATTAGGTTTCTTTTAAGAGCAATCCTTGTGTTTTTTTTTTTTATACCTAAACCTGTTTTTTTTTTTACCATTTTAAACGGGGCACACACAGAAAGTCTAACCTTTTGGAAACGTCCCAGAGTTCATTGTCAAATGTGTTACAGCTCCAGCTTAAGTTTTTATTTAGACTCAAGTGTTATTTTTGCAGGGAGATTCACCCAGAGGGTCTGCCACCGACCTACACTATCATCCTCCTCTTCCGTCTCCTCCCGGATACACCCACAGAGGCTTTCGACATTTGGCAGATCTCCGACAGCGGCAACAAACCGGAAGTCGGAGTCACTGTTGACCGTAAGACCCATTCCTACTTCTTCTAACCATAATAGCTGCCTGCCAGCTGTGAACATTGAGGTTTTCCCCTTCCCCCATCTCCATCATGAAACATCAGCATTAACTTAATGAGCTCCAGACCCCAGAGCTAAATTGACCTCTAGCAGTAATTAAACCCTTATGCAGAAGCTACATACCTATGTATAGACATCCCCAGGACAGGCCAGTGCAAACAGCAGGCATTTACAGCATGTCTACACGGCAGACTATTAAGTATTTCGCCTGTATGACCTTCTTTCAGTTACTCTCTGCACATCTAACATCTTCTCCTGCTTATTTATCTCTTCAAGCATCCAGTAGGACAATCACATTCTACAACAAGGACACCAGGGGTGAGATGCAGAGAGCTACATTCGATAGCGAGCCAGTGAGAAAGATCTTCCACGGAAGCTTCCATAAGGTACATTTTGTTAGTAGTTAGCATGCTGCTAATGGGCCTCTGCATGCAACGAGTCAGAGATTCTATTTTCAAGTACTACAGTCACTTCTCAACTTGCTTGAAATTTTATTTGATTCTCATAGCGTGGGCTATGAAGTCTGCTATCTGGTTAAGCCACAACATTTAAGGTTCTTTTTTTAATGCAAGCATTTTTGTGCCGTGTAACTTTCCGGGTGGGCCTGCTCGAGCCACACGGCTCTCGAGAGTAAGTCCAGCTCATGTGTTCCAAGTGGCCTAGTGACTCCCATGTCCCCGTAAGCCAGTACACAACCGTTTGCAGATGAACTGGCATCCTATAAGAGGAGTATCCACCCTCGTGTGCTACCCTTCCTGAGCTCTCAGCAGCCTGGCGGGAGAAGCTATTATTAAAAACAGAGAAAGAAATAATGTCAAGAAAAAGACATTTTTTTGTCAAGCAGAATCAAAAACTAAGCTGATGATGTAGGTTCAAATCCAGACACACTTGATGTGAGAAAGACCACTGCTTAGGGACCAACATGGCATCCAGGCCCTAGGACACAATGACAATCAGAACCCTTAGCGAGCTGGAAGCGTGAATCTGCCTGATTCCTATGACTAAAGACAGAGGAATCAGATGAGCTGCTGGAGACTATGAATTGCTGGTCTGCTGTAAGATTTTGATGGATTCATTTTTTTTGAGTTTGTTTTGATTTATTCTATAAAGAAACTTGTGTACCTAAAAGTGGTTTTATTTATTTCTCTCTCTTTGGCTTTGGGCGGAGGACTTGCAGTTTAAACTAATATACTAAGAAGGTGCTTCTAGACAGATTTTTTAAACCAAAGTGCTCCAAAGAGTTCCTCATGCAACAGTTCAACCCCACATTTCTCCTCAACCCATCTCCATCTTCCCCATCTTTATTAATAAGTTTATTATGTAAGGGATGGATCAGGAATCTTTCCCAACAGCCAGGAGCGAGCCGTTTCGGCCAGAGAATGTTCTAGCTACTGTTTCCACAGCCTCAGCAGCGATGTCAGACTCTGGGGGCTTCATCTTACCAAAATCCATTCTGTTCAAGAGGAGGACCAAATGGTTTGAGAAAGAAAACAATTTTACTGGAATAGTTGAAGAACTCTATGTATGTAAACCATAGAGTAAGATTAAAAAAAAAAAAACAATCAAGAGATTTTTTTTTACCAGACTGTTAAAAATGTGCTGCCTTTGGTATGTGGTGCTTGGAAAAAATTGGGTCACTTCTGTAGGCATTGAACAGTTGCATCAGAAAGCACATGCAGAGCCACTCTGGGTTTTATTCCCGACCTCCTGGCTCTCTCACCATTCAATAGGTTTCTGGCTTTGCTCTCTGTTTCTAAATTGTGGTGGCTTTCACTTACGGGGAGGTTATCCCATGCCGCGATTCACACAGCACATCACCTTGGACTATGAACTCGATCTCGCAGCACTCAACACCTAACTCGCTGCTTTGCATCATCCGCCAAGATCCTTCACCCCGCGACTGTTCCTCGGGTCATCAACAGTATCGCTAATAACAATTGCAATTGCTGGGAGAAAGGCTCGCCCGCCATAAAGTCAGCGGTAAAGCTCAGGTAAAGCTGCCTAACTGAAAGAGACACGGCTGAAGCAGAGAGAGGGAAGGGGTGCTTCATTCACGTGGGAAATATCAAGAAACCATTTTAGAATCAGAATATTATATAAACTGGGAGGAAAACACCCCCGTCATGGCAGTTGTTGGTATGCTTCACGTCCTTCAAAATGACATATGAGACTCACCCCCCCGGCCGTGCATAAACAAAGCAGAGCCAACAGGATTTAACCTGTCAACCAGCATCTCTAATCCCTTCAGTTAGAATGTGCAACTTCTCCTCTCTGTCTGCTTTGGAAAGCTTGTAGCTCACTTAATATATTTTAAAGGCACTTTGTGTGTTACAAATTGGAGAGCGGTCTACCTTGTGCCGCTTTTTCAGAGCAGTTCATAGATTTTAAAAATGATCCTTTGACAGACCTCGTTGTGCGATGGGAGATGCTGGAAGATTCCTTGCAGGTGAATGCTGACAGATTCACATTCATCTCCCATGGCTTAGTTAGGCTTCTCAAACCGAGATGTTATTTTTGGAGGGATGTGTGACTCTTTGTTAGTGATTTGCCACCCCACAGAGGCTCGCGGCCCCATTTTTAACATGCCCAGAAAGAATGCGTGGACGTTACCGCACGGTGCTCTGACCGAAACATTTTGTCATGTCGGACTGCACAAACTCACCATTATCTGGAGGGAAGGTGTCAGCGGTCAGACTTTCCACTTGCGGCTCAGCCACATCCAGCATTCCCGTGCAATAACGAGAGCGAGGAGTGAGCGGATTGGAAAAAATCAAAGGGGCTCTTAATGTATGACTTCTGGTTTTATTTGCTGGGAATCAAGGTGGGGGTGGGGGGGGGCGGTAATGATCGGGTATATTTTCCCAGGCCATGGATTGGACAGACCGTAGAGTCTACTGAACTACTCCCTGGTCGACAAAATCTTCTGAGGCCCCAGGTGACATTTTGTTGGGAGGCCCAGAATTCCTTGAGAGGGCCCTGACCTTTGTGCTTTCTGCTTTTTGTCCTTCCTTATTTCTGACCAAGAATAAAAAGCATAGTAAATCTTAACAGATTAAATTATTGAAAATTTTAATTTTTATTCCTCTCTGTAAAACATCATCATCGCTTGTATGAAAGAACTCCTGAATACTCTTCGGGACTTCAGGTCACCTATGGACTTGTCCTTTTCATACGGGACTTGGAAGTGCAGAAATGCTAGCTTGCTGTTGCATGAGAACATAGATGCAAAACGTTGTGCGTATATGTCGCTAATGTGCTGCACAAGAAAATCTAAGTTTTGAGCTGTGTAAGTTGTTAATAAACAATAAGAGCAGATAATCTTAATACTGGACTCCAACTTCTACAGCAAGTTCTCTGTTAGTGCAGGATAAATTAGCCTTGTCTTGCTATTTAATGCCCAGGGGTTGATGCTGGACATAGCAACCTGTTGCTTTAGCTGTAGTCAGATAATGTGGGGAGATGGGGCACTCACAAGGCAAGGCCAAGAACAATAACGTAGGCGTGAAGAAATCATTGAACCCAGTCAACAGCAGCAGAAACGAAACCATATGGTGGCTGTTTCTGGACCCCCAGAAGCCATGTAAGCGGCATTAGTTGCTGTGAACCAAGCGTTTTTAACAAAAGAGGTCAACTAATTCCAGACTTGCTGCAGTCACATTGTTAGCTGAGGGTGGGAAAGTCAGACATTTCCTCAATGCAGAGGTGCAGTATATTCTCAGTAAATTAAGTTGCACGATGGTTTTCCTCCAGATTTGCAGCATTACCATCTTTTATGTTGGAATTATATGAAAATGACACCTCACCCATGCCATTTAGCATTCACACATTCTCACACATTCCGAAAGAAAGATAAAATGAGCGAGTGCAGATTGTGCACCTTAATGATAGCTTTCTACATGCTTTGCTACTGTATTCTCACTGCTGAGATTCTCCACACTTTGGTGATGTAATCTCATGCTGTTTGTCCCCTCCAGTTAAGTCACCATGAGAGAGCCGTCGTGGTTGGTCAACCATGGCCTCGGTTGCCAGAGAGGTTTCCCATAATGCTATGTGCGGTTTCCAGCACCCGTATCTCAAGCTGTGGTTTTGAAAAATGTGCCATAATGTAAGAATGTTAGCCAAGTGCATTACTGGCGTGCGATAGACACGCTACCACCCCAGACATTCCTACTGTTCCTCAAAGTGCAACTGTTTGTAAGAGGAGCCTTTTAACGGTGTACCACGAAATGACATAATCGCTAGATGTGGCAAGGCCATTCTGGACAGACACCAGACGATATTCAGTATGAAACCTTTTTGTGGTTGAGATTTATGGAAAGGGCCTGTGTACTATACACCACATGTAAAGCACCGTTACTGCATGCTGCTGGATGGGAGGGAGATGAATGAGGTACACTCTCAGTCCATAGTGCAGACGTATGTATTTTTCATCATGCTATGAATGGAAAAAAGTTGCTGACACAAAGTTTCCTGTTACAGTGTAACCACCAGTATTACCTTACAGTATGTAATAATGTATAATTAACTTAAACCCACAGGGACAACACTGGAGGGGATATGAGATTTTTTTTTTTGTTGCAATTATCATTTTCAAAGAGGAATAGATTGAGTGACGTGAATGTCTGCTTTTGCTGGGAAACTCATCGCTCTGTGTGTCTGTGTCGTTGCAGCTGCACATGACGATCACTCCGAAGAGCGTGAAACTCAACGTGGACTGCCAGACGGTGGCCGAGAAGGAGATTAAGGAGGCCAGAAATGTATCTGTGGATGGCACTGAAACCCTGGGCAGGATGAGGAATTCGAAAGGTTCAGCAACAGTGAGTAAAATCCCAGACGCAAGTCTCAGGAGTCGAAGGCTCAGCTTCCAGTCCTTCTGAATGGTCCTTTCTCTTCATCCATTTGCATTGACTTGATACTTAGCATGAATGATTTTTTGTGTGTGTGTTCTGTGTGCTGTGCTGCGCAGTTCCAGCTCCAGATGTTCGACATAGTCTGCAGTGCAGGCTGGACCAGCAGGGACAGATGTTGCGACCTGCCATCGACGGTGAGAATTTATTTAATTGTCATAAAAATCTGTGCCTGTGCCACCAGACGGTGTCAGCCTCTACAACAGTCTTAACAACAAATTTCCATAGTAAAATAAAACTCCCAGGCTGGGTTCATCTAAATCGAGGAACAACCGCTAGTGGACAGATTCAGGTTTCCTGCTGTAAATCAGGGTGCGATTAGCATGGAATGTTCATCATTATTAATAAACATGATTGGCTAAACATGATTGGCTGCAGCGCGTGTCACCCTTCAGGATGTTCAATTTGATCATTCATCGTTCGTTGAGATAAGTGACATTTTTGGAGAGAGGACACGGGGAACACTTCCTATCCCGTATGTGCATCAGCCTCGGTTTAAGAGGGGAAGAGTCTGGAATACTCAGGAGATACCCTCAGGGAGCATGGAATTCTAATCAGGGCTTGGGCCATAAGGGAAGGTTGTCCGACCCGGCAAATTGCTATCTCTTCCTCAATTCTGCCATCTTTCACCATCAGAGAGATGAGGCGAAATGTCCCGCTCTTCCCCACTCCTGCACATGTGCTCAGGATAGCATTGGACCTCAAGGAGCCCCAGGACCTCCGGTAAACTCATCACACATCTCCGTCTTGCTTGAACTACACCAGCCTTTTGGTCCCGAATGAAACTGTGAGAGTGTTTGGACTTTAATTCTGATGGGTTAGACAGATCAGCGTAACGTTACATGATAGCAGGGATTTTCTTTTTTTTTTTAAATGCTCGCATTATGATTATGTAAGCATAAAACAACTGCAATTATTTGTGACATTAAATACAAGCTGCGTTTACTTCTCTACTTCAGGTTATTTACCCAGGTTGTTTCCTAAGGGCACTATTAGCCTAGCGTTTGAATCATTACTGTGTTCATAAAGCTGTAAAGAAGGTTTTTTTCCCAGAAAAAAGCAAACGTTTCACTGGGAAATATCGTCTCACTGCTGCGGTGTGCTGTTTCCTTGTGTCTGTAGGGTGGTCCTGGTATAAAGGGACCCCGCGGCGAAAGGGGCGACCTCGGGCCGTCTGTAAGTAGCTGCTACCATTTTACATGTGCGTCTCACATCTTGTCAGTCACATGAACAAAAAGGTGCATTTGGCGACGGCACAATTTCAGTGAAGCGAGTGCAGAAATTGACAGACGTGTCCTATAATTCCCAGAGTCAAAACACTTTAGCTGACAGCTACTATAAACTATAAAACAATTACTTTGCATTGAAGCAGCAGCTGTTGGCTTCCAGTAGCTTCTTTCCGCCAGCAACAGGCTATTCAGTCTAGAGGTACTCTTGAGAAAATGGCCTTGGGAAGTCAACAGCTTGGCCTTTAATTTGACTGTTTGCTTGTTTGTTTGTTGGTTGTAGGGCCCCATGGGCCCACGGGGGGAACTGGGCCTGCCAGGACCAATGGGGCCACCAGGCCCACAAGGACCCAATGGGTTGTCTCTTCCCGGCGAGCCGGTAGGTCACATGCCGAAGAGTTTCACTTTGTTTGTTTCCAACTTCATCTCTCCTGTCATAAAGCACCAATTCAAGGGCCTGCATTTACATTCTGAAGAGTCAGGCTTTTGGAACAACTGTAGCTAAAGGTCTTTACTGTCAGTATATCTCTACTGTCTGGAAATAATATCACATTGTTTTTTAAACCATCGTTTCATTTTAGCAGGGATACATAAATTAGCACACATTAGATTATCCCCAAGTGCGGATAAAGAAACGGGAACAGGCTTAACATAAACTGCTGATATTTCTCTTTGTGACAGTGTATTTTTCTCTGAACTGAACAATTGCCCATTCGTTGGTATTGTGCACCATTTACGTAATTAAACAGAAATACAATACTTTTTCATCTTTCTTGATTTACCGCAGGGCCGCCCGGGACCCAAAGGAGACACTGGTGATCCCGGTCAACCTGGACGCCAAGTAAGTACAACATCAGAGCTTGGCGTTCGCTGAAAGGGAAACCAGAGGTAAAAAATAGTTGTACTATTATGGATCCCTTCCACGTGGCAAGTTTTACTGGGGAAAAAAGTAATTTTTATTTAAGACACACACTGATATAGCTATACTGGCCTACAAAATAGTCAGATGGTCACAATGCTAAATCTGCCGCTACCTAGTACTCAAAAGACTTAGCCCTCTAATTTATGAAAGTATGTTCTACATAGTGCTCCTTTTGCAAATTAGGTAAGATAAACTATATAGATCTCAGTAGGAAATTTTGCTGTAATTTGGATAAATATGGTCCATGAAAGGGGTGGAGGTGCATTATGGGAAATCTGTTTTGGTTGGATTTATAGCTTGCTGATTGCACCACAGAGAAATGACGCATAGAATGCTAAGGGAAGACATGTGCAGAGGGCTGCATGTAAATGTCAGGGGCCAGGGCTTACAGGCATGGAAAGGGAGTCCCAAGGCAACATGCCACCGCGACCTGTATTTGTGGGGTGTCTGTTACCCCTGTTCATTTTCCCAGCTTTTAGATTAAAGTCTCAAGGAAATGGTGTAGCACACCAGTCAAAAGGGGCTCAGCAACTGGGAACTGTATCTTTTGATATATAAGGAGTTACAAGCTTCTGTTTTCTTTTAGAGACATTTTACTCCATGTCAGATGGTTCCAATCTTTAGTGTAGAGATGAAAAGCAGACTGTTGGAAGCCTCGCAGTCACAAAGTGATTCTCTAACGAGGACTATAGGGGGCAGGCCGAACTGTGGTTATGAAGCAACGCTCGTGTTGCGCAGCATGGGCCTTAAACCAATTTCCCCTCGGTAACATTATTCACTCCGAATGAAGGCTGTACAGAAGGGTTGCTGTTGCTGTGGGAAGATGACATTGACAGGCGCCTATGGATAAATAATGACCTGCAGGCTAAGTACAGTAAACCAGGCTAGATATGCTTCATTTTTTGGTAGCTAGAACCAAATTATCGGGGATAGGAGGAGTGTATTAGCATTAGTACAATAAAACTTATGAAACGTTTGGCCCATTCATTTCAAGTATAGGTCTTGACTTTCTTAAGGACTTTTTTGAACACTCTTCTATCCTCCTAGGGTCCACCTGGACAAGCTGGTTCTGTAGGCCCGGTCGGACCAATTGGACAAAGGGTAAGCCAACAGTTACATTAGCTGATGATTTACAGAAATGCAGATTTTTTTTACCTTGAACTGGCTATAATGACATCACAAGTCATTAAAGTACAACATTATATTTACTTATGGGCCTGATTGTTTTCCTTGTAGTACAATAAAGTCAAGTCATTAAATCAGAGGAGGCTACATTCATGAATGCTATCATTGGTTGCATTAATGTAGGGACCCCCTGGAAAAGAAGGACCTGCTGGACCCCGGGGCCCCTCAGGTCCAATGGTAGGTACCCACTGAAAAAAAAACAGGACACACTATCAGTGGTTTGTTTTTCTTGCACGCGTGATTAATTCGGACCATGTGTCGCTAATAGGAAATGCATGCTGTTTCCCACAGTTCCGATGGCACAGGCTCGCAAAATAAATAAACTCTCGACATCCCGAGAGTAAGCCGGCTTTATCTCCAGCATCTTGACTGGTTTGCTCGTACTATCATTCCTTCCCTAGGGAAGCCCTGGAGCTCCTGGAATGCCAGGACCTACTGGAAAACCGGGAAAGCCAGGAGACACCGGGCACCCTGTACGTACACGTTTTTTTTGGTGCTAAAATGACCCTGGCGGTATTTTGAGGATCCAAATAAGATGGGTACATGACTGACCCCAGCAAGCTGGATAGATACAGTTGGTACCAGCCCATTGTTATCCTGAATATCAGAAGGTCAGCTTTGTGGACTGCAGATGGAGTATTAGATGTTGGTGTTGTACTGTATATTAGCACATTTTCATATGGACTGACTAACCATGGCAGGAAGCAGATGTGTTAAATTTCACCGTTTTACAACAACCGAAAAAAATATTTGTGCCAAAAAGCTGATTCTGAGATGGAACTGCATGAAGCTTGAATGGGAGTTACAGATACATACTTTTAGAAATATGGAAATTTCATTTCAAACTGAACAGCACCACGAGGCCATTTAACTGCATGTTAAAAGCTAGAATGAGTAGCTTTCTAGAGATGCCCCTTAATATATCAAATTACGATAAAAGAACAATGGATTCACCGTTGAGTTCTTTACTTGACTGTTTATTGTATGGGTCACTATAATATGGTAGTCTACGAATGAATGGAAATCAGCAGTCCTATGCATTGAAACAAGTTCTGTTAGATCTTGTATAATTTTTATTCATTGAGTGATTTATAGTGTCTACAGTGGCTTTTCTTAAACGTTTGTCTGTTTCTTACTATAGGGAGCCATTGGCCTGAAAGGAGAGAAAGGTGAAAGGGTGAGTAATGCAAACTGTTCACGAGGTATATTTTAGTGTCAGAGCACATCTGTGCTTTTTTGTGTTAAAATATGTTCATGTTCGTTTTAGGGGGACTTTGCATCTCAGAACATGATGCGATCCATAGCCAGACAAGTCTGTGAGCAGCTGGTCAACAGTGAGTCGCCCATCACGTTTGTTCTGTAAGGAAGCGAGTACTATCACGGTTAGATCGATTGTTGGCTGATTGTGGTCCTCACCAATGCTTTACTCAGGTCAAATGAGCAGGGTTGACATGATGCTGAACCAGATCCCCAACGGCTACCGTAGCAACAGTCCTGGTCCTGCTGGGCCTCCTGGACCTCCTGGGAGTACTGGGTCTCGTGGCGAACCAGGTCAGCCAGGAAGAAGTGGCTTCCCAGGAACTCCAGGGTTGCCTGGGCAACAGGGAGAGAGAGGTGGGTCCTTTTCCTACTTTTATACATTACTGCCTAATTCACATATAACGGACGAAGCATATTTTTTTGTGTCTTAGATTTCTGTTTCCTGAATAATTCAGGCCTGATGAATGTTTTATGCCTGCGGCCATTTCACAGTAACTGCCGTGAGTTATTCTCGAAATTTGTGCAGCGCGGCGAAAAGCTGATATCTCCGAATCCGTGCGTGAACACTTGCATATGTTCCTGATGTTATGGTCTACATCAATCTATCTAATGATACGGTCGACAACGACATGATGGCGCAACGCAGAGCCTGAACACCAAGTTCAGGCTAAGAAAAAATAGGTTTTCTGTCTGTCTCACAGTTTCCACTTTCCAGAGCATTTCCAGTGGTTTCTGAAGGATGGAATGTTTCTGTTGAACGCATGGATGCATTAAGTTGTGGAGATACTGACGCCGCTTAACTGAAGAGTGGTTCCCTTAATGACTTAGGGCCACCTGGAGAAAAGGGTGAACGAGGTAGTCCAGGGACTGGAATCCGAGGACAGAGAGGCCCATCCGGACCACCTGGTGAGTTCTGATCCATGAAAATCCTTGCTGATACATGTTCTAAACTGAGGAGATGCCTGTTTAATGGTCGTGGAGTGCGTGGTGTTCTCCCTCCGCACGCTGGGGATGGATGAGACGTTCATTTCTTTCTCACATATAGAAACCATTATTTTTTTCACAGCTGTTTCCAACATGCCGCATTAGTAAATCTGTCACAGGGCTTCTTTACGACGTCACATTCCTCAGCTGAGACCTAATTTTTTAATAGCTGTAATATTTCATTGTGCCACTGAATCGGCGATCTCCCAGTTGAAATATTAGTGCAACAGTTCTGAAAAACATTGAGGCAACATGCACCTAGATGGATCCCATGTTTCATTTGGAAAGGTAATCATCTGTCCTCAGTCTTTAATCGTCACATCTGATGGTTGATTATAACTGTTTGAAAGTCAAAGACACTTCATACAATGACCACCGCTAAAAAGTTAATTGGAAATGTGTCCAGCCATGTTAGCAGGAGTGCATGGAATTTTAGGCATCCTTGTCCATAAATTAGTTAACCACTCCATATAATGCCGATTGATTTCACTATAAAAATTCACATACATTTAACTTTTTTTGTAACCCACTCCTACACACAGCTTTCATTTTCTGGAAAACTTGGTCCATAAAGCGAAGTTATGACTTCATTCCTCCAAGGGGCTCGGGGCATTGAGTCCGACACAGTCATCCACCTTAATTATAGAACAGCCAGCCTTCCCAAAACCACTGGATCCCCACGGGGCTCTGCTTTATTCCACAGAGACTTGGAAATCGCAGTCGCTCAGTCATTGATGTCTACGGACCAATGGGATACGGCCAAATCCTTCTTTTTCCCCATAAATAATACGGAACACTGCCAGCAAGCAAGCTCACTGGTTCAGTTCTTTAGGTTTTTTGCGTAGCCTTTCATACAATAGAGGCCCCTGGTGGCTTCATCCACAGCACATGTGCTGCTGCGTTTGGAGAGCAAGAGGGGTGGGGGGGGGGATTTCATATCCACTGTATCCCGTCTAGACAGACTGGGGCAGGGGGTAGCTTTACACAGATCTGGGTTTGTCTCCCCTTAATTGAGCAGTCTAAATATTTAAATTGCAGTGGTACAAACCAATTTTCCCTTCCACTTCCAGTTGGGATTGGATGGTGATGCCAGTGGATCTTGAGTGTTTGTTTTTCACCCCGCTTCCCTTTCCAGGCCCACAAGGCGAGTCGCGAACAGGACCTACAGGCCCCACGGGCTCCTCCGGGCCACCTGGACCCCCAGGTCGTCAGGGTTCCCACGGCATCCGGGGTCCACCTGGTCCCCCTGGATACTGCGACTCCTCCCAGTGTGTGGGCATCCCTTACAATGGACAAGGTTACCCGGGTAGGTCGCCACATGCCCATGCGTAACAGGAGTAATATTGCGAAAATGTAATACTGTATGGAGTTAAAATATATAACGTGATTTTCTGTGACATTTACAAATTTCAATGCCTATCTATAGTACCTAGCTATGACTTAAACTGTCTTTGAAATGTATTGCGAGTAGTCGGATAGTCTGACTAGCTACTATTTTTTTAAAAGAATAAAAAAAGAGGAAAGTTAGTTTTCGCAGAACGCTAACATGCTCTTTAACCTGTTTCAGGTTCGGCATAGTTCATTTTATAAGCCGCCTGTGCTGCTTTCACTTTGAAACCCAGCAACACAAACAAAAAGTCCTGTTTCTGTGCTCATTTGCTTATGAGGCGCTATGGATAACCACCATGGATATGATTAACGAACACGGCTGACCACCGTGAAGGGAACCGACTGGTACTAACAACACTTTACAGCAGACTTCATGGCTCGTGGGCTGTTTGCATCTTGAGCCCACACAGCAAGCAGAAAGTGAGGGATATATATATATATATATATATAGATATAGAGAGAGAGAGAGAGAGTGAGAGAGAGAGAGAGAAACAACTTCACTCTTGGAAGGAGCATGTGAAACTACTAACAAGGAGGATTTATAACCAAGAAGAACAGTGTTAACATGGTAAACATTTGAGATGAAATCTGTAAATAAACTAATTGTGCATTGTAAATGATTTTTGTTTTCAAATGAGTTAACATCCGTAATGAGCTTGTGCCTTATAACCTGCTGCTTGCTGAATGCTCACATAACCTCCTCCTTCAAGCCTGATGTGACACATCCACCCTCTGCTCGGTCCAGACTGAAGCACGCAGTGTTTGTATATTATAATCCTGGGAGTCTTTGTAATACTATTTACTAAGATTTTGTAAGGTGCTTTTCTCTGTTTTTTTATTTGTTTGTTATGATAAATTTATTTCTAAAAGGTACTAAACACTATAGAATCATTCAGGGGTGATTTTTGTATCAAATGCCGCGAGGGTATAAATTATGTGTTAGTCAGTCATTCGCCTTTTTTATAGGAATGTCATACCTGAAAGTCTTTAAATGCTTAGTAGTCTGTTGTGTGATCATTACTTACCGCAGTGCCTTACTTGAGCTGAGGATGGTTACGGACACTGTCACCTGTCACGGCCACACAATTTGGCTTTTACGTAAAAGACTTGTATCCTAGAGTGGGTTGGTACCATTGAGTAGCGCAGCCAAAAGCCAGAAGTGATGGTATTTCTGCATGCAGAGTTGCTGATTAAATCCATGTTCATTTGGCCAAAACGATATTTCCAACCAGACCGCTTCCAGCCTGGGCCTGAAACCTACGTAGTGCCAATCCCAGTGGAACCCTCAGAAGACTATGAAACAGAAATTCAGTCACAAATCCAGCGTGGAAAGCGGTCACTATCAAGAGAGGGATCCCAGAGGATAGCACCATAAAACAAAATTAAAGAAAAAAAAAGAACACGAGGATAATGCCATTTTTTGCCATAATTATTAATTTTTTATTTTCAACATATGCTTGCATTGAGGTGAATTTGCACCGGAGTGTAAGAACATACCTTGGGTAATGCGTGATGTGGCGGTGGTGAATATCGGCCGAATTTGCGAGTCTTTCATTGAAAACCTGTGAGCTTGCACTCTGTACCTTGAAATGTCTCTGCTTGTAAAATAACTGTGCTAATGTGTTTACTACAGCCCTATGTTTAATGCAGTGGTGTCAAAGTTAGCATTCACATGGAAGGTCAGTGTGTGTTTCAGCGTTAAGGCATCAGGCACCGCGAGGTCTGGCTTTCACTCAACATTCATCACGGTTCATCACAAATGTCTTCATGTAAAATTGTGTGTTATGTCACCATGACTGTATCTGGGGTAATTGGTTCGGGATCTACCAAAAAAAAAAATTAAAACATCAATACTGCAGTTAATTTCCTTTTTTTATTTTAGACTAAATATTTATCAGTTTTATTATACCAACTCACAGCTGATTTTACCAAAGGTGGAATTGCATGTCTGTGTTGTATATTTAGTAAGGGTTTTTAAAAATCAGAATATATAGTTGTTGTTTTTTTTTTTTTACCGATATTCAGCGCAGTTGGAATTGGTTGGCAACTCTATGGCTATAGAATTGCCATTTTAACTGCAAATTGTGAATTTCACAGCCGTATTTTCTTATTTATTTCTGACAGAAGAGGCATTTTTCAATAAAACTACTGAAAATGTATCATCTGTGTCCATTTCACATTTGTAAAACTGTAACAAAAAAAAGACAATAAGATAAAGAGGAAAAAAAAAATGGTGACATGCAATGCAGACTGTGAGTTTTGTCAGCCAAAGAGTTGTATTAAAAATGAACCATACCTAGACTGGCAGCTGGTCTGCTTATTCTGTACACTCAGCCGTGGTTGTTAGTCTCTGTGCAGATGAACCTGCTTCTTGTTGGTCAGCTAAGTAAGACCACGTCCACATCTTTATTTACTTTTAAAATTTTGGGTCCTTGTAGTATATGATAGACTGTGTTCACGGTTCCCATCCGCAAAAAAAGAATTCCCTGTCATCAACGTCTTCTCAAAACACATTGGTTCATGCAGTGGAAGAAAAATAAAATGAACCTCATTGTTTTTTCTTTGTCTTGTTGAATGGAGATGAATACGAATTTGGGAGAAAAACAGTTTCTAAATTCAAAGCCTGGCCTTCATATTGGCCTTCATAACCCAATGCAGCACAAACCACTTAGTGCTAAGGGGGAAAAACTAAATACTGATGCCAGTAGAATTATTGAACATTTTAGTAATACAATTCATTTAATTCTAAACAAAAAACATGGTTAGTCACATAAGGATTATATATATATATTCCAACGTTTTTCAAGAGACGTTTTTCAAAAGGTTATGTCTGAGAGGGAAAAAGTATTCTTCATTAAACATTGTCAGGAGGCAAATGAACATCTTTAAAATGTTAAACTTAATACTGCACTACTGTAGTGACGCACCCTGTTCCAGCGTGATGGGCTTGTGATTTAGTTGGGTGTGGGAAACGTAATTTCACGAATAATTTAAAATGTATATAAGCCTCAGTTTTCATTCAGAAGAAGTTCCTGCACATTAATGATGACCGGTCCTTCAAGAACACTTTAATTTCAGATTCCGTGAACACAAATACATTCAAATAGACCTTTTGAAAGCTCATCCTTTGAAGGTTGATGGTAAATGGTACAGGATTTTCCAGAGGTAAAACATGCAAAAAATGCAGAAAGTCTTTGATAACAGCAAAATTACAGAGCATGCCAGGGGTGGGTGGGGTAGATAAAGGAAAACATTAGTGTCACAGTTTACCTTTGTGCTTCATCCATCAAAAAAAACTGTGTACCATCCCCTCAAATATAAACCACAGTAAAAAAGACTTTTATTGACATTAGAATATTTCAAAATATTTTACTGCTTAGCAGAACAGAGTGTTTTATCACAAGTTTATTACCAGAGTATTCCCACAAAGATATGGGTGGCAAGTTTTAGACTCTGCACATCAACTGCAGACAGATTAATCCAGTAAAAAAAAAGACTACAAAGAATTGTGTGTTTTTATGTCACCAGATCTTACCGATTTAATTATTCCTGGTAAGTGGAAGGTAGTAAAAGGATAATTACAACAACTAATATTATAATACTGTTAGGCCCTAAATATATTGAATAGAGGTCCAATTTAGTTGGTGACAAACTATGCTAATAAATATGTAATAATAAACAGCTTCATATAATACGATAGAAGCTATAGATTTTACGTATTTAAGTATGTAGCCGACGTTGACTTCGCTGCTTCACATGCATTATGTTAAAGGACAAGCAAACCACAGAAACACTGTCAACACTGTCAGCCCTCAATCCTTTAGTATATGTAGCAGAAAGCGTGATATACCACTCAGGTCTCGCCTAAATTAAAACACGAATTACCTGTCTATATAGTAGGTGAGGGGCAACTATTACATTTGACACTTTATGTGTTTTTACACCTCAACATTAATTGAGCCAAAGCAGGAGATCAATGTCCCAATCCAGTCATTACTGCCAACTGCCACATGTTGCTGAATATGCCCTGCTTGTAAGGGAATTCTCTGCTCGTGGACTTTGGCGTTTCTTGAAGGGGAGGAATTCTGCACTTTAAAAGGTTCTCTCCAAAACCCGTGAGTCACACGACCCAGGTCCCCCGGCAGGATCACGCCATTTGCGAGATGCCAGGTGCTTGTCGTTTGCACGTATGCCTCATACCTGCCGGGCCGGCAGTAAAAAGTCCCTTTCAACATTTCTGTAAATAAATAAATATAAATAAATAAATTGGCCTTAATGTACATCTCTGCTCCTCCTTTTTTGCAGACCTGCACGTACGTACTGGTGTACACCTCATCTCAGAAGCAGGGCGGGGTGTCGGAATGCTGATGCGTTTTCCGTCCAATAATGACATTATAACCAAGCACTTTTGACAGAGCATCAGTGGTGCAAGTGTCTCAGTACATTAATAGTAGCTATAATGCTGGCGAGTGCAGTCTGTGCCTTCTAGGGAGAACCTGCTAGAAACTGTATCGTATAAGTCATGGTCGCCAACTGTCTCACATTTTCAGACTCTCACACTCATGCAAGAAATCTTACAGCAACTCTTTATTATTCCCTTATAAACCTAAAATTAGCTACATCAAAAGCTCTGGGATAATTGGCAAATCCTACAGACTAGTGATTAAACTGTTACATACATATATACAGTATGTGTGTGCAGATGTGTCTCGAATTGAAAATCTCACTCCAGCCAGCTAACCAAAGTTGGCAACCCTGATAAATACGCAGCTTCTGCTCAGCCAGCTACAGCTTTGCACATAGCAGATGGAACTGGTGGACTCAGGCGAAAGCCTGTATACGTGTGACACGACACACTTTCCTCTCGTGCATCGTGCTTTTATGCTGGCAACTGGCAGGTTTAACAAGGTCAACTTCAAGCGTGCCAAAACACAAAGAAAAATTCTTTGAATTGCACTTACTTCCTCCATTTTCTTTTCCAATGGCTAAAGTGAGGTGAAATAATTCCAGTTATTAAGATGAATGGTGCATAGTTTGAACAAAAGGGAAAGATCTGGGGTCACATATGAGCACAATACCGTATGTAAACACACAGGAAGAGCCTCAGTGAGTTCCGATACCATTCTTGCAGCACCCAAAGGTCACCATACTGAAAGTCTGTAAATGCTTAGTACAACCCTGGAGGTGTGAAGCTATGGCGCCATTAGCCTAGCTCCTGTGTTGCGAGTTTTGCACCTCTTCTTGCGCCTCGTGCCAAGTGCAAAAATAGCAACACTCTTCAACCATTTCTATATAAAGGAGTGAAGGTATTTCTCATAAGATCTTGAGATACTTGGCACCTCGATGTCATTAACGCATGAAATGCAGTATTTTGTGGAATCACAGGAGCTCAGCAGGCTAGGATGCTGTCCTCAGGATCACAAGGTTGGCAAAATTATGTCACCCTTGGGGCCGCCGCCGTTCGCCCTAGGGACTGGCGGACTCCGGCTTTGCACTTCTACGTCTCTTTGGATGAAAGCATCTGCTACATAAATGAAAATGCAAATTGCATGGGAAAGACATTATAGAGAAACATGGGGCCCGTAGCTGAGTTTTCTCACCATACATCAGGGATTAGAAATGCTTAGCCTTCGTGAAAGTGAGCATAACTGTGTTCAGTTTTTTTTAAAATATGCTTTGAAGGGCAGTTTCATGACTTGCTCTTTATCTGCATTTATTGCAATGCAATTCATCGCATGCTGGTCTGCCAGAATCCGCAGCTTTCAAACTGCAGCTCTAATTATTCTGTGGCAACTGTTTTAACTGGGATATTTTCCTGTGATTGTTCTAGAAAAACTTAAATGGCTCCAAACCTTCCTCTATATCTCTGAAGTTTGGTTTGTCAAAAAAGTGTCACCCCATTGTAAATGTACACACATCTAACAGTGTACAATGGCAAAATGAAGACAGAATATCTGCTAAAAATACTCATATGTAAAACGCATGCAGAAAATCACTGTATACTTTAATAGTCCTGGTTTTTGAATTTGCATGTCACCTCTCAGAGGGTCTCCTGCTCTTTAAGAATAGTTGAAAGACAACTTTACTGTTTTAATTACAAACAGTAGTTATTTACATGCTTTTGCAAGTCAAGGCTGCATGTTGTCATGACAACGTACAGACAGCTTTGCAAGAACAGAGCGTACAGTGGGTACGGAAAGTATTCAGATCCCCTTCAATTTTTCTACTCTGTTATATTGCAGCCATTTGCTAAAATCATTTAAATTATTTTTTCCCTCATTAATGTACACACAGCACCCCATATTG
>JABFEB020000026.1:22021872-22033568 GCA_019775895.2 Stomatorhinus ivindoensis
AAATCCTTAGACACAGTTCCCTTATTCCTTTCCGAGCCTGGAAACTATAATCGAGGTAGAGAGACGTGTCAGTGAGTAATTTGATCGTAATGTAGAGTGTGTGACCCAACAATCAGGACACATGCCATCCGTTCATTCACAACACATGTTCTATGAGTCTTCCTGTTGTCCTTTATGTCCATGTCCCAGAAATGACTGACGCAGGTTAAACAAGGATGGTGTTTATGAAGTAACCTCCTGAAGGTCAGGGGAAACACAAAATTTTCCACATCTATGGGTAAGTGGAGAAAAGGTCCATTTTGTACACACTTATTATTTACCTTTCTTTTACCACAGACGAAAGAGATCATGGTTGTGGTCGTGCATTTTTCCCAGAATCCACTCTTTGCGTCCTTTTTTGTTAGCGTTGTTTGCATTTTTCACATTCAGGTAACACATGGTGAACCTCAGCATGGCTGTGGATGGTATTTGTTCTTGTAAACTTTGTTGTTGTTCTGCCTCAAAGATCAGTCATTACCGGAATCAGAAAAACTGAATAATGTTACTGACGCTAATCCTTATTTGCATACTTATAGGTAAATCATCAGGCATGATATACATGCACTGATACATATATGTAATGCTTTAAAATGCTTTCTGTAGCTATTCTAGTATTAAAATGATCGATTTACAAGCAACAAATGTAATGTCTGATGGAGGCTAATGTGCCTGGTACTGTTTCAATTTTGGCTAAATTGGTTGGTCTTTGTGGTAACAAAACTTGCTACTGAACAAATAACCACACAGACGTGTTACATCTTTCTGCAATCTAAGCACATAATGTATTTGTGTCTTAACACCATCTCCCATGTTATTACCCAGTAAAATAAAACCGGATTGTATTTCTGAGGCGATACGTGTCATTTAACAAGAGGCTATGTGCCATTATTATTTTTATTGGGTTGAAGTGAGACACTCTGAATTACTAATGCTGAGCTTCCATCAGCTGATTAATCGTGCTATTACACATTGTGGAATTCATGTGCGTTATGAGGCATCTGTGCGGAGAGTATGAGCACTCAGTCGGGTAATTTCAGGCAACCTTAGGGCCAGTTGTTTTGGGGAATAAAAGAAAATATATTTTCAGG
Organism: Stomatorhinus ivindoensis; assembly: GCA_019775895.2. NCBI lineage: Eukaryota > Metazoa > Chordata > Actinopteri > Osteoglossiformes > Mormyridae > Stomatorhinus > Stomatorhinus ivindoensis. The sequence goes on from JABFEB020000026.1 coordinate 22,023,000, forward strand.
GCTCATAAGCCTTCAGGGCTATAAAATCCACCAAGAGACACTTTTGTCAGATAACCCTGGGGTTCCAGCCAGCGCCCTCTGGGGGTCACGTTCTTGCAGAAACTATCTGCCCCAAAATGTGCTTCTAACTCTTGGATTCATGTCCAAGGACATCGTCCAAACCATGTTGCTGCTCCTTAGAAAAATGTCTGCTTAGGAATGAATGGGAACAATGATTCACCACCACGCTGGTTCTGCTCCAATCATGCAGCTTCATAGGTAAATAAACAGCAGCAAAAATGAACGTGAGGCTAAATCTCCGGACACGGGGATCTTCTTCTGTAGCTGAATAGATTCACAGCTGCTTAAACTACCTTGGAAGTTTTACATTATTACCCTCGCTTTATTATTACTACTTGTAATAATTATTACGGTGATTGCTCTCGTCCTTCCATTCCCAAATATTTCCACAAGTATTTCACAAATAGGCAGCCGGCATAACAGGATAAAATGTGCATATTCTGTCTACCTGTGAAGATCAGGTTTTATGACATAAGATCAAGGCGGTCTGACGTTTATGTTGTAATTAGAATTTTAAGTAGAATACATGAAGATGCCACTTCTTTCTGTATTTCAATCCATATAGTAATCTAAAGGAAAATATTCATAGAGGACTGCATGACAATGATGAGCTTAGAACCTGCAAAGGAAATTGCATTTACTGTGGCTCTGTTGGACTTGGTTCCTGCGTTCAATGAGAAACAGATTAGCATGTGTGCAGAGGGCTTATCTCAAAGATAATGTAGGAAAAGAAGTTGGAGGTAGAGGAGGCCTCAACGAAAATGCGTGCTGGTTTTGCTTCATCAGATTCCTGGAACTTCATTCATCTGCAGAACATCTTCAAACTCTTGCATACAGGAGTCTGGCCAGGTAATTACATCGCAACTAAGCAGGACTGCATGCATAACAGTAGGGAGAGCCCAGTGGAACCTCGCCGAGTCATGTGAGCATGGTGGTTTTGCTCAAGCTGGGAAGTGACAATGAGTGACAGGGAGCAGATCTTGAAGATCTTTGTGGAGCCATTTAAAAAGTGGGTATGTGACCGCAAGAGGTCAAATATGCTGAGTGCAAAGCCTCTGAGTGCGGCGGAGTGGGAAAGCGTGCTGATTGGCTGACCTTGTGGATTTCAAAGGCTCATGTCATAAGCAAGAAGTCAGTCCTGCAAACTGACGTAATGTTCGCTGACTCCCTGCAACCCCACCTTCATGTCCCAACCAATATAAATGCTGCAAACCCAATGTTTCCTCTCGCCTGTAGCTGGACATCTTCAGTGTCATCCAGAATTTCAGATTCGATGTATCAAAATCCAGTAAAAACCCGTCCTCAGTCTGTGCGTGCCAAGTGGCCTCTCATTCCGTGAAATGTTCCGCCATGTCAAAAAATCCAAACAGTGTTCTCCCTCGGAGTATTTAATTATTTTTTAAGGCAAGGTCAAAGGTCAAAATCTAATTAGTGTGTGATGAATAATACATGCAATTAAAATAATTAACCAAATTAAATGCTGCACCCAACTTTTAGAACATTCCAGTTTAGTTTTGAACTATAGCTGATTTCAGTCTGGAAATGTATATTGTCACTTGGTTTTGTGTTCTTTAGCAATCATAGGTGAGCGTATACTTCACTTAATACTGTTAAAAACTCATTTTACCCCCATATTTTTACCACCAACATTTTTTCTGTGCTGTGGAGCAGTAGACATGGACGAAAGTTTCCAACAAACCTTTTTATATATATATATATATATATATATATATATATATATTATAAATGGAAACCTCTGATGCATAGTAGTTAAAACAGTGGACTACAATGGAAAAGAAAAAGTTTTGTGGGCTAGACCGGCTCTTATTATTTACTTAGTGGTGTTTGGATAACTTGCCATTTTTCCACATTTAAATGGTTGGAGTAGAACTGTATTTCTACGGGACAGCGGCTCCCCCGAGACGTTCCTGATCTCTCCTCTTCTCACAGAGCATAATGTACTATCCTGAAAGTCTGGTAAATAAAATACACTGATCCTCAGGAAATATGAATCCTATTTTTTATTTTTTTTTTGTCTGCATTGAAAAAAAAGTTACATTTTGCACGGCCTGTTGGGTAACCACTTTGGGGCAGATAACGGTTTGTTTATATTGAGTCTAGTTGAGGTTTTTTTTTTTACAATGTTGCACTGATCAAACTATTTAGATTGGTGATAAACACACGGAAGAGCCAGACATATAACCAGTAAACAGGCAATATCTGTGCTTTCCACTTAAGTGGAGGGTTGATTTCCTCACCCCAACATCCTGAATGGCATCACGTAAATTATTTTTCAGTACAGAGACCCATCCAGATATGTTCAGTCCAATCAGACCAAAAGCATAATAAACCTTTAATCCTACTTAAAGGTTTCCGGGTCTCCGGTCATACGAGCAGCCGTCTTTGTTTCATTTAAGGGAGCAATGAAAGATAAAATGCAAAACAGCAGAAATCAAGGAATGATAAAGAAGAAAATAAGGGAATTGTATTACATTATAGTCCTTCCAACAAGGATGAGAAGCAACATGTGGCTTTTACTGGAACTGAACCTGAAGTCTGAATCAAATAAAGATCAAAATCCACACACATTGGAGTCAACGGAAGAGCAACACTGTAATCTGACTTCATCATCAAACATCAAGGGGGTGTGCAGCACAGTCAGTCAGGGGTGGGTGTCTCTGTTTGGAAGGTCGGAGATTTCAATCCCATAGTGGCTGGAATATTGTGCTCTAAGCCCCTTTCGCTGCAGGGGTGTTGGACGCAGGCTGAACCCAGAGGGGCGTTGAATGCAGGCTGAACCCACAGGGGTGTTGGACACAGGCTGAACCCAGAGGGGTGTTGAATGCGTGCTGAACCTGCTCTCAGACAAACTTTGTGTGCTTTTATTAGATAATAAACTGTCATTAATACGTCTTTGTAATTGTTCATTCTTGCTGTTGACTTCAGTGATTAATGTCGTTTTTCTGACTCTCCGTGTCATTTACAGTAGGCGATATGTTGTAAACAAATTTTATGCTACACTAAGCGTCCAGTTTATGGGCGTCATCTTAATGTCATTATTCACTGTCTTGTGTGTAAAGGCATTTATAAAGATCATTATAGATGCTTCATATGGCACCAGGGGTCTCTAAGAATATCTCCTTAATGAGCTGGGGAATTGGTATCTCTTATTAAGAAGTGATGGATTGTCCTGCCTCCTCTTTCAGACTCTCCATATTCACATGTGTGATGAAATAACAGATCATAAAAACAGGGTCAGGAGAAGTGGAACTATGATAAGCTGTCTGCCTAAGATCAGTTTAATAATAAATCTGAAAGCAAAACTGGATGCTTCTTTAATGGAATAGAATGGGAAATTTAAAGTCAATGGTTACTGGGTAAAAAAAAACAAAACTCTGCATTTCATTTATTCGCCAGAAGCTTTTAACCCGGGCCCTGTCCCATGAGAAGCTGGGGGTTAAGGGCCGTGCTCAGGGGCTGAAGGGTGAAAACACTCTGTCAGCCCTGGGATTGCGATCACGGGCACAGCATCCCAACCCACGCAGGCAGCCCCACACCTCCCCTCCCCCAAGTCTTACCGTTTTCTCTGCTCATGAAGGGCTTGGAATGGGATCTTTCATTTGTCAATAGAGAGTGAATGGAAGAATTTGACAGACCTCCCACGGAGGCATGAAACTGCACCGTAAAGCTTTGAGAGGTTTCTGGTTTCACTCCTGCCTTGGGTTGTAAAGCATCCTGCAGGGAGGTGCAGATACTTTCCCCCACCCCTGCAACACGGACTGCTGCAGGCTGTGCGTGATGCAAGCGAGTCCGACTGCCCATTAAGCTCTCAGATGCTGACCTCGCACTGAAAAATCACGTCTCCACAAACATAATGGCTCCTGGATTCAAAGCATTAATTAACACATTAAAGCCCTCATTTAACACCAAATTCTGTATGTTATACGCATTTTATTATTAGTACATTATTGCAAATCATGTCTGTGTTTTTAAAAATGAATTTCAAACAGTCATCCCTTAAAATGTGGGTGCAATCTCAATTATGAAAGACAGAAGCACATAAAAATCCAATGACGTTTTTCTATAATTCTTTTAATTACTTACAGAAAATATTACTTGTATCTTATAAGATAATAAAATTAATTAGTTATACTGAATCTTACACAGGCACTGACTGCATAAAAAGTAACAGAAATGATCTCGCATTTTCCAGCTCTTGTGGTTAATTGGCATAATTACCCTGCTATATCACAGGCCATTATGTCAGAAGGACTAATTTAACAAACTTTTCCCATGGTTTCTATTGAAATTTAAAATGTTGCCATTAATTGAGTATATTCTGAGCAAAAATGCAATGAAATCCATTTGCCTGATGGTGAAAGTGCTAAGTTTTAGGAATGTGAGTGGTTGACAAATCACGTAATTATGACATAGCACCAATGATGTCATTGTGATTAATCTGTGTAAACGTTCATAAAATGGCTGAAGGAATGTTAAAGAATGGTGTGCACTGTGCCCAATCTGAAGTAAATACCAAACATGTTTTCCAAAAACCTGTGTCTAAATATGACCATATGTCGATGCAGATCTTTAAAAATTGACATGTAACTCGATAACCTTGGTGAATGCTAGAATTTCTTTTTCTGAATTTTATTTTGAAATCCGATTTCAAGTGATATTTCATGAAGAGCCAAAGCCGGAGCTTTCACACTCCTTGTGGTTCGTTGAGCCGATAGCTACACATTCCTGTGTTTCAGTGAAAACTGTGACCGGCATGTCATGACATGGACAATCTGGTAATTGCCCACAGTATGAATCGAAATGGTGACTTTAGACCAACTCCTGGTATATTTAGACTTATTGACTGATGCTGCCCTTGAGCTATACAGACATATTTAGTGCCATGCTACTGCTGTTTATCACTTGACTTGAGAATTGCAAGATAATTATTCATCCATGAAGACGATTACAACACGTTCCAGATTACTCTACACAATTGTAAGCAATCCTTTGTGTCCCATTGGCTGCTTATATTACTCTCATGCAAGAGTTTTACAACTTGAGGTCATTCATTTAGCCTAACTTGCTTGTTAAACTAATAGCCTATTGGTTAACTGTGATTGGCTCCGATTAGCATAGCATACAAAAGTAAAGAGAACAGCGTTGATATTGGCTCATAAGCAAATGCATACGGTTCTAAGTGTCAGAGTGGCGTTCGGCTACCCACATGTTTTCCCCAAGACAGATTAAGTCAGGTTAGACTTGAGTATTTTTACAGCACAACTGAACACAGATTTTCCACTAAGAGCTGTCAACGGCGATTGAGTGAAAGTCTGCTTGGGCTACTTCCACTGAAGGAAGATTCCAGGTTGGGACTCTCGCCAGCACTTTAATTCAGAGCACATGTGCTGGGGAATATAAGCTTGCTGACAGGCTGGGAGGACAATGGCTCAAAGCAGAGTGGCCAGCATTTAGTAAGAGAAAAATCCCACTGGTTGCTGTCATTTTGTCACCTTCTCTTCCCCTCCCATCACAGGGCATCCGAGTTACGTGACCGTTGTGCTTCCTGTGTTCACTTTATCACCTGTCATAAGGTACGTGAATTATAGGAAAGACGTCTCGTCTCCAGCACACTCCATAGTTCCCCAAGAAACCATCTCCGCTCCTGTGAAATGATGGTAGCATTAGCGCAGCAACAGTGTCAGGTAACACGTCAACAACAGTTAAAGCCCACAAATCCCTCGTAATTCTCAACTATCAGCATGAAGAGCAAGCCCACCCAGCCCAACAAAGACTTCTTAAAAACACAGTCTTGTCAGAGTTCGCCAAATGTCTGCTAATCTCCCTAACATGGTGCTTGTATGCATGGTCCTCTTGAAGCTGCAGTTCTTCCTACGCTGACAGATGTCTTGGAGATACCTACAAGGTGTAGGGTTTGCTCTCTCTCAACACTTCGTTTTTTCCTTCTGCTCAATTAAACATATTGTGACATAACTGTTCGTTACCTGGCCCTAATCCAACTTGGAACGGAAAGACTTTTACGCATTTAAAATACGAATCGAATTGGGCATTCTTTCTCCAACATGGACTAAATCTAAGATTTCCTGATCCCTGTTCTCCTCTAGGTAACTGGATAATATACAACCATTGTGACAAATATAAAGAAAGAGAGGCTGCTTTATTCTTTGAAGTCAATCATCTGACATTTACATGTTATAGTATGTGACAATTGAGTTTGTGTGTGTGTGTGTGTTGGTTCATATAATCTGCTTGTTCATTTGTACATACTGAATTCTGTACAAGTCTTTCTTGTTTTCTGGTTTTAGGTTTTTTATTGATAAGTAAAATTGTTACAGTAAACCATAAAATAGTTTGGTATATAAAGTAGTAACTTGTGCAGTGTGCCATTCAGATTTCATTAGAGTAAAACTAGAGGTGTGTTAAGTTTCCATGTCTCATTTAATTTCGTCTTATATGAGTTGTTCACAATAACTTTCAGATCCAAATAGCGAATCAATATAACTCATTTTTATAACGACTTTATAAGGATTTATCTTCAGAGTACACAGAAGCACACGCAACACACACAGACACAAGCACTCATAGATATATACTCTCTCCTCTAGCTCTTGTATTCTACCTTTAGTAACATTCAGACAGAAATTTAAAAAGTCCCAAAAAAGGTTACGTCAGCACAGCGACGTAACATTCACAGAAGTCAGGTTTTCCACTGAACTGGGAACAGATGAGGTTAGTAAACGAATGGGGTGGTATTTGACAGAGAGGATGAGAGCTTCAGCCGCTTTTTCCAAGAAAGATTAGGGACTATTATGGGATGTACAACAGCAGCCCTTACATGTCAGTCTTAAATGATGAGATGCATTTTCTTGCCGTCATCCCAATAAGAATAGGAATGTACCATAAAGGGAAAGGAAAGCATTTCAAGGATGAAAATTATGCAGATCCCAATCCCAGATGGCCTTCTTCTGGGTGAGGCGTTTTAATTTGATTGTATAGCATCAACCCAGCTTTGCGAACTTAAATCAAGTGAAAATTTCCACAGAACAAGCAAATAATAAAAATAAAAAATAAAAAAGTGAAATATGCCAGAACTGTTACATCCGGCCCGTCCGAGCCTCGTGTGTGCCACGCCCCCCTCATTACCTCGTGTGTGCCACGCCCCCCTCATTACCTCGTGTGTGCCACGCCCCCCTCATTACCTCGTGTCTATTCCTGATTGTGAGCACCTGTTGTTGATTTATTTCTGCCTGTCTTGTGTATTTAGTCAGTGTCTGTGTCAGTCTTCCCCAGATCGGTCATCTGTATTAATCGCTGTGTAGAGTGTTGTGCTGTACATGTGGTTTTCAGTCCTTAGTCTTCCTGGAATAAACCCCATTTCTTACCCGTATTCACGGCTCCCGCCTCTGCTTGCCTCCCCGACGCCACAAGAACATAACAACAACAATGGTCATGTGACAGTAAGCGGTTGGTACAAACCCTTTATTAATACATTTTCATGAACTATAACTACCAATTAATAGTGGAAAGTGTAGTGTTCTATCGTGTTGCGGCTGGACACATTTCTATAATGACTACATCAAGCTAAGAGAATAAGCCACAAAGAAAAGGAGGGACAAGACCCAAGCAGGTGGGGCTTTATGTAGCCTGGCTTTTATGCACAAAGTCCCATATATAGGTGGTGTTAGGATGCTGTAGCTTTTATTGGAAGGTTAGCGGTTTAAATGCCAGGGTGGGCAGAGTGATTTGGCTGTTGGGTCCTTGAGACAGGCCCCTAACCCCACCTGATGACCCTGCTTTCACGACTCTATGTCACCTTGGATACAAGTGACTGCTGAGTAAATGAAATGTACAATTAACCAACAATAACTGTCATAAATCTGTGGAGCTTGGTGGGTAAAATCCTTTCCATTCAGTTAAGAAATTCTGAAAAATGAATTTTTCATTTTTAAATTTATTTTAAAATTTTGTTCACCTTTGCACGTGCTTTGCAGAAATTGCCTCTCTACCTGTCACAAAGTTGCTTTTTTCCAGCTGAAAACACTGATCTGTTTGTGAAAACTTGGCTGGATGATGCTAGAGAGGAAAAACATGGATGGGACTGAAAAATGGGAAGCTCTTCCTCAAGTAGCCATTTCCTATTATTTATAGAAGAAACACTTCTGAGAAGGATCGTGGAACATTCCTCAGCTTCCACCAACGGAACACATGTCCGTTGTGATTTCAGTTTCTCTTCTGTTTTATAGCTACTTGAAATTATATTCTTTCTGTTTTCCTTTTATATAAATAAAACATTTACACTGGTGTTGCTGCACTTGGTGTTGCAGAAAAGTATTGCTGAATTTCAGATTATCTTGCATGTTGTTCATTTGTGCCAGTGAAGATTTCAAATAAGTATGTATTATTGTTTTTGAAAACTGGATTAAGCAAGCAGATACTATTTTTGGGTTAATTGTCCACCATTTCTTCAGGAGTTTGCCTGCAACCTTTTATGGAATTTAGTGGGTTACTTTTATCATCTCTTATCATCTTTTACCACCCTTTACCACCTTTTACCACCTTTTACCATTACCGTTTAATGCATGGACTTAACGTTGAATGGGAGCTGTTAATTAGCGATATTCCTCGATCTAGAGTTTTCACCTCCAGCTTGGAACATCCTAAGGAGCTGGTGGATGATTTGACTCCCTCACATCACAACCCTTCTTCACGAATATGAAGGGCTCATGTAAGCATGATCTGGATCCATCTCAGGGGGGTCTGTTGTGTCCCCAAGAAACTGCAGTATGCTGCTGCTCGCTTGACTGCCTCAATTGGAACAAAGACTATAACCTTTTTGAAGAAGGTTAATATTTTCCTATTATTCGTGACCAACAAACCTTTGAAGATTTGCAAGTGGGGGGTGGGGAGGGGGGGTAAGACTGCAATAGCATCAACAATGGGCTACAGTGTGGAATCACAGTTGCATGTAACTTGGGAAGCCCTGATACATGTCGGGCCATGGCAACGCTTATGAAGAATTAATCCATTTTACATTTTTTTTGTTTGTTTGCTACTGAATTCACAGAAATTGGATCCATGGGAATTATCACTTATCCCCCCCCCCCAACTTCATAATAAATGTCCCTCAAGACACTCACCAGGGGTCCTGAATGTCAGCCCCATAATCGGACTCTTTCTATCTCATGTGTGAGACCCGCAAATTCCAACCATACTGTTACAAATGTCCTTCCCATATATCAAAACCAACCCATTTTCCAAAGGCAAAATCAATGGACAGAACCTGAAGTCTTCGAACGACAATATTGGTAAATTGCTTTAATTTTCTGAAACATTCATCTCAATCACATGCCTCGTTTTTCAGCTTTTGGACGTGTGAACGTTACTTTGTTATTCTTTCCAAAAAAACGGACAGGATGACAGCCTCCCTCTGGAAACTCCGCTCTTGAGCCTGAAACATTTTTCAAAAACGTTTATGTAACATGGCCTAGCTAGATCCCCCACCCCATTTTTTATGTAAAGAGGAAAGGGTTGAAAAAATGGAAAAGCGGACCAGGGAAGGAGGGCTACCGAGTGGAGAACCAGGTGTGAGACAGTGGAACATTGCAGATCAGCCCTGTCTGCAGAAAGTGCTCACTCAGCAGAAACTGACTCCCAGCGGTGTGACTCCACATCACAGGCGTCCCACGTTTCCGCTTCTTCCACTAATTGCTTTGAATTTGGGTGGGTGGGGGAGAGGTGGGAGGTGTGAGAGACAGCCCATATCCTCCCCCCTTTAAATATACATCTGGGTTTTACATTATCTATCTCTGTTACCAAGCCCTGTAATAACAATTCTTAGTGTTTCCCAAGCCGGTCCTTGGGGAGCCAAAGTCAGTCCGTGTTTTTGCTCCCTCCCAGCTCCCCGCCAGACAGTCCACATTTTTGCTCAGTATCAGAAGGGTCCCTGAGGACTAGAATGAGACACACTGCTCTAAGTAAACCTAATATTAATCCTACCTGAAACAGAGTTATCCCCGATGGGCAGCTGGGCAAAACTGCCGAATATGTTCCACACATGATGCATTTTATCAAATTGTAGATATTTTATATAATAGTAATAAGGGGAACTTGAGGGGGTGACTTACGCTAATCTCCATTTAGCATCTGCAGTAAATTCAGCCATCATTTCAGCTTTCTTGTAAGGTTTCTGGCAGAGGTCTCCGTAGAGAGGCACCACAACCAGCTGCCTGTTTATGCCCATCTGTTAAGATGTTCCTCTAGATGTCAGGTCTGCCACCGCTGGGTTTTCAAGGAAGATTTGTTTGACAGGGCGGCACACGGAAAAAAGCTCACTCTTTCAAGAAGGAAAAGAAAAGGAAAAAAAAAAAAACCTCAGCTGGTTTTGAAATTAACAGCTGGAATTTTATCAGAGGCTTGTGGGTGAATGCATCAATTCAGCCAGAAATCCCACAAAATCACTTCCAGACTGTGGAGCCAGGGTGGGGTGGG
>JABFEB020000026.1:22048549-22059440 GCA_019775895.2 Stomatorhinus ivindoensis
ACAAAGCCCCCCCTGAAATGGGGGGCCGTTAAAAAGCCCCCCCCCCCCCCCCACCCAATGCGATGCCATTTGCAGGTTCTTAGGTGTGTGATTCACAACGTGAGTTGGACACTTATCTGCTGTTTTTCCTGTTCTGGTACAAATGTTTCTTTTCTTTGATTTGTCTGAAGATACATTCTTTCTGTTTTTATGTATTTGTCTGAAAGTGAATCCATTTCCCTTTTTCCATAAACACCATACTAGGAAGTTTACTAAAAAAAGGAATAACAGAGATGTTGTCCCATATTTAATGCGATTTGGAATTTTAATTTTAGGTCACTTTGAGTCTGCTTGATATGCAGTGAAAATACCAACTTGCCTGTTTTGCTTTATTTCACGAATGTTTATGCTGATTGGTCAAAATTACGCACAGGGCTTGTGAAAGTCATTCTTTCGATAATGTGACAGCCTAAAAGAGACCAGGCTAATGCAGGCAATGAAAGACAGATTTGTTGGCGATGCGATAATCGACCAGTCCTGATGTTACTGATGAATGGACATGACGTTAATGATGGAGTGTAGGGTCGCTGTAGCATGTGAGACCATCTTACACGTGCAGCGAGGCCTGATCTGCATGCTTTGCTGCTGGGACACCAAAGGAAAGTGCACCACCTACCGATTCCATAGATATTTGCTCTCGGTGAGGTTTTCAAAAAATAAAAATAAATCATTTTTTTCTTAGGGGTCGGTCAACTCAACTGCATCCCAGAAGGCTGTGAACTGGACACTGCTTATTTTTGCAGTGGAAAGGAAAATCTTTCTTGTTTGAACACCTGGCCCAACAAAGAGCAGAACACCGAAGCCATCCAGTGAGAATGTCTGGTGACCAAGTATCCAAAATGAAGGTAAATGGAAACAAGAAATTGTCACCACAACTGGATCGGTGGGAGCTGTTTGGGTGGAGATTAACTACAGAAATAAATACAGAAATAAATGGTTTTCTTTAAAAGGAAATTAAATCACACACACACCCAACAGGGTAAAAATAAGATCTCACTTCTGGAACGCATTGTTCCAGTTTGTAAATAAACCCCGTCAATGTCACCTTTCCATAATTAATCCATGATAAATGGTGCCATTAATTGCCCCAGTTTGTTATTGCTGCGAGTGGCCTTCTGCTTCTAGGATGAGGAAAAATTTGCATTCCTTTTAGGTGAAATGAGGCCATTTTCCTCACTCACCAAAGTGCTCACAGATGTGCTGTTAGCTTTATGCCTAAACTTTCTCAACTGAGCTAAAGCTGATTGAATATTTCAGTGGTAGGTAACAATGCTGAAATCACCGATGGAAGCAAATCTTAAATCACACCTAAAAATAAGGCCGTTCTTTTTTTGGAAAAGATGCAGTGCTGACTCCTCTGTTAAAAGGATGGATCTGAACAGAGAGCCGAGCGGTGAATCATGGCAGAGACTCTTAGTTCGGCAACCCTAGCCAGTGCTGGGAAATATAATATCGTTGAATAAATTATACGCATACTCTTTATAACCATAACCATTAATTCCATCAACCAAAATTAAGAAATGGTCTGTGTCCATGGTTACATCTGAGAAAGTGCGTTTCCATATATTTGCGATGGAAAGTGAGAAGTGAAAATCCGCACATTACAACAAGGCTCTTCCAAAAAGTAACACAATAACATTGCAGCAATTAAGACCAATGCATTAAGTATTACTCTGTCCAACACTTATTTGCCGGTAACTGCAGTTTTGTGCTGCTAACAGATTTTCTTACCTGAGCTTATGTAGGCCTTTATAAAACGCTTCTCCAGTGAAAGCTAAAGCAGACCATCACCCACAGGGGCAGTGGGTGGCTCAGCTGGGTTAGGATGCTTTGCCTGTGATCGGAAGGTTGTTAGTTCTAAATCACTCCTGTAGTCTCCTTTTATATATCTAGATGCAGGTTACAGCAGTAGAGTCCATCCACACTCATCCTGGGCAAAAGTGTCTGTCATTTTGGTACTTGTAGCAGTTCTGAAAGACAACATCAGAGTAAACAAGAAAAACGAGCAAAATTACAAGGAGAACCACGTGTGATCAGTGTGTGCATGAAACCGTTCTAGAGGTCTGTCTGCTGGCCTCTCCAGTCAACACCCTCCCGGGACGTTCTGTTTGGTGCACCCCCGCTCTCGCGCATCCAAGGATGGGGTTATCAGGGGCCGGCAGTCTATCTGTGAGCCTGTCTGTACCATGACATCAGACACCAGAAATGGAAACCACCCTCCCCCCAAAGACTCTCTGGGCATATTTTCAGCTAATTACCTTTTAACACCAGAGCCCTATAAACATCCAAAAATACAGGGAAGAGGAGCTATAATAGGCCCCATTTAAAGTGTGGAAATACATTCTAATTAGCACCTTAAAAACCAATCCTGGGTGTTTTAATGCTCAGTGATCTGTGAGGAATTTGCTCCCAAAGCTCCCATCTGTAAGTATTTCCAATGAATTTTAATAATAATTATCTTTTACATGAATAAATCAAGCTATGTGTGTATTTATGTCTGACCCATTGTTCATATTCATTTTTACCTTTTCATTAGTAGAGTAAGATGAATTTTAAATGGTCGATACTTTGTTAATAGTACTTTAGGTTAACATTATATATCTTTTATTTGCCCGTCTACTTTCCTTTACTTAACTGACATGTTAAATAATATGAGTGACTTTACTGAAGTTCCCATATACTAGAAAGCATGAATTCAGCACTTTTTGACAACTAGCCAGCTGTCATGAAAGGAGATTGCTGAGATCATCAACCCAACCATAACAGTACATCCATTTTAATGAATGGATATTTTGTGTGAGGATATGACTACATGATCAGTGCTCTTCATGAAACACGTCACTAGCTCCTGGTTCCATCACTTGGTAGAAGGTTCATCTACCTACAGATCTGCACACCAGTAATGTGTTAGGTTGCACTGAATATAGCTACAGCACCCTGCATCTTGGAGATTTTTCCACCAAAATCTCCACACCATCAGCTGTTTAGTACCTGGAACCAACAGTAAGTGGAGTGGCCATCAATCCATTAAAGGCTTGGATGACGTACAACACTCCTGGCTCTCTACCTGAGTGGGATGTCTCCAGGCACATGACATCATCACAAGTCCCCATACCGCGATAGAGAAATCAGATGTTGACTGAGACCCGCCTGATCCAATATGTACTGCTGTATCTGCTAGAAACATATTTGTCTGTGTTTTACGAGCAGCCAAATGTCATGTTTTACATAACCGTTTGCTCCTTAATTTTAAATGTATAAACCCTCAAATAGCATTTAATCGTTTCCTTGTGTCTCCAGTTTGCTTTGATTTTATGATCCTAATTGGTGACTCAGTGGCTGCCTTATTAGCTCCGTCTAAGCTGCTTCCCCTGGAAACCCATGTGGCCGGCGGTATGTTCCCGCCGAATGCCAAGCTGTGTAATATCCGGACAAATTCCTCTGACAACTGGAATTCCGGTGTCCCCGTCATACACTGTGAGCATTTTCCTTTTAGCATAAGGTAAGAGATTGTAGACGTCTGTGTTTGTTATTGGAGCGTCATTGTAACATTGTAACAAATGTCCTTTTCAATAAAGTGTGACAAACAAAGCAAACAGTCCAAATTACTAAAGCCTTCTGGTTTATGGATCCTGAGGGCCAATTTCCATCACATTTAAGGTAACAGAAGAGAGCACATACCCCCGAAAAACAGAAATAATCCCAGTCCACATTTCACTAGTGGAAATTCAGACCCCATGCAAGCAGCATCTCCTCCTCCTCCTAGCTTTTTACACACGGTAGTTGTGGTGCTCGCTGAAGGAGTGGACTCAGGCACCGTTGTTTGTCTTGGATTTTTTCCAGGTTCTCATTTGCTAGTTACAGGCCAAAAAAAAAATCACGTAATGTGGTGAAATGTGGTAAAATTTCCACATCCCATAATTTTGGCCACTGTTATGTTTCAACTGTTTCCATCCCACACTTCTCTGAAATCTGGTTATGATGTCTCCTAGTGCGAACGTTTGATTAATCAATTCCTGAAACTGCAGATGCATTGTTAGGTCAGTTATGATCCTTCAACATTTCTACTTAATTTGACTGAGCTGCAAGACAATGATTCAACCGATGTGATTTAAGTCCTCTGCGTTTTTTGAGCATCTAACAAACAGTGACATGCCACATGTTAGCCATATTTTGTATTTCCATAAGTGTTAATGACCCAAGCCAGACGTTTTTCAACAAAGTCCATAATCTTTAAAGTAATACAGATGTAGGACCTCCTTACAGTCTGACGAATAATGCGTCATGTGCTGCTAACACCTTTGCTTTGATTGGCTCCCCACTGTCATCTGTTGTTTCTGTTGTAACATATTTTAGCACTGATCAGGCTAAAAGCAATGACAACAGAAGCCATAGAGGTCAACTTTGCATACAAGTTGCTGGTATGCTGGGAGATCTTTAGTCACTTCTCATCTGTCTTAAAGAATATCTGGAAGGACTTTCAAAACTAAGATAAGAGTCTAGAAAAATCCAGAAGTGCAATGTAATATTTTGAACTTGTGCTACTTCTCTGAATATATTGTTAGCCTTTTGTCTTTTGTTTGTTTAAATTTGTTGAGGGCTACCAGTAATAAGCGTCTTCTACATTCTAGAAGCTGCCTACTCTTAAAACCAATTCATCTCATCTCGTAAATAGTCTTCAGATGAAAAAGGGAGACATTTTTTTTTAAAAGCTTTAAACTTAAACTTTTCCAGGCTGGACACAATACGTCACAATTTTAGGCAATGCTTGTCTCAGACGTTTAGGAATTGGTATTTGTTAGTATCAAAGATCAATTACAAAAGACTCAAAACAGCTCCATTATGTGAATTACTTACAGAACTACGGAAAAATTCATAGAAGACCGTAAACAGGGAAGGAGAATTTAGGCCAGTCGCACATTTCTCCTACACTTCAGGCTTTTGTTTGTCATTTTCAAACAGCTGAGATTATAAAAAATAAACTGCGCTCTGATCAGCTTAATGCCACATGGTACTCGTGTTCCCGGCAATTTGTCTTTTCTTTCAGTCCTTGTTTTTTTTTGAGAGCATTTCCATAGCCGCAACGCGAAGCATTTCCCTGCAGTTTAAAAACGCGGCACCTTATGACCAAGTGATTACGGAAGCAAAGGATTAGCTTTGCGCAATTTTTGTTGAAATCAAAGGTATACTCTTACAGCTCTCTGATCTTTAATTATAGCTTGATTAAATCTGTACTCTTATTTTTTTGTGCTCTGCTGAACATTAAAAAAATGTAAATTGCACTCAGACTAGGGGGATCTGAATCATGTACGAAATATTTACTTTTCAGTTCCAAAGTGCCAGAAGGTATTCAACACAGAACACTAAATTGCAGCTAATTAGACATGATCTCTATCTACAGACGATCTCATTACCTTAAAACACGACTGACAGTTTTGAGGAATTGTAAATCTTAACAGGCAGATGTACCAGGGTTAGGGGGTTTACCAGACACATTATATGACTCACCATTACCAGACCTTATGAGATCCATTTCAGTCATTTACCACAACTGGAACTAGAACTAAATATAGAATAGCAGTATTTTATTCATCCCTATGTGGAAATCAAATTCTTTTCACATATCCCACCATGCTCTCCATGACAGACTGGTACACATGCAGCTAGGAGCAAGTTTTGGGGTCCATACAGCATACCTGAGGTAGTTGGTGTTAAGTGCCTTGCTCAAGGGCCCAATGCTATGATTACTCTGCCAGCCATAGGACTCAAACCCATGACCTTCCACATAGGAGCATAGATTCCTAACCCGCTGATCCACACACCTTCCACTAAAGCCCAGCAGCCGAGGTGACCAACATCAATCCAAAATCTTTGTACATAAACTGATACGCATTGACTTCAGATCTGGAAACCCTTCAGTAAGTAGAAATGTACACGTTATAAGTGGAAACTACTCTCATTCATTAATCGTACACCACAGGCGATTTATACATGTGTAATGTACATAAGTATGTCAGTGACTATGTTTAAGATGTTATCTGTACAAAGAATGAAGAAAATTACTCCAGTCACTGAGTCGCATTTATGATAAGACAAATTTATTAGCCATTAGCACAAATCCACAGGAATTCTTTTTTTTTTGCAAATTCCATCTTGTTCTCCAGTGAGTCAGACAGACACATGTATACAGGTGAGAGTGAGGGCATGGGTGGAGTTTGGGTGGGGGGCTGGGGCGGGTCACTGCACCTCCTAGTTGCCTGGGTCGAAATCGCAGTTAATTGGCAAGAGCAGCATAGCATTTGTTCTGGGCTGGAACTGTGCACCTTTGCATAAGCAGTTGGTGGTACCCTACAGGCAGACAGAATAGCAGGTTATGTGTGCTTCAGATACATGCGGTAACACATAAGGTAAGCAAGGCAGAGTTTTTTGTCCCCCGAAGTGTAAACATCAAACGCTGCTTATGAGTGAGGCATGCGGTGTGGGGTCAGAGTGAGGGTCAGCATTTATCTGGCTGCATTTATCACCCCAGGGAAGGTTTCAGGGTTTCAGGGCTCAGCAGTGATATGATTACTCTATCAGCCATGGAATTCAAACAACCTTCTGCTAGTTTCTTTATTACTGTTGACATTTAAAAGGCAGATCCTAATAATATAAGCTGTTTAAAATGAATATCTCACACTTGTCTGTATATGATGGACACATATGTATAAATAACATATGAAAGATATACAGTAAGCATAGCAATGTTGCTAAACAACTAGAAACCTCATTATACGGCTTATATGTTAAATTAACACTGTTCTGATGATGCCTTTGTGTATTTCCATCCAAAAAAACATAGTTCTTATTTTCCAATGCTTATTTAGAAACCAGTTGTGTTTTGTGTACAAATGAAAGGAAACAGGGTTCTCAATTGAGATAAAATGTAAATATTGTTTTGAGTGAAACAATAAGGATGGGTGAGTATACATTTTGTAAATTCTCAATTGAGGAAATATGTATCATAGGATGGTCCTTGTCTAACTTGGAATTCTTTGTGCAAACTTTTGGTGACAATACAGGTTTATTTATTTATGTGCAATTTTGACTCTTTTCTTATTACTTTCAAAAACGTCTCTTTCTATGGATGTCACACTGAACTTGAAAGTCCTTCTCAAATCCCGAGGAAAAACCCAACATTATTCCCAGAAGTCACCATCGCTGTTTATCGTTCTGCAATTTTCCTCGCCGCATAAGAAAAATACACCCTCCAAGAAGGTCTCTCCAGAATGGACAAGGTGTGTTTCACAGGCCAAATATACACTGTCGCTCCATCCCTCCCTTAAATGCTTCCAGCGTCTTGAAAAGGATGCGACTTTCCAAACATGCAGCATTTGGTGGAGCTCACAGATTAAACGGAAAAGCAGATGAGGCGTGGTAGGAGCCCCAGAGGGCAGCTGCAAAAATGTCCCAACTTGTGTGGCAAAGCAACACAGTTGGCTTAGATCGTCCACACCAATAACAAATATGCTCACGATCGAAAGTGAGATATATTTCCTGCATCTCACCCCCCATTTCTTCAATGTTTTTTCAGAATTTTCTTTTCCCTGTGGTCTATTTCTGTGGAACTTCGTTCTTTTGCCGTGTTTATCTTGGTGTTCGCACAGAATGACTTCACCAACAGCTGTGATTTGTCTGAATTTAATTGGACAAGATAGGCATCGTGATAAAACAGCCGGCTGGCATCCTGCTGGCGCTCCTCTCTCTCCGCAGCCTCCGAAAAGGCGTCACGTCGTTTTCTGTCATTCTTTCATGTCTTTTTCATAGCAATAACATTTTGGTGAGCGTTTAAATTGCGTAGGGAGTACAGGTTAATTAAATTATATTGAAATCAAAACGAGTTATAAATATATCACTGGTGAATGTTATAAGCCAAAACACTTACACTTAAGAAACATCCTGTGTTTTTATTCATAAACACCCCAAAAAATAAGTGCCACCATAAAAAATATGTCTGGCACTCTTAGATAAACATTTCTGCTTTTCCAGAATCAGAATAATTTCACTGCAGATAGGGGTCAGGGGACTGACTGTTCAAACTCAAATCTTTCTTTAATTCATTTGACATGTGACATCATAGTTAATCAAGAAAAAGTGTGTTATGTATACATTTGGAAAGAATGGGTTGTACTTCTGTTGTAAACGTTAATGTCCGTCGTGCTTTACCTGATATGAAGATGGAAGGTTTCCCCATTTGTTTATAAAACTTCACATTTATTTGGCACAGATTATCATTATTGGCAGCATATAAATATTTCCAGAGGATTATTTGCATATTTCATGATTTCTTGGGCAATGATAATCATGGCCCCTCATGTTGGTTATTTTGTTGTCATTTAAGTATAAAAACTGATTTAACAAATCCCAGTCACAAACTGGATTGTTTTAAAATATTGTCATTATCGCCTAGTGAATATGATTGGGCTCAGTCATCACTCCACCATGAAGAGCCACATAGATGACAGGAGGAATGCTCTTCTTATAGCTACCAAGGGGGTGTTCCGATAAAGCAGGATTTCTTGCTAAGCTGCATAACTTGTCAGATTTAAGGTAGTCCGGACTAAACATGAATGAAGATAAGGTTAATTTAGTCCAAACTACCTTAAATCCGGCAAGTTATCCAGCTAAGCAAGAAATCCTACTTTGTAGAATACTCCCCAGGAGCTGATAGTAACCTGGTTAAAAAAAGGCTGATTTGCATACTCACAGGTGCTATGGCAACCTCTAAAGACTTGAACAAGCAATATTCAGATAACCACTGCTATAACAGCTACAAACACTCACAGCCACATACTAGTGACTAATGCAGTTTAAAGCCCTTTAAACCAACAATGTTTAAAAAATCTTTTACTGCAGAACAGCCAAATGATATAATTTGAAAGCAAAGTGCTCATTTATACGGATATGGTTCACCCTTTTTAGCAGATATGTGCATATAAAAACATTGCATGCTTATTTCATATAAGGATATTCTTATGCCTATAATATAAAAGTCATTTCATGACAATAAATTGCAAGAAAGGGCAGCGGAATTAACAATGTAATATTTTATCTTGCATTTGAATGCAGGACACTGTCAGAAAAGAGTACTAATTTGTACCTTGGCTTGTCGCTGGGGCTGTACCCTTAAGGGTCTGCCAGTGGTACTCTAGCTGTAGGGAATGTACCTTTTAGTATAATTTAAGGAACAGAAATGGGCACCGAGGAACATCCCCAAGGTACAAACAACATTAATGTACCAGCAATGTTACACAAATGTTCCTAATAGTCCATTTTTGTACCTTATACTATATATATATATATATATATATTTTTTTTTTTAGATGTGTTTTTACTGTATATTCAGTTATCCAGTTACATTGCACTATTATTCTTAGGCCCATCAGTTTAATAAAAAAAAATGTTTCTGTTCATGAATGAATTACTTAGATGTCAACAGGCAAGTGAAAATCATATGATTTGCTCGGAGGTCAGTAACGAAAGCCAGCCATGGTGATATACAGTCTGTTTTTGCTTGTCTATCTTGGCAAGGAATAAAAAAATAGTGTGGAGGTGTGTTTCCACTCTACTCTGCATTTTTCCATACAATTGGCAAGGTGCATTTTCTTTTATTTAGATAAAGGATTATGCGTGACCTACAAGGTGCTGATTAAGGCTTTCAGTGAGTTTCACGATGGCCTTTTGTTTGGGGCAAATTCACAGGTTTTTCATACATGTACAGATTATAATGTTTCTCTTATATGCAATCTATATGCAACTCTGTGATTTAGTCTTTAGATGCCGCCTTGATCAGTGAGTGATATTAGTACATTTTTACAGCATTTGTGGCATTTTTTTCCAGTCACATCTGGAAGATACTTTACTAGTTTCTCTGAATTTTATGTCAGATAAAGTGAAACACTAATTAAAAAATCTTCACGGTGAAAAAAAACGCAATTCCATTTTTACATTTAAAAACTAATGGTGGGTAATTTTAATAAAACTGTAAAACTGAAAAATCGAATGAACTTACATTGCCCCTAAAAATTCAGTCTCTCTTCGTGTGAATGGAAAAAGAAAGGAATGCATGAAATACTGAAAACTGCTCTTATGCAAGCTTCATTCCACTTTATTTGGGTGCCTTACACTTGTGGGGGGGGGGGCGTTGAGGTATGAGTGTTTGAACGGAGCGTCTGGGTTTCTGGGGGAATCGTCTATAAATTATAGAGCCACACAATGGGTTGAAAAGACTGGCTTGAAGCGATAATTCCTGGATTTCTTCACAAATTGAAACTACATAAATCGTTCTTTCTGTTTATAGGTGCAATTAATTTGTAAGATATGGTCAGGTATGGGGTTACTTGACTGAGTTGTCGTTTTGTCACCAGATTTATAGGGAGGACGTGAAAAAGAGGACAGCAATGGATGAGGTTAAAGAACAAAGAGGACCAGGCAAAGCAAAGACAGTGGGGGGAGAGCAGGAGATGAAGCGATAAAGGGGAGGAAGAGAGGCGACCAATATTAAAAGAGTTCAGCAGTGATGACATTATTCTCCCAGATATTTGGAAGCAGTTTTAAAAAAAGCTAGTCTTTCTGTTTTGTACCGACAGCTAAATTATAGTGTACAAGTTACAGATGCTACAGAGTTTTTGGTTTATAGAGAGATGGTGGAAACTTTCAGGAACCGAGTCTGCATCGTCATCATGACTTTTGGTTCAGCACTGGACAGAGGATACATCTATGTATTATATCACCGATTGGAATTGGCCCTTATTAAGTTATAAAGTCACTTTCTGCAGAGGACAATGAGAGAGATGAGGGGAGGGGGAACTAC
>JABFEB020000026.1:22070428-22111245 GCA_019775895.2 Stomatorhinus ivindoensis
TGTGTGTGTTCCCAGTGTAAGAGGGAGAGGAGATTGTGTGTGTTCCCAGTGTAAGAGGGAGAGGAGATTGTGTGTGTGTGTGGCCAAGCTCAGCCCAACATTCAGACATGTACTGGATCGGCCTTTGAGAGAAAATCCGGCACAGACCTCTGGAGGTTGGATTCTTGCTTAATTTTTTATATGTACATATAGAAATGGCTAATTTGGAGCTTAGCAAATCGGCAGCTAAAAATGTGGTCACATGTTAGTTTGGCATTTGATGGTTGGATATTTGGTGTCATGGAAGTTTAGTGCATTTCACCAGGAAAGACACCATAAACTGTATCGCAGTGATTCTCAAACCATGGATCGTGACCCAAGTTTGGATCGCAGCAAGATCTGAAAGGGTCGTGAGGAAGAATTGGAAATCAAAGCATTTTAATTGTCTTGGATCTGCAGACGCTTAGAGCAAAACTAGTGAACACTCAACCAATCCAAGAAGCCAAATCACGGACGCTTAATTTAAAATTCACTGGCACATCCAATCGTATTTGTGCCATAAACACTGATTAGCGTAAATTGCAGAGTGCAGTGTGGTCGATTATGGCGTTAATTTAAACCTATACTTGATATAGGGGTCACCACTGAGCCGGCATGGTAAAAACCAGACGTGGAAATTTTAGGTCCTGAAAGTAAAAATCCAGATCGTGATTTTGTTCCAACCAATCAGTTCAGTACTTTGTGACTATGGATCTATACTGGTTGGTTGAAACAAAATTTTGATCTGGGTTTGTAATTTCTGAACCTGAGCTTTCCACCCCTAGTAAAAACTGGGTCGCGGTGCAAAAGGTAAAGAACTACTGTTATACCATATAGCTACCATTCCCCTAATATCCATCCATCCATCCATCCATTTTCTATACCCATTTGTTTTATGCATGGTTGTGGTGAACTGGAGGGTATCTTAGAAGCTACAGGCCCAAGGCATGGAGTAACCCAGGTTAGGGCTTTATTGACACATCTACCTTTTTTTAAAAACATTAATTCCTAATTAATTAATGCCTAATTTCCTGTATGAGCCCCCCCCCACACACACACACACACATACACCACACTCTCCCCCTTCATCTTCCTCCTGTCTTCATGACTACTATCTGCCAGAAGTCCAGTGTTCTATCTGAAGTTGTTTCCAAGTTGCTTTGATGGCGAAAGCTTTCAGAATTCGGTTTCTGGATCTGTCCTGCCTGGAGATCTCCACCATTATGATTAAAACATTCAGTCTTGGGATTTTTTTCGCGGCAGTGATTTATTTTAGTAGTATAACAGAGGTGGAGGAGATCACAAATAAACACGCCCACGCCACGCAAACCGTCAGCCACAACAATAGCCGCCGTCATGGCCAGTGCTTCACACAGGTATCAAACATCTGATTGTTTTTCATTTTTGCCTTTATGGGGATTTCCTGTTTTTTCAGCATTCACAGACATTTTGAACTAATATGTGCTTCAACCGGGAAATACTACCATGATTTTTCCATCTATTTAAAAAAGAAACTAGTATTGTTGATATTTTCAGGGGCTTAAATAAACCTGAATTTCCCTGTGCCATTTTCGTCCCCATAGGCATCATTTCCTAAAGTATTTACAAGACAATCAATCAATTACAAGACAGTCCCTGCTAGGTATTTTTTGAATTTATGAGGTAATTATGTTTCTGGATATGGATGAAAAGCTGAGCTCAGATGTTTGAATTTAGATACTAAATTTAATTTAAATCCAATTCGTTGTATAATTTTGTTTATGAATACTAGTGAATTCATTCAGATGCAGTGGAGATCATCAGCAGGATAAGTCTTCAAAGGACCATTTATTAAAATGACTTCCCAGTGATACCGTGCAAAACCTACAGAGAGGAA
Source organism: Stomatorhinus ivindoensis (assembly GCA_019775895.2). Lineage (NCBI taxonomy): Eukaryota > Metazoa > Chordata > Actinopteri > Osteoglossiformes > Mormyridae > Stomatorhinus > Stomatorhinus ivindoensis. The sequence goes on from JABFEB020000026.1 coordinate 22,072,323, forward strand.
TGCATATTTTTTAATTTAATATTCACTTTCCCAGAGTTTTACTGCTGCTTGAGGAATGATCATCCTCACGCAACTCATTAGTGTCACACAGAGTGAAACCATTCCAAACCATTAGCAATTTTATTTCACATTTTCCCGAATGATAACCAGTAAGTCCATTGTGTGATGAATCTGTTTTCTGTTGCAGCTAATAGCACGGCCTTCCTACTTAAAAATCTACAAAACTGCTGCATTTCACATCAGAGTTTTCTTCAAAATCAGAGGTTCAGAACAATTTGCAGTAACAAAACAGCAATTCATGAACTTTAATGAGGGTTAGGGTTGGTGGGCGGGGTTATGCTGAGTAATGTTTGTGCAAAGTTTCGTGGTTCTACATTGTATTTTTGTTTTTTAGCCCATGTTAAGCCTTTTAAGGTTAACCATTTTGATTCATAAGGTCCATTATCGGCTGGGTCCAAATGAACATATCCGGCCCGTAGTCTGCAATTTGAGAACCCCCAGTGCGCCTTAATAGTTGATTGGGGTTCTGACCCAAACTTTATTTGAACCTTTAACTAACTACTTTAACTTGTAATATAACAGCCTCCACCTCCCCGTTTCTAGGCCCCTGCTGAGCCCCCAGTGCCCCTGCTAATCTGTAGGACCCCGGGTCAGAACCATGGTGTCTGGGCTCAGACACCCAGTGGCTCCCAGACAGCATTACTGTGGGGTTGACTGCACTGGGGTCTCACTGGTGTAATACTTTCCCAGTACGGGCACAAATCTCTCATACCAGCAGGATGTCCAACCGTCACTGGAAAATCCTGCCTCCCTGTATTTTGTATTAGTTATCCTTCTGCAAAAGTCTTTAAATTGTGATGTGAAGTATTTAGAAAACAAAGTGGACCCTGTCAAGTTTTAAGAAAATGAATGGTCTTTGACCAGTGAACGTGCACTGTGGACAGCTAGCAGACAGCCAGCTCACTCTGCCACTTATTTCCTACCAAAGACTCTCGCGAATGGGTACACTAAACGTCTACCCGTTCATCGCCATGGAAACAAAGAGCGAGCGTTTGTTTTCGAAACGGCACATTAACGAACGTTTGTCAGTTTGGCGTGTGTATGTTTATTGGCGGGATGTGGGATTCTTTTCCTGTACAATGAACAAGCAAAGCGCTGTCACATGTGCCCAACCACGGCATGTAAAATAAAGACAATCTGACAGGACACATCAAACATCGCCCCTCTCCCTCCAGTCCCCTTTCCCATGGGTCCCCACCCATGTCCTCACGCAGGATGGACACCATCATCTGTTTCAGATTACCCTAACTGCCCATTGCGGTAAAGGAAAGAATTGGCTCCTCTCTGAATTTGGATCTTCTGGTGAAACAAAAAGCTTCATTCCTTCAAGAGGGTTCCAGGATTGAAGGTTGTTTCTCAGAACCCAGCCAAGTGCTGGAAGCACTGTAGTCTTTTTCTGGTAGAGGAATCCCTCTTTGATCCATTGCCAAAGCAATCTCCTTCATGCATTTTAACAGGTTCAATGAAATATTCTCCCTTGTTTTTCGTGTTCAGTTCTTTGTAGCCTGGAACATAAACCTGAAGAAAAGTAAGACACAGTGTTAACACGTGATAGTCATGGCTTTTTCCCCCCTATATGCCATCAATGGCCACCTGTGCCTCCCCCATGACTTCCTACATCCCTCAAAGTTTTCCACCTGTGGCCTATAAGTCATCTTATAGAATGACACAGCGCGTGCTCTGTTTGGAGGGGCTGCAGACCTTCACAGTGCTACAGAGCCTAACAGATGTACACAAACGCCACTCAGCATGTAGGCGACAGATATTCTGGTCACAGACGGCCTGCCGACAGTCACAGACGGCCTGCCGACGGTCACAGACGGCTTGGGGTCAGTGCGGCTGTAATACCTGCTCCGTGTTCCTGTGGGCCCCCCGTGTCTGATGTGAAATACATCTGTGCTGCTATTCGACATAGCCGGCCGAAGGAGGATTATGACAATAAACCTTCTGGGTGAGATGCCTATTTTCTGGAATTTTCTGGCAGACGTGACTGTGCAGGGCCTTAATGCCTGAAGCATAGTGAGCATCAGGAACCGCAACCTGTGAAAAGCTCAATGACGGAAAGAATCTCACTCAAATTACCCAAAGCTGAGTTGTATTCATTTCATCCTATTTAACACTGACTCCTGTTTATTACAATAGTCTATCTAACAGTGCGACATATAGGCAGCAGCATAGGGCGCCATCTTCTAGGGGGGTGCCAACTTAACAGGCCAATTTAACTTTATTTTGGAAAGGGAGGAGGGCAGCAGTGAAAATTGCCTAGGGGGCGCCATAAGGTATTCAACCAGTACTAATCTAATCTAATTATCTAATCAAGTCTTTTGCTGGGGATACTTGCAATCCCATAATTCTCTCTAACAGAGCTGTCTGGAGAGTCCTGGTATCAGAGATAGAAATTTCATGTCCAGAAAGTAAAAATCCAGAGCACGATTTTGCTTCAACCAACCAGTTGAATATTCTGTGATTATGGCTCTTTATGTTCAACTGGTTGGTTGAAACAAAATCTTGGTCTCGATTTGTCCTCTCTGGACCTGAAATCTCCACCTCTGACTGATATTAGTGCTAGTTTTGTTGTTTCTGGGTCAAAAACCCTGATCTCAACATCACTTAACCACAATCTTTTGGGAGAAAAAAATCTTAATCGAGTACTGAAACATATGAATGATGTATGAGTACCATATAATTAAGGAATTAAGGCACACTTCAGAACATGTGATTATTCTGTGGGATTCCATTAAAAATGTATAAACTTCAGGCTGCTTTAATGAGTTGATATAAACTAAACAGTGGCATAAAATGCTTTCAGTCATTTTTATTAATACCTCTGGTCTTCTTTGAGTCATAAAACATTTTGTGTTTCAAAAGCAATATAATTTATCTCATATTAAGTCAAAGCTCATCCAATCCAAATATTTTGAGGCAGTCAAATTGTTCACGATCCATCCTGTTTGGGTTTTGGGTATTAATGACATCTTCATCTGTTCAGCACATTGTGTCTTTTTCTTCTGGTCCCTATGGTAACACTTTGGAGAAAGTTCACATCTACTGTTTTTGTAGAGCAGAGATACATGCCATACTCATGGTGTTCGGTGATTTACAGGCTTACTTTGATGTTAGTGACTTGAAGTCCCCAGTAGCTCTAAAATAAGCAGCTGGTTTTGCCGCGTTTTTCCAGCTTCCTCAGAACAAAACTGGGGCTTGAAATATATATTGATCCCCCGGTGATCTTTAACCAAGATGTCAGAGGAAGGTGGTGCTCTGTCATACAGGAAGTCAAAGTGCTGCACAGATGAGAAAGCAGGAACAGACAGACCCTGGAGCAATCAGGGTTAAGGGCTTCGCGCAAAAGCCCACCACTGAAATCTGAACCAACAACCTTCCGATGACTCGGACAGCACCCTAACCCACATTGCCACACACGTCTCCCTTACAAACTGCATACATTAGAAGATGCAAAGTGAACAACCCTGATAACCATCGTTCCCCCATTATTGGCTATCGGCTTGTTGTGTTCACGTCCCGCCTCGCAATTCCCGTCTATCTTCCCCTTGCTTTTCCCCGCCCAAACCTCTATGGCACCATCAACATTCAGCAGTTCCCACTGTTGATTCGTTTCCCAGTTTAAATGCTGTGGAGCTATGGGTTTTCGCAGACCATAACTGCTTCACGCACCATTTTATGATGTGGTCCATTCCCTGTCGGTTTACTGCAAACCTGTTCCTCATCAGCCTGGATGAAGAACTTAGCTATTATCATTAACTAAGAAAACTAACAGTGAAAACATCACTGTTCATTGAAATAAGTATAAATATGGCAGTTTGCAAAATTACAAAAACTAAAAACTACAATGGCCACTAGCATATGGGTTTGTATCATCGCTAATGCTACATTGATGTCTATTGTATGAGCGTTACTATGAAAGTTATAGCATTAAAGAGTTTAATAACCCGGTTTGTAATGCCTTATAATTACATGATAAAAGTTTCACATTTTTCATGCATTTTCATATGAAGAACATATGCATACATTTTTCACAGTAGGGAAATGAAAATGTAATATGATTTGCAGATTTTCTTTTGTAGGGCTTATGGGTGCCTGAACATCTGTGTCAAATCAAGGAAGTTTTCTGGCCTTAATTTGATTGCACAACCTGTCAGCAATTATGTGCATTATGCAAAATGTTTGTATTACATGTTTTAAAGCACCAACTCTTTTACCAAGTCGAAAATGCTTGCGTACATCCTCTTCTGCACAAAGCTAGCAGTCACGTTTGATTTTTGAGTCTGCAGCTCTATCTTTGGCCTTTCAGGTTTGTGTTCCATCTAGTGGTAAAAATGATTAATGCAATATGAAAATGAAAGCTGCAGAGAGGTTACCTGTTCGAAGCATCCAAGTCCATGCGGTTTATATAGTAACTGTGAAATGATGTGGGTACAATTTCATTGTTCCAGACTTGTTTAACAGCTCATCTCAGCACAATGGATGAATTGTGATTGAAGAAAAATCAATGGTTATAGTCAGTTACGGAATGTTTACAAAACGACTCCAGCTGCAGGCAGAATCTGTGTGAGGACTCGAAGCGACCTGTTAATTTGAGATGCCAGACGCTGATTACTGTGTGGTCATGTGATTTTTACACCCGACCATACTCTACGTTCTCTTCAGATGTTCTTCTTTTGCACATGGCTCCCCTAGCTTTGGAGTGAGTATCATGCCTGCCCTACGATGTTTCCCGCTCCTGCCTGAACCATGGGATGTCGCTGGATTTTCCAGGTGACCGTGGTGCCCAAGGTGGCTAAGGAGATCGACGAGAAAGCAGACTGAGAAAGCTGTTCACATGATGTCAGGACAGCATGACGTGATCATAGAAGCTGACCGTAAACCAAAATGCTCAGACAGTTCGTGGCGTAATCGGAGTGTGAAATTAAGTGGGCAGAACATAAGATTTGGGCCACATTTGGAGCATCTTATCCCAGAATGCTTGCCGCAGTGGAAGGAAATTATATAGGAATATGTTGCCGTCAGCATTTTTGGTTAGTGATATCTTCAAGGTTCATTTTCCGAGTCCAAGGTGGTCCTCCTAGTGATACCGGACAGGAGATCGGGCTGGGGGGGTGACCAGGACTTCCCAGGTCTCAACAAACTGGCGCCGCTGTGGAACGCATCTGGGCCCATCAGCTTCCACATCTGAGCGATTTCAGGGCTGAGAAAAGCCAGTGTCTGCGGATACCAGCCAAACAGACTCTCCCACCAACAACCGGCCTGAAGTTTTAATGACATCGCTTGAATACACCATATCTAGAGGTGCTGGAATCCAGAAGACTAGGTCAAGGTGAACCGAATTCCAAACTCCGCAAGCAGCACAGAGGTGTAACTCAACTCATGGCTTTGTTCATTGTTTTAAAAACAGTCAGTGCCCCTCCTAATAAACCACAAGGACAGAAGTGTTCCTGTAGCAGAAGGAACGTAGGAGAATGTGTGGTGATTTAAAGTAGATCTGTCTTTATATGAGGTGCAGAAAGCCTCAATATGTGGCCATCAACAGCAACATCTGGCAACAGTCAGGAGCCTGTACACTATTGCAGGCAGTCAGATACTTTTAAAATGAAAAAATTCACATGAACTATTATTACTACTTTATGGCAAAAAACCAAGTGCATGCTGATTTTAAAAATGCAAGGATCTAATATCACAGACGATCTGATATCACAGACGAAACTTCACTCTGCCCTGTCTCCCATTAAGACAATTTTGGCAGAATTATCTCGTTGTCAGATCCAGCTACGTGATGTGATGAGCCTCAGTATCACACAAAGCAGGACCTCCTGCTGCATCCAGCATGTCAGGCGTTAAAGGCCCGGAGCTGCAGGCCTATCGCTATGAATAGAGCGGCAGGCCGCACGCTGAGGTCAGCAGGAGAGGAGGCCTAATCCATGCCTGCAAGGGGGTCAGTGAGCAGACAGTACGATGTTAAAAGTGGGGGTCAACCGCCCACATTCCAGACACGGAACCCCGTGTCAGTCGCCTGTTCCAGAATCTTCCGTCCGTTCGCCTGAAACCACAGCGGATCAGGCTCACTTTACCTCTCCATCCATCCTGAGCAGCCTCCCAGTCTGCTAATCCACACTGGGGAAAGCAGCTGTTTTGCTCGGCCTGTCATAGGACGCCAGTTATGCAGCCTTGCACTCTGGATTTAGTTGCATGCCCCCGTACACTACATATTCACAGACACATTTCTTGAAGGTATAGCATACTGTTTAGCTTGCATTGTGCTCTGTGGACACTGCAGGAAGGGCTGGATGCAATCATCCCTTAGTACAGCGTTTCTCAACCCGGTCCCCAGGGACCCACAGACGTTCCATGTTTTGCTCCCTGCAGTTTTTTGCCGGACAGTCCACATTTTTGCTTCCTACCAGGAGCTGGGAGGGAGCAAAAATGTAGATTGTCTTTTGGTCCCCGAGAACTGGATAGGGAAATGTTGCCTTTGCAGATAAGTTGCCAAAGCCCCGAGATTTACGCACACAGCTAAAGCAGTCAGCCATCGCCTGCCGGATCTGCTGTGCCCCTCGGCGCGCAGCATCCAGATGCCGTCTACTTTGTGGACAGTATATATCACAGCCCAGCTCGAGCATAAGGAGCCCCAAGGCCGTCCTTATGAAGTGGAGTGCGGCTAAGATTTATTACGCTTCATTTATTGGAAGGCATCTGTGAAGGGCTGCCACTGGGGATTCCGCACAGACAATATCATCAATATGACAGATGTAAATAAAACAAGGTCAATAGATAAATATGCTGTATCATGTACAGCAAATTCATTCATTCATTCACCATTGTCCTGTGCATCTAACTTGTTGTGTTATGTGTAAAGCGGCTTCTAAAAAAAATCACCAGGATGAGAGATTTTCTCATTCATGCCTGCATATTTTGAAATGACTATAGAGTTTGGCTTGACTTGACACATTGAGCGATTTTCATTGCTGCATGACTGGAATTTCATTAAGTATCCATTCCAATCCGAGAATGAGAAAAGGTTATTCCAAAATGAAGCACTTAACCCAAATTTGCTAGAAAAAAAAACACATGGAAATAGACTTTTGCCTGGAACATTTGGCATACAAAAACACTGTATTGTAATATTACAAAAACACACTCCAGGGGCCATGTAACCTCAAACAGAACAAATGGCTGGAAGACGGACAGCTGAATTGATAAAATAGTATGAATACACATACAGGCCACATACAGACATCCTCGGTGCATATCCATTGCACGGAGCCTCAAGAAAAAGCCTTATTGTCCCACATTAAGATGAAAGGTTGGGAAGTTTATTACTGATGCATATAATGAGGAATATCTGACCCAGGTCCTCTGCCTCCTCCTGAATATTTCCAAATCAGGCCTACAAGCCTCTGGCTCTTGTGGGAGATTTGTAGCCACCAGAGAGGATTGAACCACATCTAAACACTCACAACAGGTATTATTGCTGGTATATATTGGTAACATACAAAGAGGAGGGAAAAAATACAAACTTCTCTGCCAACAGCAAGAACCCCACAGAGCCTGTCTGCAGTCCCGGCTTAAGAAGGGGGGGGGGGGGGTGAAAATTGCAGGCTGTTCCCATGTGTCTGAAATCCAATGCAGCTGAAAAACAGGCACTTTGGGGCAGGAAACTGGAAAGCGAGACAACTTCAGCAGCCAAGCAAAGTCTGAGGACAGCTGGACACATGATGGTTACCCTGTATCCTTTTCAAGATCCTATCTGGGAAAAAAGAAAATGAAATGCAACAGAGAATGGGACAAAGAGAAACAGAGAGAGAGAGAGAGAGAGAGAGAGAGAAAGCCCTGTGCCAGATCCTAATCGCTGAAAGAGGCTCCGAAATGATCACTTACAGAAGCAGGTAAAGCAGAATTTCTGATAACGCCACAAAAATCCCTCCATTTTTCAGAACCCTTTTCTCAAGCAGCATGTCCTACTCAGGGTTGCCAGGGGGGTCCTACCCCAAAAATGTTTATAATAAATTTCAGAGACATAAGAACTTCAGTTATTTAAGAGGTTGCCAGAGAGCAAATTGTTGGTGAAGCTGATGTGGGAATCATGTAAGTAGATGCTGGTGTCAGGCCCATAGCGGCGGCCCAGTCATTCAGCCGAGGCTTTTGTCCAAAGTAGTAAAGCTCAGAGTCAGCCAGCAAACAGAGTGCTTAGTGTTACTCAAGGGCCCAATAGTATTATGACTACTCTCTTGTTGTGATTCAATCTCACAACCTTCTGGATACACACACAGAGCCCTGAACCTCCTGAGGCACACAATGCCCACTCCAAAGCTATCACCACATGTGGGGGTTAAGAGAAAAACATGGTTATGTTTGTAATCCGTGATACACTCTTTGCAGAATGAAAAACACACGCTGGGAGGCCTGCCGGTGACCAGTGACCTATCCCACGCGTTTCATCCTGTTCCAAAGGCAGCAGGAAAGCAAATAAGGCTACACCATTCATCATAAAATGCAGAACAACAGTCCGGCACATCTCACTGTCCCCGAAACATCTGCGGCGAGAACCGCATCAGACGGTGGTTGAATGTTTTCGTGTGTGTGGCTCCCTGACAGAGTGCTGAGATTGAGTCCCAGAGCACAGCTGACAGGTTGTGGCCTCATAAGTGCCGGGTAGCTGCACGACTCCCTACGATGTCACATGATTTTGCAGAGTCCGTGGCGGGGCCCACTCGCTTCCAAGTCATTTCAGAGGTCCCCCACTGCCCCTCAGGTGCTTCAAAAGCTAGATAAATAGGTAGCGAGTAGAGCCAGAAGAGTGTGGCTAGCTATCCAGTTAGTACGACATGCCACTGCACGCACTCCATTTATTTAGTGTAGTGACTGTTTGTGGCCAGCAGGGGGCCCCTAAACCTTGAAGACCCCAAGAAAAAGCTGCGTACGTATTTGTCTACCGTGACATGCCATATCACATCTGAAACCGTTTGCCTGCTGATGTTCTGTGATTGCCCTGATCTTTTGCACACCATAGTCATTCTCAGCACAACAACATCTGTACGCATCTATTCATTGCTTCCCCCCCCCCACACCACATCATGATTTAAACATTGTGTCTGGTGGGTCAGATCACCACAACAGTGCAGTGCTCACATATAGCGTACGTGTTAAATTCCTAGTGAAACCGTTCACTAATCACTGTACCCAAACTCCATCAAACTACAATCCACCTTTAATGAAGCTGAAAAAGTTACTTTTTGTGTGTGTTTATTGAAAAAGTGATGAAAGACACCACAAATGTCACAGTATATTTCTCCATATCCACTTCTTACATCTATTTGCACAGTCTCCATGAAGTCTGTAAGATCCCAGTCCTCATTTAAAACTTGTTTACTTTGGCTTTATCTGTTGCCTAACAAAAAAAATTGTGGCAAAACAGTTAGGGTTTCCAAGAAGCTATCAATTTTCCAGTTGAGACTTGCATGGCCTTTAATGAATTGAAAGCAGACGTACAGAAATCCACTTTGATGTCTGTAGGCTGTAGGTTTGATCACCACTCTGGTCATGACGCCTGACAGGCCCAGAATGATTTTACAATTCTGCTTCTGTGCTGAGGCCCTGACCCACGATGACCTGGGGCAGTCTGGGAAACCTTTACCCTGTTCCTGTCAAGTCAAGCCACAAGCCCTACCCTCCCAATGTATCAGAAGCTGAGACAGGGATGCATTCTGGTTCAGTGACAGTAATACTTACTGGGATTAGAGCATCAGAGTATAAACACAAGCCATCTGCGGCTATGTGTTTGTGTTTCTCCAGGTGTGGGAGATCTCCCAGCCGCTTGCTGGATGTTCCCTCACATCTAAGTCTCCAGAAAGTCCTCCTATACCCTTGGCTTCTGATCACGCTGTTCCTGCTGTAGTAGAAGCTGCAATCCTCCCATGTCATGGAGCTCAGGAGGAAATACGCCATTCCTGCTTCCCCGATAGAACCTCAAAACAGGACAAACCAGGAAGTAAGCATCTGAAAGTAGAACTGAAAGCATCATACAGAAATGCTTTTTACATTTTGATAATTGTTTTTTTTCCGTAGTCAAAGCACTTTTAAAGGTGGGTGTCAAACTTGATGAATGGCTATCATTACCTTTTCCCTCTTTTTTTGTTTTAATTTGTCCTGCAGTGTCAGCATCATTTTAAAATTTTAGTGCAGTGTCCATGTAATACCTTAGGGCAGGAATTTTCAACCTGGTGTCTAGTACCCCCTAGGGGTCTGCATAACAGCGGCAGTGGGTCCAAAAATATATTTTGTAAGTTGACAGTATTTGGAGTAAAATATATTCCCCCCCAGGCAGAACCAAAAATATTCAAGGGGGAGTGGCGCAGGTTAATGATTTAAATCATTTCTTTATGTGAGTTATCCACTGAAACTGTATTTCACAGCTCATGACAGCCCATGTAGTATTTGTTGGTCTTTTACACTTTGTTATTAAACTTAAATTAATGTTACCGATAACCGCTCCTAGCTGTTTGACAGTAGCCACTACAGCGCGCCTAGAGTTATTAATTACAATTAATTAATTAATTTACCGTCATGTTGTTTTTGCTGGCTGTTCATACGTGTGTCTGGTGAACAGGTGTCTCTCTGGTTAATGCACAATGAATGCCTCAATTGTTGCTTTGCTATTTTCATCCACGTTTGAGAAAAAAAAGCTTTATTCTTGGATTGGGGAGACATTCCGATCTGAGGTAGATTTACTACCTCTTCTAATGAGTAAATCTTCATAGAAATCCTCAGGGCATTTGTGCAGTGTTTTAGATTTAAGGGGGGGCATGGGCCATGTACTGAGAGGGTGGTAAATTATGTGTATGTGGGAGGTGGGGCTGATTCTGAGTCACCTGGGGCTTCCCTACACTCCACGGTGTACGACAGTTTACCAGCAACGACCCTGGTGTAATGCATAATGATCCGTATGCCCTACGATTATGTCTGCAGTATATAAAGAATGGCTGACCACGGAGCTCAACACAGCTATTTTTAAGTTTACGAAGGATGACAAAAACAGGCACAAACAGAATATCCGTCAATCAGCAACTCTCACAATGCTGTCTTCATACCTTCCGCTACTCATTGAAACAGTGTGAACCATGATTTTTTTATTTACTCTGTACATTTAATTTTTTGCTATGTACATTTTTAATTTGTTTACCTTTTGTGAGCTGCCTTTGCATTTCATATTGTTTTGCACCATATACTTGTTCAGCTGCACCTAGCGCACCTTGCTGCTGTATGCAGAAGAATTTCCCCTGGGGAATAAAAGTTGTACCTTATCGTAACATATCTTAATGCATCATGACATATCGTATGTTAGGATCCTGTCTTATCTTGGAAATGTGTAGACGAAGCAGACATCAGCACAAGCAAACAAGGCTACCCCCCATGTTCTGTAACATGATTTATTTTTCAATGTCTATATGAGTGTAACACTGTACTGGTGCAACACTCCAGTAGTGTTACACAAGATGTCTCACTTTTTTGGGCCGATCGATAAGCCAGCCTGAAGTCACAGTGCTCCTATTTCAGCCGTCATTTCACTGTCACATGTCATCCTAGCACAGGTGTCTGCTGTTGTGACAGGCTTCATAGTCACCGTCCCCCGCGGGTCAGCAAACAACAGGAAATCGCTGCTCTTTAGCACTGCCTGCTTGTGTGCCTCTTCAGATTCAGAGGAACACGTCAGACAGCTTACTCTTCATTTCCTCATATCTTACTTCAAAAAGGAGCCTTATTTTGGGGCAATGACTCATGAGCAGCATGAGTAGGTTTGTTCCAATAGCTTATATACAGACTGATATAAAAAGTAAATCCTTTTTTAGATTCAACATAAGATGGTTGTGACTTACTGAAGCACTTCAGTTAGGAAGGCAAGATCTGAAAGACATGTTTGCCAAAACCAGCTCCCAGGTGGAGTGATATGTCAGCCATTTGGAAACTTTCCAGAGATTCCCAGAACTTTCCAAAAATATAATCCCAACCCAATCTCAATCATTTTCGATAGCTTTAATACATCTAGAATTTCCAATATATATATTTTCACATCGACATCCATGATATGGCGGGGACTTAATAATTTAAATACAAATGTTTACATTTGGGGGGATGAATGGAGCCAAATGAAATATTGGGGGTACATGCCCTCCCTGGTTCCTATGCCTCAGACCACCAGTAAGGGAATACTGCGTAACTGAACCATGACATTGGGGTTTAATGGTAGTAAAATGCTGCAAAAAGACCAAGCAAATATGAAGGTTTTGAAGGGGCATGAAGGAATCTTGTTATCAATTGTATTGATAACAAATGAGCTTGAACGGCCCAATTTATATACAACGGAATGGGCTGTATACACATGACCACTAGAGGTCAGTATTACATTCCTATATTGAGAAGGCGGATCATAATATTTATCCATCGTTCAACTGCTTATCCTGTACGGGGCTTTGCTTTGTGGTAATCTCTTACTGTCCAGAGAGGCAGTAAGACTAAACAGTATCTCTTAACTGGCCCTAGATGTGTTCCGCTATACTTACTGAATGACTTCAAAAACTAGGAGTAATGCAAGACCTCTTTTTGATAATCCAAATACAGTATTAACAAATGCGCTACCCCCGTTTAAACTTCCCCTGACGAGCTTTCACACTGTTTTGCTACAGAGCCGGTTTTATTTTTACTCAAACAAAAGTACATTTCTATTCTGCTTCTTTGCGCTTGGCTGGCGACAAACATTAACCTACTTATTCTCCGACGATATTTTAAAAAGCACATTGCAGCTATTATTGAAAAGACCGGAAACTGCGAGGCCGCGCTCGTTCGATCGCCGCGTGACCGGAAATCGGGTTCAAAGGTGAAAGGTCACGATATTCGCTTCCTGCGCGGTGACGCGGAGTGAAAATGACGACCCTGCGAGCGTTCACTTGCGACGATTTGTTCAAATTTAACAATATGTGAGTACAGCCTTCTTGTTTGTTTCTGTGATTCAGTTGTCGCTAGTTGCTGGCGTTTCAGGAAGGAGAGTCCGCTAGGGATGTTACTGCTCCACCTGCATTTTAGCTAAAAGCTAAATGATCGTTTGCTGTAATCCGTGTTGAGTTCTGTCTTTATGTAATTGTGCGTCTTTTATTGCGTTAACTATGTGTGGCTGTGTATGAGATGAGATTCTATTATATACTGTTTGTTACGTAATGTAACTTTTTTTCTGTAAAGTTAATGGTGACGCATGAGTTGCCGGCGTTGACCTTTCTGTATATGTTTGGGATTTATGGTGCGAAAAGCTACTTCTGTCGTATCATTTAATAGGGAACAAAATGACAGCAAATGAATATGTGTTTATTCATGCATTTTTTTGCATTTGGTAGTAATCTGGACCCACTGACGGAAACCGTATCCTTTCAATGTAGTGTAACTTACGTTTCCAGGCGTGATTTGCGTTTCGGACAGGTACTCTGCCTGGTCCCGTGTATAGGAATAAAGTCCCGCACACATTGACAACAGCCTTGGAAGAAACGGTGATGATAAATGTTTGACACCTTTACAGTCGCCACCAAGTATGGCATCCCGTTCTACCTGCAGTACCTTGCTCACTGGCCGGAGTACTTTATTGTGGCTGAGGCACCGGGAGGTGAATTGATGGGCTACAGTAAGTGTCGTGTGAGGAAATGTACTTGTTGCTTGAGTGAAATATACAAAGTTCAGGGTTTTGTTTTTTTTTTACTAAGGGTTTTTTAGTATAGTCGCAACTGATTATGACACTAATTGCTGACTTATTGGGTGTTTTTTTCCAACTGAAAAGGATATGATCTCACTGCTTATTTACCTGGATAACTGCAAAATCAGTTTGGATTGTTTACCTGAGAACTGTCATTAAATTTGGGCCCCGTTTTTTGAATCCACTATGTGTTTCTTGAACTGTGCTGTTTTGAAAAGTCCCTGTTCTTCAATGCTGTGTGTTCTCCGCTCAGTCATGGGCAAGGCCGAGGGCTCAGTGGCTCGGGAAGAGTGGCACGGACATGTGACCGCGCTGTCTGTGGCCCCCGAGTTCCGGCGCCTTGGACTGGCTGCCAAGCTGATGGAGCTGCTGGAGGAGATCTCAGAGAGGTGTGGCCTGGTCGAAGCTCATGCTGAACGTGGCCTCCTAATCCTCCAGTGTTTGTCCTGCATTGTTCTTCAGCTTTTTGGTTGATGGTTTTGTCCAAAATGATTTGTAATTCTACGCTTAAATCATTTAGACAATGTCTTTCATTTTAGGGGATCAGTTTGTGTCCAGACTCTAGGTAAAAGATGCTAGAGGCCCATTGAGCTAGGAAGTTGCCGTCTACGGCCACCACAGAACCCACTCCTCTTATGGTGGCCTTAATGATGTCTTTGTCGGTCGCCCGTTTTTCAGGAAGGGAGGCTTCTTTGTGGATTTGTTCGTCCGGGTCTCCAACCAAGTGGCGGTGAACATGTATAAACAGCTGGGCTACAGTGTCTATAGGACTGTCATTGAATACTATTCTGCCAGCAGCGGGGAGCCCGATGAGGATGCGTATGGTGAGCTTCCTTACCGCCACATAGGCGCTTTCCCTGTCTCAGCATAACGCTGCATCCCGGCAGCATCGCCATGACTACCGTCTCTGTAGTTCCCGCTGCCATATCCTGTCGTCTGTCTGTGTGTGAGTGCATGGCTTGATCTGAATCGACAGCCGCGTCGTCTTCTGTGCGAGCCGGGTCCTTTTGATATGCTCACCGCCGGTTTGTCTCCGCAGACATGAGGAAGGCGTTGTCAAGAGACACCGAGAAGAAGTCCATCGTTCCCCTGCCGCACCCGGTCAGACCCGAAGACATAGAATAACCAAGCGCTGTGACTCTCTTTCATTTAGCCCGTGCAAACATACCTGTAAATATGCCCCCAAAAAGGAATGTTCTCTAACTGGCCCCAGTGTTTAGTTTTTAACTTATTTATTTTGATCATGGGAAGATATAAAATCTGCAATGTGAAAAATGGTTTCCTTTGGGACATTTTAATACGGTCCCAGGCTCGTCATGGGGTAAGGCTTACAGACTGGACAGCTGTATGTATTAGGAACATTTAGTTACTGCTAGAGAGTCACAGCTATACAGTTTTTTTAATTTTTCTTTTTTTCCACTTGTACTACAGATATGCTGGGGGGAGGGAATAAAATTCATATACAATGATTCTGCTTTCATTTTTAATGTCGTTTACTGCACTTTTTATTAGTAAAACCATTTCCTATATTTGGCAAATCCTCGTCTTGCTGATCTGATTATAGCTTTGGAAAATTTGCTTTAACAATTGCTATAAGAAACGTTGAAGATGACATTGGGGAAGTCGAATTTTACTGACGTTGCAATTATTCTTTAACGTTTTGGTGTTATACATCTAGTGGACGCTAGATGGCAGCAAAATCTGAACCATTCTACAACTGAATGGCTGAGTAGTTGAGAGAAATGACTTTACTTAGCTGTCCTATGACATGCTATTTTATAGCCTTTCATGTTTAGTTTTTAATGTGCAGAATATAATGTCTTCCCTAAGCCTCTTTCCCTAATAAAATAAAGGGTGATCAGTTTAAATACATTTAACATTTTGGTGAAATGCCTTTTTAAATTGCTTGATGTATTTGAGTAATGGTGCAGGTGTATATTTGGGGTGTGTCCGTTAAGGATTTTATTTGTAATGCACCCCAGCAAGCAGTGTTAACAGTTAGCAAAACTCTGGATGTAAATACTCTGTATCACACAGACAAGGCAGGATACAGTTCTCCTGTATCTTTGCATCTCCATGACAAGTTCTACGGCAGCGGTGAGTCAGTACCTGATGTTTTTAGCTGAGTTGGTGGGGTGGAGTGAAGTGGGGGGTTTAAGAGGACAGCCCCCCCCCCCTCCCCTGGCAGATCTGAAACTGGCAGCGCTGGTCTTTGCACATATGGTAGATGTGGCCTAAAATTAAGCCAAGTCTTGCACCAACTGAACATATTGTTCCCAGGCAACTGTGACATTCTTGTTTTTTTTGTGGGGGGGGGGGGTAGCGTAGAGTGACATTTGAGCAGCAGCCTGCGCAGGGGGAGGGGGGTTACACAGGGGAGCTGCCAGTCCCGCCTGCCTCTCGAGATGGAGAACGTGTCACGGTGAGGGCTTTGTGTTTTCACTGGGGATTTGTGTGACGGAGAGAAAGCAGAACGGGAGATGTTTGAATTTCAGGAGAGGATCCTCTGTGTGCTTTTATGACTTAAGTTTTAGTGATTGTCTGTATTTTATTAGCTAAGCTTGTCGTGCCCAGGCGAAGGTGGCTGTCCGGCCCTGTGCCTTCATTACACTGCAGAGGTATGTCAGCTGCTGAAAGCTGTATGCAAATAAACATTTTCTATTTCTAACTCTGCCACAATTAATGTTCAGTCAGTTGATCCATTAATACTGTAGTTAATCTATGGTCTACAATTCATTGTTCATTTAATGCCCTCGTCAATTCAATGTGGATCTGGCGAGATGTATAATGTCCTTACATCAGTGGATTTTTAAATTTTGAGTATTCACCTCCGTATCTCCATTTTGATTTATATATCTGAGTATTGCCAACATTATGGGTAGCAATCACATGATCAAAATAATATACAATTCTGTGTTGCTTAACGACAGGGATACATACTGAGAAAATGCTGTTAGGTGATTCCATCGTTGTGCAAACATCGTAGAGTGAGTATGGCCTGGCCTACTGCACACCTAGGCTGCAGTCCTTTTTTAAAAAATAAATAAATATAAAGTGTACAATCTAATGATTTAAAAAGTACAGTATAGTGAATGCATGTAGTTATCAGTTACGTACTAGTACATAATTGTGCTATACTGTTTGACTAGCAGTGCAGTAGGTTTGCTTACACCAGGATCACCACAAACGTTTGAGTACTTCCTCGCACTACAACATCACTAGGTAATTTGAAATTTTCCGTTCTGGTGTGATCTTAGGGGACTGGCGTTTTGTCCGGTCGATTGCGGACTGAAACGTCGTTACGCGGTGTGTGGCTGCCATAGCGCGTTTATCCGTCTTCACTGCTTTCGGTGTCGGGGGGGAGGCGGTTGTGTGGGGAGAGTCCGCACTTGGCTGCCTGCCGGGGCTCTCCCGCCCCCCCTCGTGTGTCACAGCTGTTTGGAAATATGGAAGCGAGTCGCAGGCTGTCGTGAGTGAGCACGTAATGTATGAGTGCGACACTCGACGTGACAGAGCGTGGGGGGCGGCAGCGCCTCTCGGCACGGGTGTGTCCTGCCCCTCCCCGCCTGAGCCGTCCTGCCTGGGTAATACTCAGCCAAATCAGGCCCCCCGGCGCAGCACTGGCTTCTCTCCTGAATGCTCCAGTGAGAAAGTTTCAAGAGATTAACTTGCGTGTTCGGGGAACTGAAGTGCGAGTTTGTGAAGTTAGCTCAGTCATCATAGCCATCATAGCGTGGTATTTATAAAGGCAGGTGATGTGTAATGGGAAAATGGAGGGACAGGATCTCTTTGTGTGAGTTTGGCACATACACTGTATGGGGCCACATAAGCCACACCCACTGCTGACATACAGGGATATAACTCGGCACATACAGGAGAGGTATGTCAGCCCGGCACTGTCAATGGACACCAATGGACATCTTTCCAGCAAGCCGGTTCCCCGCATGTCTCCCTGGTCAACGGCAAGTGAAATGACCGTGAAATGGAAACATCTGGGAGCAAGTTCAGCTGCCAGGTGGGGGCCACGCAAGCATCAACACCCAACCTGAATGGCAGCAGGTCCCACCAGCAATGTTCCAACTAATGGAAGGCTTTCCCAGAAGAGTACAGGCCATTACAGCAACTCAGGGTTAGTCAGCTTCATATTAATACCCTTTGATTCAGAGTGAGATGGAGAAGCTGGTGTCCTGATCCCTTTGTCCCTATGACAAACCAAGTGTGGATCAGAGTATCCCGAGGGCCACCATAACCCCCTCCCCCCAGATTCAGGCTACTGTGATTTCTGTCAGTGGGTGGAGCTTTCTCTGTGCTTCCTTTTGGCCCCTCCCACTTCCCGTCAGCAGGGCACCAGGCACAGGCCGAGGCGCCCCTGTAATGAGTCTCCGTCGCCGAGGCGCTGAGGGCACTTCCTTGGCTAATTACCCTGTACAAACACGATATCGCATCTGTGGATATATACGGCACAAATAGAATTACGGGGGGGCTGCTGGGGGCGGGGGGGGGGGTGCGTGGCGGCAGCTCTAACTCTGTTAGGGAGATGAATCCTGATGCACTGTGGACCAGCTTATTCATGATTAGCTCGGAGAAAAATATCCTCTCGGGGAAAATCCTTGTACAGCAAAATCCCGTAAATCCAACCACTTGTTTTTCACCCATTCCCACCGAGATGGTAATGTAATTACTCTGGTAATTATCTTCATTAGTGCCAGGGGCCTTGGGGTGCCTCCCCCCCCCCTCCTCACTCACAGAGCCCGCCCGCCCAGTCGCCCACCCGCCGCTCTCTCTCTCCCTAAATATTCTGTCTTTTTACTGTTACGGTAAAAAAAAAAAATCATGGCTCATCTGTGCAGGTTTTCTGAATGTTGTTTTCAGAAACAAAATTCCTGTGCCCTCTCCCTGACATCTGCCCCCAGAGCAGCCACGTGCTCGCCTGTGTGCCCGCCTGGGCGGCCTTGGCATCGGCATACGCCCGGGGCGTGCCCTCCAAGGGTCAGGTGGGTGTGCAGCAGCAGCTGGCATGGCGGGCGTCTTGAGCCAGGTGCTGCGGCTGGGCAAATACCACCATTCTCCAGCAAGCAGAGGGGCCTTTTAATTAGAGATTACTGGTAGGGAAATGTCCGCTTTTGCAGTAAGTGACTAATATTAATTATAGCTCCAGTCTGCAGCGTGATGCTAATGTCGGCTGCGGAGGGAAACGTCTCCCAGAGAGATTACCGCCCCTGTTTCTTTATGCTTATTTATTTGACACTGGATATTCGGTCTTTTACCGTGCACCATGGTCTCCTGCAAAACACGAGGTCACACGCGGACGATGGTGTAATCAGCGGCCCGCATCAAAACAAAAATGCAAATGGATAAACAGTGAAGAAAGATGCGCGACCCTAAGATGCAGATGTGCTGTCCGGCGGACGTCTTTGGCAGGCCGACAAATTGTGCCATCAAAGTAAATCCTGCCCTGTAGAACAATAACAGAGGACAAAAAGGAGAGTGTTGACACCTATGGGCCCTTCCATGTCATGTAACATTGCATATTCATATTGTTTTGAAGGACTGAATCGAGCATGTCCTTTAATGAGACTTGAAAGGAAAAGCTTACAAATAAAAACAGATTTAAACAAAAAACAAAACTCACTTGCAAAGGGGGTGAAGATGTCTTGTACGTCCACAAGAGGGCACTGTTCTGCCAAGTACTGCAAGCTGGTGTTTTTTTTTTCTTTTCTTTTCCTGACGGCGATCCTCGTATCACGGTTCCCTTACGGTACGTTTTCTTATATACGGTAGCTCGTTGTTTTGGTTGGAACGGCCTTGTTTGTGCTCTGGCACACGTTCGTTTGTTGGCTTGCTTGACACCGTGGCGCATTTCCCATATTTTTTTGTGCCAGTGCCATCAATTCTGAGCGAGCGATACGCCGGTATTGGACATCATTTTGCACAAACCGTGCCATTCTTGTAAAATAAAATGTTGTTTGACAATTGATAGAAAATTTGTCAGGCCGAAATGTCACGCGTAGCTACGGTTATCTTTTATTGGCCTGTGTTGCGATCTGCCCTTTGCTCTCCCTGCTCCTTTCGCGAAATGGCTCATTTTAATGTGAGACGCCAGATGGGCCTTCAGACAAGTGTGCTGGGAATGTTTACTGCTTTTGTGTTGCAGGTGAAACTCCGGCATGCGGTCAGCCAATCGCGGGCGGCCGCCACCTCCTACCTAGCTCTGTAAAGCTTTACTGGCTCGGCTCGTCTGGTTGCTCGGATGCAATTTGCAGAAGATGGTTTGTTTTAAATACATGCGTATATTTTTGTTTTATGAGAGACGCCTCTTAAACTGTGGCTTTAAAAATCCATTTGTGGTTAGTTACCCTTTGTCGTCATCCTTTGTAAATGATATCAGTTTTCAGGTCTCTGTGTCTTTTAACTATATGCTGTGTAGGTGTGTGAGTTTCTGCACCCAAGGTCACATATTTCGGTAATTGTCATCGTTATTGTTATCTCCAGGGTGATGTTCGCTGCAGTCAGGGGTCATGTTCCTGGAGGCAGTCTTTGCCGCGGCAGTGGGTCTTCTCTCTGCTCTTGTTCTCTGCTTCTGTCCAGCAGATGGACAGATAGGGTCACACACACCATAACTGTCCTTTGTGGAAGGACTCAAAGGTCTCATACGGTAATTAAAAAAAAAAATAAATATGTGCATATTCCGGGTAGGCAGTGGACAAGTCTGAGTTCAGGGGTCTTCATCTCACAACATTAGTGTAGGTCTTTGCATACAGTTATGAGGAAGGTCTGAATAGTCAAACAATATATGCAGTGCAGTAAAGAACACATAGTGTAGCAGCCTCCTACAGTCTTACAGTATCTATAAAATTTACCAAATGCTTTCCATTGTAATTTTTTCCTAAATCAGTTGAGCCTGGACTTCTGCATGCAGATAGTACAATACATGTTGTGGAATCTGTTGGGAGGATTGCTGTTTTTACTACAAAAAAACAAAACTAAAATGACAGTCAACATTAAATTTATTGTAACTGGTTTTCACACATCGTTTCATTAGGCTAGCTGTAGCAGCTGCACAGTTAGTTTTGTTAATTGAAACTCATCCTTCTGAAGAAAGGGCATTACTCTTTATGCAAAAAAGTGTGAAACATTCCCATATATCGCTGTAAACAAACCAATATGAAACAGAAAAGCTGAAACAAATGAATGAATGTTGATTATATTCTTACCTCAGCTTGTAAAATGATTCGGCCAGATGTAGTCACGGTTTTCTTCCAGATCAGTCCTCAACCAAGGACAGAAATACTTGTGATTCAATAATTGAAAACTTAAAATAGTAAAATAAAATCTCTTGGCACATATTTAAATCATCAGCACTGATCTTTCAAAACCGAAATCTGAAGAGGGACGGATCAGTGAGGTCATTCTAATCACGCGTTCTCAAAGACGGGCCTACTGACAAATCCATGCCTCAGGCTGCCCCCCAGCCCCCCCACCTCGAGTGTTTAGGCAAGGAGCTGATTACACCCCTACATTCTTTGTTCATGCCGGGTGTGCTGCTATTTTCATCAAACAAGTGCATTTTGGAACCAATCCTCCTAATTATTACCGCTCAAGGGCTAATTAGCATGCTGAGGCTCTGCAAGCATGACAGCTGCCAGACTGAAGGGCAGTACTGAAATTTCCTTGAGTTTAATGGGGGTGGTTTGGTAGGGTAGTGGTTAGCAACATTGCCTCACACTCCCCAGAGCAGCGTTCAAGCCTCCCCCCATGCCATCATGCACAACCACCACCCCAACAACACATGGAGACCAAGACAACCACCAGCCTCAGCCCCCTCCCCCCCCCAAAACATACAGTCAGGGCCCCCACCCTATTATTAAACAAGTGTGAGAGCAGCAAGACTTATAATAATAATACACAACCAGTGCATAACTAATGGTGAGGAAAGGACATCCAGGCAAAATCAAAATGAACCAACAGGCAGACCAAGGCTGGGCTTGAACCCATGACCTTCTGATCACAAGCATAGAGACTTACCCCAATAAGCCAGTACAGATTTTTAGCAACTTGGTCTCCTAGTTTAAGTGAAACTAGAAAATGAACATCCAACCTTGGTCAGCACCGTCGCCTCACACCTCCAGTACCAGGGCCCTGCTCCCAACATGGTCTGTGTGTGGAGCTCGCATGTTCTCCCTGTGTCATTGTGATTATTGGTTTACCCCCCAAGTCCAAAAGCATCCATTTTCTGTAACTGCTTAACCTATTTAGAAGGGTGTCAAACTCCAGTCTTGGGGGGTGGGAACCCTGTGTAGCTTAGTTCTTTCCCTGCTCATGCTGACCAGTCCCCCCCACCACTATATATTTTTCAGTGGTAGTGTCTGGCTCAGTGGGTTAGGACACTGTGCCCATGATCAGAAGGTTGCTGGTTCAAATGCTGTGTTCAGCAGATCATTCACCATTGGGCCCTGGAGCAGGACCCTTAAAACCCAGTTATTCCAGGGACTGGACCTGCTTTCCCAAATACATTGCTGTGGATAAAAGCTACAGTAATTGAAACGTAATGACCAGCGGTGGTTTGGCCTGACGCGCGGCCCGATGATCTGGGACTAAACTACGGACAAAGCGCTCGTAACAAAATAGCATTTCAGGACCTCTTAGCTTCTTTGGCGATTCTTGTTCTCGACTCCTTCAGGATTAACAAGCTGCGCAAATGTCACAAGGTCCGCTGCGAAATGGAACGTCGGTTTTCGTGAGCCCCATTGTGTAAAGATTAACCTCCCTGTCCACGCAGCCGATTGTTTGCGGCCGGGGTCGTGTCAGGCCTGGTCAGATAGCTGCCTGGTAACCGGCTGTCCTGTGGAAAAGTTGGACCTTGCTAGAGTGCTGGCCGGCCCAGATTCCCCACAAATCTCTGCAGGAGTCTCCAACCAAAAATCTGGTCTCTCAGATGTTTGAAAAATAATGAAATAGCCAGCAAATAGAGTCAGAAGGTTTCGGCTAGCTAGCTGGTTAGCATAACATGCTGCTTCAGCATCTCCTAAATAAGGGATGTATCTTTAAAATTTAGTGCAGTGACTGTTAGTGGCCAGTAGAGGGCACAAAGCCCAGGGGCCCCTTGCAAATGCACAGACATGGCCGGTAGTACTCTCATGTTCACTGTGTCTCAACGCTATTTAGGTGACACAGGAGGTCTTACATGAGCATGTTGCCACTGCACAATCTCCTGCAATGAAAGGCAGCCCCCGACCCCCCCAGTCGAAGGCTCCTTTTTTGGTGTCAATAGGGCCCATTGTTCACCGGGACAGGACGCCCCCTACGCCTCGTTCTTAGTCAGCTGGAAGCTGCCAGTAGTTCGATAATGGGACTCGTCTGCACCTCAAGTCAAGTCGCCCAAAAGGGGGCGTCATTAGGCACCATTAGCACCCTGCCACGGGCCTCTAACACTCACTGTGGGGGCTGGGGGGGGGCAGTGGCAGAATATGGAAGATAGTTCCTGAGTTAGTGGGACTGGATGCATGCATTTCGTGTACAATATTCATTTGCCTGTAAAGCGATAACTGGGAGGAAATTAGAAAAATGTGCCGTTAAAAGATGATCATCAAAATTTTCCATTAGCAAGCCTGAGTGCCTTCTTGATTTGTGCCTGAAATCCTTTGTCATGCAGAAGCACTTCCATGACATTGGGGTCAGTATTTTAGGTAGGTCAATATTTAAAAAAAAAAAAAAAAGCTCCTTTTAATCAGATGTGGTCATCATCCTTTGGAAAGTTCCTTTCACTCAATTAAGATTAAAAGAGAAAGTAGAGTAACAAGTGTTAGCCTGAGTGGTTAATTTCCACAGGCGAGAACCATTCACCTATAGGCGTCTAGGTCTAGTGGAGGAGGGAGGAATTCATGCAATCTGTCAGCCATGCATGCAGGTGGCTGAGAAAGTGTACGTTAATATCATCTGCGTGATTCCAGAATGTGAACAGAGCCAGAAAGAATGGAAAATATATTCTGCTCGGCACGAAGATCTGTCAAGCGCTGTTAGCTAGCAAGACAGAAACGCGTCGTTGTTATCCCATAGGTGTGTTTTTATAATGCGGCCGCTTGCTGAGGTGGATAAAGCGGCTTTTCCGCTGTATGCAAGCGGCGCGGAGGCAGCAGGCCGGATTCAGGTTTCGCGCGGAGAGACTTCGTCGTCTGCACATCCACTCGACCGGCTCCTAATCCCCACAGTCACATATTATCTCTCATTCATCCTCCGTATCCACAGCAACCCCAAATCCTCACCTCGGGTGGGGGGCTCAGTCTTCCAGACTATGACGAGCATTCCTACAACATGGCAGACGCCCATTCAGCACACTGTGACCTGGGGGTGGGGGGGTTTACAATAAGGCCACAAGCTTTCTGTGCCGTGCATGCAAAAGAAATCTGGCCCAAACTGACACAGCAACACACCAACGAATTGGAATCATCTGCCTGTTTTTCTTTCTCAGTTTCTTGAAGCAACCCTTTAAGCTATAACTGATTTATTTGATCATTTTTAAAAACCACATACAAACCCAAGAAAGTTACTCTGAGCAAGAATGACATATTGACTTGAAACTATCATAATCACGGAAATAAGTACAGTAGCTGAGAAAACAGGTGAATTCCCTGTCATCTGCCTGCTGGCTGTCATGTGACAGATGCTTCGGGATATGAGGAATTAGGAGATGCATCTAAATGTCGATTCCTTACGACGGTCAGCGGCAAGGATGTCATCAGCGAGGATCGTTCATGGGCCACGTGCACACCAGGAATTCAGCGCCCACACTAAGAATGAGGCCTGGGGGGTGGGGGGTTGGGGGGGGGGGATTGAAGGAATGGTAAATCCAAACGTAGTTCTGTTAGTGCTGGGAGGTGGCAGCGGAAGATTGCTTCTCCCCGTCGCACGCCGTTAAGACGATGGAGCTGGTAGGATGGGCAGCTTGTCTCCTCTCGCCTGGCTCTCCCCAGCTCCTCGTCCTTGAGACTTGATAAGAGAATCCGCACCAGGGGCCACAGCTTCCAGTTCGGCACAACAGAGGTGACCATCACTGCCTCTCCCCCCACCACCGACCCTCACAGGTCCCAGGAATGCTACATAAAACACTACGGCCTCTCCAGCAGCACCCAGTGCCCAGCGTTACCAGTGCTTACCAGTGCTTACCAGTGCATACCTCACAGGAGCCCCCAGAACAGACAAACAGATCTTACTGCTCAGATTGGAGGATAACGCAATAACCTCTTTAATAACCAAACAGGTCGGTTAGCTCTCCTGAAAGCCATCCATCCATGAGGCACTAATTCATTCACAGGCATATTTGCTTCTTCTCATAACTTTACACTGATAAGGCACAAACACAAAGACGGAGCAACAAAAGCTGCGATTACCTAATTATATTTATAGTCCCTCAGAGTCTTAAAAAGCACTCCTCCCTAATTACTGATCGCGTGATTAAAAAACATACGGAGAACATCATTTCTGAGAATCTAAATCCTAAGCAGTAAATAATGGCAGTAATTCACAGTGA
Source organism: Stomatorhinus ivindoensis (assembly GCA_019775895.2). Lineage (NCBI taxonomy): Eukaryota > Metazoa > Chordata > Actinopteri > Osteoglossiformes > Mormyridae > Stomatorhinus > Stomatorhinus ivindoensis. The sequence goes on from JABFEB020000026.1 coordinate 22,097,657, forward strand.
GGATTTTTTCTTCTTCTTCAAAGCAAACACTTTTCTGGAGGTGACCTCCTGCCTCATGACACCGTCACTATATCATGCGACAATATTCTAAGGCCTGAGATTGATATGTTACACACAACAAACTCAGGCTTTAAAGGCTCCCTGTTAAACTGACCACCAACGATCACGTAGCTGCACTTTGCTCAGTTAATTTTCCCATCACGAATCGAGCTACATGCTTTTGTTCGTCTGCTTAGCTGGCAACTTGTAATTTTTACGTCTTTATTATGTAAATCAAGGTTGTTACAGGAGAGCTGTGAACAGATGGGGTAACACGGTCATGCTCTTAGCCAGCTCTTAGGTCACGCTCTTAGGTCGGTGCGGCCCAAGGGGAAGGCAAGCGTCGGAATAGCATTGAAGTCGGCCAGTGGCCGTTACTTGGCCTTGTCACCTGAGGGCCGCAGAGGCGCCAGTGAAGCTTCACAAACTGCTTTTAGGCCCCCAAAGTCTTCCTTTCCTAAGCAAGGCTCTGCAGGGAAGCTAAAGCACCCCCCCCCCCAACCAGCAGCACCGTAGCAAGAGCCCATAGGCCTGCTGCGGGTGGAGGAAGAACTTTGTTCATTTTTTAAGAGAGGGGGGGGGGGTGAAGGAAGGGGGTGCGTGGGGACGGCGGCGGCGGAGGGGGAGGCAGCTCTGTGATTGATTTCATTTGATGTGCCTTATTATGCGGACCTCTCCCTACTTCCACTGCATAATTAGGACTTAATTAATTTGAGTGAAATCTTTCATCTGCCAAAGCCAGGCTTGCTGCTTCTTTCCATTTACAACATGATATTAATTTCGGCGGGGAACAGTACTCTCCTGATGAAAAGACTGATATAATTAATTAAGTATAATTTTTTCGTTCTGAGGGAAATAATAAGTGCAGTGAACAGTGCCTGATTAACCCTATTATATTAACTAATTAGGGGATCGTTTCATAATCAAGGAAGTAGCACAATTATGGGAGAATGCAAATCACAGCATCTAATGAGCTATGTGTCAATTTGGAATATGCTTTGTTTGGGAAATGTGACATTCCAAATACTCCATAAAAAGCCACTTATTTGTGTGTGTGTGTGTGTGTGTGTGTGTGAAGAAGAGGGTTAGCCTGTCTTTTGGTGAATTTATTTTAAGGAATTTTGTGCCAAACCGTGTCTCTTGGTTATATGGGATCTTGAAATGGGGAACACATCAGCCATATTTACAACACAGGATGCCAGTTAAGTGTGTTTACTTTCTGAATGAGGGAAGGTCCACTCAGATTCACCATTTTATGACCTCCAAACAACAGGTCACTGCAGCCATCCTTTCCATGATGGCTCTCCATAGTTTTGTGTCGAGGTCTAGGGCTTCTTCATTACAATGTCCGTGATGAAGAGACCATATCTTATCCTGTTGCCCACTGACCCCAATTTATGCTAATGGTCAAAGCCATAAAACATGATTATTGTATTATGCAGTTTATTTGCTTGGCAGATGGTGCTATTGTCGCTCAGTGTTACAGCCTCTGAGGTATCGCTCGCCACGGCCTAGCTGTAGGGACAGCCTGCGGCTCTGTTTACGTTTAATTAATGCCAGATATTTCACTTAAATGAATGTAAGGACTCTGATGGTGATAAAATTGTTGAAGAAGCAGCCTGTGGGTTTTTTTTTTTAATTCCCCTTGTTGGGTCACGGAAATACCGGCAAATTGCTGGTTAGTTGACAGCATAGTGCGCAGAGCTTGATTCGGCCCCTGCACTGCATTCAGGACCATGGACAGCGTCTAACCAAGATTACGCACCATAACAGGCCAAGTGTGGCAGATGTCCGACTTATTTATCCATCACTTCCTACAAGTACAACCTGCAAGTGTTTTGCTACTGTCAACGCACTGAAAAAAACATGGATGTCAACATACTACACGAAAGGGCCAGGAGATGAACAGACGATGCCAGCAAAATGGAACTGGACAGTGACATTTGAGCTGTTTAACGATTTTTAGTGAGGAAAAAAAGGAAAAAATGCTTAAGAAATAAATCCGAAATTGCGCAACTTTTATGCTAACACATTTAAGCTAAGAGCATGATGTGCCAGGACAGCAGAGGAAACAGAGTATGAAGAGCCAGAGTGTGGCACCCATCAGGACATGACATACATACTTACATGATTAATATCATCCTGGGTGTGTCCTGGGTATTACAGCTGGGAGTTATATCTCCGTTGTTCTCTCTGATATTCAAGGCAGTGCAACATTTTCATTGGCCACACAATCCAATAGGGAGTGAGGCGAGATATAAAATCTGTCTGACAAGCTTGTGGGAACACTGGGAATAGCATGTGGGAGCACTGGGAGCAGCCTGTGGGAAAATGAGACTGAAAGATTCTATCTCACCTGTAGGCTGACATCAGTTGGGCATGTCTGGCATCTCCATGGAGCACCAGTCCTTTGGCACATCTTCCTCTGACCACCCTGAGAGTGTAAAAGAGGACTTGGTGCATACATCCATATACACTATTAACCACAGTGTGCGCACACACACGCGCCAGGGATGGCACAGCGGCCGGAGATTAGCTGATTTTCCAGTAAGCTCTTTTGAAAATGGCATTAGTGTGTAAAGGACCAATATCTCCTGCTCTCACTGCGTTTCACCCTGAAAAAAGGCTGCATGGAAACCACGCGATATTATTCATGCATTCATTATTATCTTTAACAACGCAAGTTTACTGACATAAACGTTACGAACGACAGCAGTGATCATTTAGAAAGTGACTGGGAGGAGGCAGCACACTTAATCAGCTGAAACAGAGCAGTAATTTCATGTATCCGTGGCAACAAGGTAAATTGTGTTTTTACATTCCAAGACATGCTTAATTTCTTTTGCGGAGGGTGTCTGTAGAAGGAGACACTGTTCAGAGCCCTGCCCAGTGAATTGTAATTACAGAGCGCTACAATATTTACGTTTGGCGTGCAAGATGGTTCCAGAACATGATTACTGAGAGGAAAACTAGATCATATTCGCCATTTTACTGTATATAAGACGAGCAGAAATGGAATATACACTTGTATGCATTGTACCTGCGTTATTTTACCGTGATTTTATATTCTTTTTTGCATCTCCTCACGCAATGCCACGCCTCAGTGGTTACACCATTTTATCATTACTAACCGGAATACCCAGAGGCAGATCCTACATGGAGGTGTCACAAGTGACAGGGACTGTGACAGGGACAATGGAGCGGGCGGGCCTCGGGGCTCCTCTGGCACTAGCCGGGCGCACAGCTGCGTCACCTTCAGCGTTATTTTACACGTAAGGCATGTAAGGATCTCAGTAGCTGGAATACTTTTTAAACAGGCTGACCCGCGAAAATATTTCATAAGATATATTCAAAGATCCTAATACTGTAACTCTTTATTTTACGTCCCGGAGTCCTATTGTGCATTTACGTTGCCTATACTGTATTTAGATGTAAATATTATTGTCATTTTGATTAAGAGGCACACGAATCAGAAGTTTAATGGCAGTCATTTATTAGGCCTACTGTAAGGAAATATCTCAAGGAGGCAACATCTTATTTTGATCTCGCATCACGGAACTTTTTACCAAGTGCAGGAGACACTGAAGACATTTTAAGCCTATAACCTGACTTAGCCCCGGATCTTTTATATATATATATAGGCTATATATATGCGCGCAAACAAGTCATGTAATTTATATTCGCCGGGTTCAGAGGCACGGAGGCCATTTCCGCCCCATATTTCGCTTAATAATGCATATCCTATTCAGCTATCTGTGCGATCACTGCCCCCGTCTTGCTGGCTTACTCTACGTTACAGGGTATTTAAGGTCCCACCGCAGTCCAGGGGCTCGTACGCATTAACACCCGGGCAGAGGTAGGCGAGAAAAATAACAGCTGTCTAATGTGTCAGAAAGCCTAGATTAAACGCGTATTTCATTAGTTTTCCCCTGCCACTAATTCGCTGTATTTCACCAAGGAGACGTGAATTTCAAAAACCCTTCTAATATCTATACACATATGATCCCAAATCACTTCGACCATTGTCTGTGAATTTAATCTATTTATGCAGTTGTCCAATCTGCTTTTTTCCCCATTGCTAGGAAACAATAGTGGAAGTCTCTCTGCTCTGGTCATCATCCCCACTAACCCTGATTAAATATTACATTGCTGACTGGGTCTTGTCATCGTGCCGATTGCGGCCATTTTCCTTTCAATTCTGTAAGTTGGTTTAACATCAGGAACAACCGAAATAATTGATTGACGATAGTATTGTGACGTGGACACGACATGCGCAGACTAGTTTGGTAGGAAACACAAAGGCGATTTCATTCTCTTTTTTTGTATTCGACAACTACAGAATCTAAAACACCGATTATATCATCCGATGATAAACGCTTAATAAACTTAACTATAGAATTATGGTTACCGTAATTAAAGTAGGCCTATTATAATTATTAAAAGTTTCCATAATTATACGACCAAGGTTAGTACATCACATCTGGAAAATCCTGAATTTGTTTAAGCATTTACCCATTACTTTCACTGACCATTATGCACATAAAACGCATAGACTGTCATAACTGCAAAGAGCAAGGTGAAATTGTGGATTGCTGCCAGAATACAGTGTGAAAGTTACTGGTAGAGGCGGAAACTCTTTTGTTTCTGGTGCAGCGTTTACTTTCTCCTGCAGGTGGCGCAAACAATTAGATCGATGCAGCGAGAGGGTCCCTCTCATTCTGACTCACTTCGTTATCACTATATTGTTAAAAACGACTCGTTTTGTTCCATGTGTAGCATTTGAGACCTTCTAAAACTTTCCAGTTATACCACAAAATTTGTTATAATTTGAGAAATCATTTATAGAGTCCATTGCCAAAAAATAGTTTTTTTCCAGATATGTCCAAATACTGTGTACTTTACAGGTAATTTTGTTTAGTTAATTAAATCTGGTGGATTTTAAATGTTACCTCTTATAGTACACATCCCGGAGCAATAACCTAAACATAGATCAAGTTATAATATTTAAACAAGAGCAAATAAAACTAAGCTAATTTGATATGGGCTTTCCCCCCCTTTTCTTTTCTTCAAATCGAGAATTGTTAAAGCGCAAAGTTGACACTTGGTGATAAATCAAAAGGGTTATCTTGACGTGCCGGGAACAGAAGCATGGCGTTCAGTAAGATATTTAAAGAGCGTCTTTGTTGTTGTTTAACGGGCATGGTGCTGTGACTCCATGCGACGCCGATAAGGCCTGGATGAAAGTGAATATTGTGTACATTAGGCAAGAGGGACCAGCAGCTGTATGCTAATTGAGCGCAAATCTTCAGTACATCTCCTGCTGGGCAGCACACGCCATTGAACAAACACACGCACACGCATCCGAAACAAATATTACCAGCCCACACGCGCTTAAAAATGACGGGAAATTAGTAATCGTTAAAATGCCATCAAACGAGGTCACTCTCCGGACCAGAAAACAAATACAAACGTTTACTGAGACGATGACAGAAAACTCGGTGCAGCAGTGAGTGAAAACCTGGTCATCTGTGTTTCCCTATCATTGCACCCCGCGCATAAGTTGTTTGTTATAGGATCTGAGTCCATCAGAGTGCAATTTACATCCGTTAATTGTGTGACCCTTTTAATCGTCGGCTCTGAAATTTTGTTTCTGGTTTTATGACCCTGAAACTCAGAGCACAACACTAAACCGATACAACAGATTGCTGGAAAATAATGAGCGACCACTTTACCCGAACTGAAAAGTCGTTGTTTAAAATGACTGCGTTGTATATTGTTGCTAATTGCGCCAAAACAGCGGCAGCTGGTTAAATATGTTTTTAAAAACGCCATCTTTTGGAATACTTAATAGGCTATGTTGCAAGTAGGCTACTTCGTAACCTATAACTGTAATTCCTCTTTTTTATTTAGTTTACTTCAGTATGTGTATGGGTAAAATGTATTCAGTGCAGCTTGCGTAAAGGCCTATAAAACAGAAGCGATTAATAAGCTTAAATGAAACATATTCAATTTCTGGTCATTTGACTTAGTTCACTGCAGCTTTATGCTAATAAGGTGAACAATATGAGTTAAAAGAGCTTTATTGTACTATTATTTCCACGTGTAACTAACCAACGGCTAATCCTGTGAGGGCGAACTTGAATCTAATGAAATTACGCTGGTCAGCAGCACACGGCTTCCTTTCAGTAATTAACATTTCCAGAATTCCTAACCAAAAAATTGTGTTTTACAGCTCGTTGGCAAACATTATACACCCAGAAACACACTACAAACAGAACGTGGTTTGATTATGATCAGATTTATCTGTTTATGTAGTGAAACATTTAACGGTTTCCCTAAAAGCAATTAATCGCTGCTCTTCTAAAATGCTGAAATAGTGAGCCTAAATGGGTTTTGAAATGTCATCCCTTCTTAATTTCAAAATACTCAAACACAGCTGCACAAGAATAAGTTACTATGTATAGCTTTTGTGCAGTTTGGTAATGAAGCAGTTCAGCGCAGTAGACAGGCTTTACGAAGATTTTTCATTTTGAAAATTATAATCCCACATATGTGACATATGTTGCTAATTTTAAAAGGCGCTGGTGATATGTGTTAGAGCTTTAATTAATCGCACACTAACACAAGATCAAAATAATTAGGCTACTACAAGACATTTTCCAGTGCTTTTGAAAAGTGTAGGGCTGGTTAAAGAACTCGCACTTAAAACGCTGCTAGTTAGTAAAACCATAAATACTATATTCGGTTAATGGCAATCAAGGCGTAAAATGTGCCAAAACTTCTACAAAAAGATAGTCGATTAATCATTTACTCCCTCTCCTGCTCCTCCATGTAAACCCCTTAAAAGAAATTAGAGTCGGCTAGATGTTCTTCCCTCCGACTCATAAATAATCATGCATATTTGTGTATGTGTGTGTGCGTGCGCGCGCGCGCGTGCCCGTGCGCGCTCGCGTAAATTTATACACATTTAAAGTCTTTGAGGCAGCTCTGACCCGGGGAAGTTGTGCGGCTTTAATGGGCAGATCACCGTGGATTGACCCTTTCGGGTTTGCCCTCCTTTGTTCGGAGCCCTGATTATACACAGCACGCGCCTATCTTTTGGCCAGATTGCCTGAGAGTCCTATTTCACAGTGAAGAGGTCAATTTGCTTTTCAAACGCAACCGGGATATACAGCTTGAGCAGGCATGGCTATTGTGTTGTAAAATGAGAAGCCCTTCTTATTATTTATGTATGCGTAACATGTCTGATTTATAAGTAGAGTTAAACTGCCACATCGGACACGTGCCACAACGTGCAGCCTATTTTAAATATCTGTTTATGTTCATTTTTACCGCTGTATTTATTTGCAGGTGTCCAATGACCATGAGCGCCACCGCTTCCATAGAAAACACGCATCTCAGGGAACAAGTAACACCTAGAAAACAAAGTAATTTGCGCTCGGTATTACCAACGTACCTTCTGGAGCACAATATCGCCAGTCAGGGTTTGTCGTAATATATGTTAATTTCGTCAAAGTGCTATACATCCAACCGACATTGTGTCCTAACTGATCTTAATCACGATACTATATTTTAAATGTAAGGTTAGTGGCCATTGCTTGCTGACGAGAACTTAAATATTTTACAGTAGATGCAGGGTGCAATTCAACTAACCGCAACTTCTTTGTTGCTATTTCGTTTGAAAACCCTCACGGCCAATTTTAATTTAAAATTCTGATGATGGTGGTAGTGACGGACGTTTCCTTTTTGGCAGATCGGTAGCCCCCAAAGGCGATGCACAAAGCCACGGCACGTGTGCATTTGTATAGAAACCCATCAGACCGTAAAAAGAGGAGGGTCCCGGCGTGTGCCTACATCGGGGAGGGGCGCAAAACGCTCAGTAATATAATACACTACAGGTACATCTGCTAAGCAATCTGCAAACCCTCCCACATTTCCCCCGAACCCAACTCTTTCTACCCTCCCACCACCAAATCCATAGGGATCTATGTTTCATCTGATTGGTTGGGGATGTGGCAACAAGGGGCGAGAACAATAGCATCATTCCTCCTTAAAAAGAGTGCAGCTATGCCTTGGAGACGAAAGCATTTTGGGAAGAGAAAGATCAATAGCCAAAAGGTACTGGCGGAATCAAAGCTGCGAGCGCGCCTGTAATTTTATAAACCTGGATTTCATTTAAACTGCCAGCGCATCTTTTTTTCAAGTGCCATTTTCGTTATCCGCAAAGATGCCCAAGGGTTTCCTGGTAAAACGAAACAAGAAATCGGGGCACGTATCCTACAGGGTTCGCGCTGACGAGAATGATCAGGACCAGATCCAGGCTTTGAAGAGTCAAAGCGATGCATCCCCAGCTGTTTCCGTCGCTTCCAGCCCAGACCGCGCCGAGGCGTCACCAAACCACGTAGCGGACACACCGGTTTCTGGGCAGGATGCAAAACCAGTACAATTTGGCAACCCCGAGGCGGTGTATCAGGCTCTGTATAGCCCTACGCGGCCCATCAGCAAAGAACACGAGAGGAGGTATTTCGAGAGAAGTTTTAACCTGGGCTCGCCCATTTCTGCAGAGTCATTCCCAACACCTGCCGCCCTCACCACTTTGGACCAGCTCCTCTTTGCACCCGTGGACTTGAAAATCGGCACCAGCAACAGCAGCCGAAGTGGCACAAGCGGCGTCCCCTCGGCTGCAGTCAGGAACGGCAGTAAAAGACCGACATCCGATAATGACCGCAAGAGTAAACCGGTGGCAAAGAAACCCAAAGCAATCAGAAAACTCCATTTTGAAGACGATGTCACAACTTCACCTGTACTTGGTCTGAAAATTAAAGAAGGACCGATCGATTTAAAACCAAGACCGCCGTCGTCTGGAGGAAACAAGCCCTTGGGGGAATTCATCTGTCAGTTATGCAAGGAAGAATACGCCGATCCTTTTTCTTTAGCCCAGCACAAGTGCTCGAGAATCGTTAGGGTTGAGTACAGGTGCCCCGAATGTGACAAGGTCTTCAGCTGCCCGGCAAACCTCGCTTCTCACAGGCGTTGGCACAAGCCGCGACCGCAAACTGCGAACGGCGCGTCGGCCACGCCCGGTGCCAGAGCAGAGATCGCCAAGATGCCGCCTAGTGTCAAGGCCCTATCCGACGACTTCAAGGACATGAGGGCAGAGCTGGCCAGCGACAGGGACACCCCCAGCCCGGGTCCGTCAGAGTCTGGGTCCGAAGACGGCCTTTACGACTGTCACCACTGTGGGAAAAAGTTCAAACGCCAAGCCTACCTGAGAAAGCACCTCTTGGGACACTCGCAGGATAAGATCCTGGAAGAGCATGGATTCCCAAACGCCGAGAAGGGAGTCGAGAAGCTCACCCAGGCGCCGCCCTCCGACGAAAACCAAAGCCAAGGTCCACTGAACCTAAGCCCCCTGGAGTGCCTCCTATGCCCGGTGTGTGGCGAGAGTTTCCCCAACAGGGGCAGCCAGGAGCGACACCTTCGGCTCCTGCACTCCTCCCAGGTGTTTCCCTGCAAATACTGTCCTGCCACCTTCTACAGTTCGCCGGGACTAACGAGACACATTAACAAATGCCACCCCTCGGAGAACAGGCAGGTTATCCTCCTTCAGATGCCGGTGCGCCCTGCTTGCTAAAGAGCATCTTCAAGACGTCGTGCCTTTAAACAGGAAAATACGGCATGGAAAGCCTCGATTTTACGATCCGAATCGCCAAAGATCGCGAGGCGTCTCGGTCAAACCAATCAATGGCCATTGAAATATTACGGAAGTATAACTTGAAGTATATATTTTCAGATCTCTCTCAACTTAGTTTATCACAAAAAACATTAGTTTGACTGTTAAAGATATTTTTTTAGGACTGCTGCACACGTGCTAATGTACTAGCTTCTAGACCTAAGAAATTGCTCTAAATCTTTAGGTGTCTTTTTTGTCATAAATGCCTTTTAATTCACATGCTGTAAATGTTCTCTATAACGTTAGCTTTATTATAGCTTGTGAATCGCTGGACATCGACTTTTACCGTTGTCTTGAAGCAAACGAAATTCTTAAACATTCCCTTGAAGTGTAACCATTAATGCCTTTAGAGTTTTAACACATAAGTTATTGTGCTGTAACTGCCTTAAAAATGTCAATGTCTGTAATGATTGTTTTAATTTTCGATAAAGTCGGCACATATTTTATCATCATCTATATTATTAATATTATTGCTATATGTTTCATCGTTATATTTTTTATTTATTTATTTATTTATGAAGACTTTTACGTAAATTATTGTGTTGTGTAATTCTGTAAGTCATTCTGGAATTTGACGTCTTAGCCAAATGTTGCTTTGTCATATTTATCTATACGTTGTTATGATGTTGTGGATGGTTTACAACTTTACTACAATCTACACAGCTCTTGTAAAACGTAAGCTCTTATTTTAGATGCAATCCTTTTCTAATACACAGGTTATTTTCTTAAATGTTAGATTTTATAGCGCTTTAATCGTATGTTTAAACTGTGTTGGCTCTCTCTTCAAATAAAATATTTTCAAAATGGCAAACGTTTGCTTTGTCAGCGTCACGGTCACTTTCGGCACGTTTTTCACTCGCGGGTTTTTTTGGAGCATTTTGGACGACTCGGTTTATGTGAGTAAACATAGTGGAAACAATTTTTAAAAAGTTATTTCCAGGCCACGAATAAATAAGGATTTTGCAGAGTTTTTTGAGAGAAAAATAGGCTAATTCATTGATCAATACATTTAACATATTTAACAAATAGAGCATATTTAACTTACGACAATAAAGTTTAATTTTTACCCTTACGTGACACGAAGATTTACATGCAAGTGTTAGTTTGTGGCTTTTAATTATGCATGCAGCATAACGTTATCCCTCTTTGGGCTGGATTTGAAAGGATACCTCGTCAGACGGACTGATATCTCACAACCTGACAAACTCATTATAAACGTAAATGCAAAACATTCCTATATTAAACCAAACTGAAATCAGCGTAATAAGTGAATCCGAAGAAATGAATTATTTACGAAATAAAACAGTTCAAAAGGAACATGAGGGAATTGGTCATCAATTAAATATTAAATACGCTGCTATAAACATTTTCATTAAAATATTGAGATTTTGCATTAGTAACAACACGTTAGTATATAAATAAACCGACAAAGCAGCCTGATTTAACGTTTATATGTTGGCATATCTTTAATTAATGAAAACGGACTAAAATAGTAATAAATCCTAATTTTAGAATTATTTTAAAAGTATCACTATATGTACTTGCTTAAGAAACGGCCAACTTCAAGAAAAGACCATATCGTTGCTCATGGTACAGCTTGCCAGTTCAATAACAAACGAATTCACTAGTAATTAAGTTTAATGTATGTAATGCATGTGCAGGAAAATAAATTAAAATAAAAATTTATGTATTTACGTCAATTCTATTTCACATATGCGGCGGAACCCATTTCCTGCAGTATAACAAGGTAGAGCGAACTCCAGATTACCTCAAAAAGAAACAAATGCCTTGGCGACCCATGCACGATAATCACTCTACAAAGTGATCACCTCTGTGTTTTTCAGACATTTGTCTCTGCTTGAAGTGACTTGAGACTTCGATTTTCGATTATTAACGGCACACTCTGCCTTTGATTCAATCCAGCAACAATGTGCCGCGCCATGGAATTGTACTGAGGTGACCTCGATTTGCTTTACGAGCGTATTGGCACGATTTAAAAGGGGTGGCATAGAACAAACCCCCCAACCCCCAAGAACGAGTTCTAGCACCTTTAGTATATCCTGGTATCTATTTTAATTGATCGCATCTTAATTTAGCCACTGAAAGAAACTATGGATGAGAGTGTTGTGGTCCTCAGTCAATCGTATGGTCTCTTTAAAAAGTTAAATAATTTAACATTCATAGAACAGCCCTGGACATAGATAGTTAAACCACTGCTTAAAACCAAACGCAATTTATTGTGTATTTAAGTAGCTAATTTATGCATATGTCGTACATTTGAATAACCTTACAGCTCACATGAAGAGGTGGCATTTGAGAAAAACAACTGTCAAAAATAGTTGTTAATTCTGTTAAACGTGTGACGTGTGTTTTCAGTTACCAACTGGTGAATATGCTCAGCAGTTATTTTTGTCTTTCTGATATTTTAATATAATTTAACGGCATCCACACCGGTGCAGAATTCTGTACAAACCTGTTAAGAGAACTTTAGGCTAACAAAAAAAAGAAAAAATGCCACAAAACAGATTATTGAAAGTTTAACTTCAATTACTTGTTAAAATGAGAGATGAGGTTCTTAGACACTGGATGAAGGCGCCATTTATGCTTCCGCTACCTTCTGAACACACACCTGTGCATCCTCCAATTAGTATTTGCATTTAATCCGTTATCAGTTTAATGAATGTAGTAGTTACATGGCACTTTAGTGATTTTAGATTCTATTTTACCGTTTTTCTATTTTATAACACTTAGGTCTTAATATTTACTTTAATTTTACTTGTGTTGATGTGTACGATCTGTGACTAAGGCTTATTACATAACAAGATGCTCAAATCTGAACTGAGACTACATATATTTTTATTTTAAGGCTTTATCTTATCAGTCCAACTCTGGAGGTGCTGAACGTTAACTTTCTTTAGCCAGAACCAAAGGGTTTCCCGAAGCCGCATTAATGCTACGTTCTATGTCAAAAGACTGAACATATGAAGCACGTGGCGTTAATGCGGCTTCGGGAAAGTCACCCTAGAACGATATCATCAGTCAGGCTGGAACTCAAGTCCCACATTTTAAAAACCATTTTTGAGTGGCAGAAGATAAAAACCATGCTTCTGTTTTCTTAAAGATTCCTTTTATCAGATAAAACGTGGAGCATTTTGTTTGTCTCAAGGACTACCGCGCCTTGGATTAAGATTTCCGATTAACGGAGGAACATGAAGGAACATGACGCAACCTGACGCTTCAGGTCTTTGGAAGAACAGACCCCTCCTCGGAGGGTGCGGACACCTCTGCGAGGGCGATGGTCTAACGTCTCCCTGCCCGGAGAGGAGGCGCTGCAGGTGAGATCAGGGAAGGAGAAACGGCAAAGCGCTTAGGGGGGTCGCAGCTACTGAATCTGCCGAACTTATTTGCATTTCGGTGGATGTAATCTGATAAATTCATTCTCACTATTTTAATTGCGCTGGTATAGAAAATCTTTTCTTTAAACTGACGAATGGAAATTTATCGATGAGGATACTTGACTTGCAATCGTTTTTATCGACGGCGCCGAAGCGGATGGCTGGCCTTACGGGCTTTGCAGGTGCGGCGAGGCGCCGGATCACTTGTTTTCCGGCCTTAAACAATCATCGCGCCCGCGAAGACAGACTTTGCACCTGTAAAGCCGGGACGGGGCCATTATTCGCTGCCTCGCCCGATACAGCAGACCACAGCAGGAGCGACAGATGGAAGGGGGGTCAGGTTACTGCAGGTGGGGGGGGGGGGGGGGGGGGGGGGGGGGGGGGGGGGGGGGGGGGGGGGGGGGGGGGGGGGGGGGGGGGGG
>JABFEB020000026.1:22177033-22191709 GCA_019775895.2 Stomatorhinus ivindoensis
CAACCTGCATACCGGGAGCAATTGGGGGTTCAGTGTCTTGCTCAAGGACACTTTGATGGGGTCAGAAGGAACCAGGGTTCGAACCTGCAACCCTACAGTTGCCGAACGATACTGCTACCTCCTGCACCACCATCTTCCCCTGCTCACTGTTCTTTTCAGCGGAACACCATTTTTAAACGTTTGCCTGTGATGCACATCTTAATCTTCATCAAAGAACATAATGTGTGGATAACATTTATTATGGACATAAACTTCATAAGCTAAAGCTGCATCATATGACTCCTTATAGCTCAGGTATAAGGTGGACGGTGCTCATACCTGGTGAAAAACTTCATTGACGAAGTTGACGTTGTCGCGGGTGGAGAGCAGGATGCAGTACACCATGTCGTAGACGCTGCGGTGCTCCTCTTCGATGCTGCACAGACTGGAATTGCTGGGCCTCCGGTCCGACAGCGTGCTGCTGTTGGAGTGGCTCTTCTCCTGCTCCGCCGGCCCGTTGGACTCTGGTTCCGCGGCTCTTTCCTTCTCTTTATCCTGGCCGGTACCGCCCGCGGTTACAGTCTGCCCACACGACGGAGGAATGAGCCGGGACATGTGACAGACACACAGGAGATGGACAGATGGAGAAACGAGTGGGATCATGCAGGGACATGCACACACAAATATAGAAACCAATAAAGCAGGCAGCCCAGCGCCCATCAGATCGGTGCACATTACTGAGCGCCACGTTCGCGATAAGTGAGCAGCGATGACGGAGGTGACCTTTCGCCAACAGCACGGGACAGTGCTAATCAGAATCTTGTATCTAAACGTTAAAGTGTGATAACTTGAGGAATTTGTTCAGATTTGTTTTCCAGAGAACAAACTATTTCTTAATTCCAGAGAAACAGAAAACAGAACAGCTTCAAGCAGGAGATTCATTAAGGAACAAACCATGTGTGCTATTGCTGCATTAAAAATGATTATATGCACAACACCAATTAATTATACCAGCACAATATTTTTCATGTACACTGATTTTTAGGAAAGGGTTTGGGGGGAAAAAATATTATAATATGGGTCCAGTATGACAAGTGACAGGCATGGATTTTGACCAATCCCAGCAGCGTGGATCAGTCAGAATCAGCCACTCACCTGGATGAACTTGGGAAGGACCTCCCCTCCATTCTTAGCGCCGGACACAGCCGTGCTGATGTACTTCTTCTCCAGGAAGAAGGTAACCAGCCAGGTGATAAAAGCTACACGGGGGGCCAGGTACTGGTCCCGGGTGCAGAAAGTGCTCTCATTGTTGCGCGTCACGGGAACATAAAGGGGCTTCGGTCTGAAGGGGGGGAGATCTGGCATGGGGGTGTGAGAGCAAGAGAGGGACTGAAATTTCATGACGAATAATGACATTAATAGGTTAATGCTTCATAGCCTAAGGGAGAGAGAACAATTAATTTCATTCATTCATTGATTTGTTAATCCCCAGTATATTAGACAGGCACTTCAGATTTGCGTCTTTTTTGTAACGTTTATGTTTTGCACCACATTGTGAACGATGTTGCAATGGTTGGGCAACTTCTGCCAAATTAGCCAGTGAAGCTGGGAAACATAACTAAGTTTGACATATAAAAAAAAACACACCTGGCACACATTTTACAGTTGAAATGTTAGGATTTTATCAAATAACTACTGATTTAACACATCAAAACATACAAATAATATCTGACGGCTTTATAAATCAGCACACTGCAGACAGGATGCTTCCGCTACCAACAGAATGGTGCTCATCCCAAGTGACGGATTCTCACCTAGCAGAGGCTTATAGAGGTTGGTGAACTTGGTGAAAGACGGGAACAGGTGTGGAAGGTAGTACTTCCTGAACAGGCTGAAGAGGAACCTGAATCCAGAGTCTTGGTTCTCCTTGTTCTTCCACTCCAAGCTCGATGCCTTAAAAGAGGAGCCACCAAACGAGCGGCGAGGGGAAACCGTGGAGTAACGGACAGCCAGAAACGCAGAATGGGGGGGCTGCCCTCAAGGGCAGCTCCAGAAGGAGAATGGACACTCGGCCTCACTCTCACCTGCAGGACCATGAGCTTGAGGAGCGTCTGGAGGATGTAGCAGGTCTGGTCCTCCACCAGCTTCTCTCCAGCTACTGCTGGTACCAGCGGTGTGATCTCCTCAGGGACAACCTTGGCTGCAAGATGAGTTTAGAGCAACCACCTGGTTATTGTGTCACATCCCAACTCTTGTGTCTGACAACACAGCCAGATACAAATATATAAATCAGGGCTATTCAACTCATGGTCCTCAAGGTCTGAGCACTGCTGATTTTCCAGCCTTCCTTCACCTACGAGCCAGGTGTGAAACCTCTGACCAATCAGAATCAGTAATTATTAAACTAACTACCTGGGAGACCTGAAAACAAGACCTGGATTTGGAATCGAGGACCTGAATTGAATAGCCCTCATCTAAACCATTCCCCTCTTCACATGTTCTAAGACGCCCCATTCAATCACACCACAGATTTCCTCTTGGCACACCAAGCCTACTTTGGAATTTTCCTTTCCATCCTTTGCATTCTACGGGCAGGTGCTCCTATTCTTCTGACATCACAAATAGCTGGCAGCTACCAGAACCCTAACAGTCCACCCTGGCTCAGAACTCACCCTCAGGTGGGTTGGAATAGGGGTTGTAGATGATGGTGTCCAGAGTGCACGGCCCACGTGATGAGGATACAGCGGGGAAGCCTGGTACTAGACAGGCGAAGATGAGGTACTGCTCTTCGGAGCAGTTATTCTGCAAGGCCTGCAGCCACAGCAGGAAAAGGCGGATCCCTTCACATCGGACCTGTGGCACAGAGCAGAGGCGGTCTTCAGCCATTTGGACCCGCATCTCATTTCTACCTATTGCATCCCACTGAGACCAAGCCTGGAGGACTTTATCAGATAAGCAATGGCAGTCACAGACAGGTTTCCACTAAAACAATGTACAGAAAAGATTGTTTTTGTCGATAACATCACTGATCGGCATCTGCTGGATAACTGAGCACCTGAGTCTGCTCACGAATCGTGCAGGAGCGTTAGTGTGTGCGATGCAGCACGGTGGCCTGATCGTTTACCTTGAAAGAGTTGCCAGTGTGCAAAAGCTTCTTCAAATTAGAACCTGCGAGAAAGAAACGAAAGCAGACAAGACTTGAACAGGAAGCTGTGTACATGAATTTGGAACAACTGTCCCTGTAAAGGAGTCAAAAGAGCCAAACATGCTTTTCAAAAACACAAAGCTACGATGAAAAGTGAAATTCTCTTTCTGTGCAGTTAAAAGACCTATTAAGTGCAAGTAAAAAGGGACATTTAACTGCTCTGCAGGTTGGGAAAATGCCCTTTTCTCCAGTGAATTAATAGGTATCTGGTGTGGAAACAGCGTGGAGGTAGGAGTGCATCCCCCTGACCCAGGATCTAAGCTCAGCGGGAGGAGAGAGAAGAAGCATAGCGACAGCAGTAAGTGGAGACCTGAGCCAAAGCGGATGCCCGTGTCTGATCGCTGCCTCTTCCCCACAGAGCAACACACATGCCTTTCTGTTTCATGGGCCACATCACAATTTCGTATTTTAGGTACGGCTGCCTTTGCATGGTGCAAATAAGTGAATAAACCAAACCACCTGGTCATAGGTAACTAAGCAGAAGACAGAAGGTTCATCTACTGACCCACCCCCATATTTCGACACAAACTGGGTTTTACAGTAAGCAGTATCACAACCACAATGACTGCATTTGTGAGCAGATGAGGGGGATAAGCTGCCTTCGGTGAGACAATGAGCCCTACTGCCTAATATAGTTGAGGGGGGGGGGGGGGTGGCTGACAAACAGAAGATAATAGAGGTTCTCTACCTCCAAGGTTTTTACCGCTCAGGATCCTGAAATGGAGCGCCGCATAATTTAATTAGCAATTTGCATTTCAAATTAGACCCTCATTTGCATTTTCATTTACCTTTTTCCTCTGAAACTAATTATTTTCTTTGGACAAGAACGGTTTAAGCCTAGTTGTGCCAATAATCATCCCCTGTGGGGTTTTTCTGGTTATAAGGACGCCGTGGCTGAGGGGGGAAGGGGGAGCACACCTCTGAGCACATGTGAGGGAAACACCGACCGCCGCGGTAATCCACGCCGTGGAGGGGAACCAATGGCAGCAAGCATAGCCTGGGCCCACAGCTTCACGCCCCCCAAGTAATGTGGCACTATGGCTGCCGCTGCTGGTGAATGTGGGAACTAACAATTTAGAAAGGTCTCACCACGAACAGTAAAAACACGAGCAAGGCCTACCAGACCACCTAGGCACAATAGGCCCAGCCGGTCCTGCTGACAATCCTGTCTGTGGACCCCCCACTAATTTGGGAACATGTCCTAGGCACGACACCTGACCGTAATTCACCGGCTGGGAACAGGGAACTGAAACCAATAAAATAAGACACGACACATACCCTAACAGGACAGGGCGACCTGACCTACACAGATGGGGGAAGTATATGAGATAAGGAGAACTGCTGTATGAAGGAACCAAAACCACCAGCTCAAGGAGGGAGATTAAAATAAACTAACTAACATTTAACCTGGAAAAATAGTATGGTGCTGTCACGTAGCCGGGACAATAGCTAGAAGGGCCCAAAAGGGCTATAGGAGACCAGGGCAGAGACAATGTCTTTGAGCTTCTTGATGCACATGCTGAATGTATGTCTGATAGTTGCTCCCTGATTGCAATCAGCTGACCAGACAATAAACTTTGTGACTTCGCATCTCCTCCAACGTCTCCGGCGTGAATCTCTTCTGGGTCTTGGTGGAGTTCAACTCCAACATGAACCAGGACACAACGCTGAAAGCCATCTACTTGCTAGATACAGCCCGTAGCACACCGTTCAGTGACGCGGGTGGCAAACCAGCAGGGTTACATTTCAGGGGGGGGGTTACGGATATTGGGGTCCAGTAGGGCTCAAACTGGCAGGGGACCTAAAGCTGACACTTGAATCTGGGTTCCCGCCACACAGTGGTGGAGGAAAGAACTGCACCCAGAGGGACGGCCCCATGGAGCCTCATTAAAAAAGGGCACTCCAGTGCTCATTAGCTAAAGGTCTGAGGAAATGTCAGGCGTAACACGAGTAAGAATACCTTAACGTCGTACCGAGAGTGCGTTAAGTGCCGCTTACTGGTGTCCCTTCAGCACACAGTAGTCCTTGTGGCTGTTGAGCGAACAGGGATGACAGGCAGGCTGCTTGACCAAAGACAGCAGCCCTACTACACCCTCTTAGCCAATGGGATTAAGCTTGATGGATGACCATTAGCTCAGGTCTGCGTCTCGTGCAAATATCCAATGATCCATGTGGGAACCACTTCCTGTGTTCAGCCACCATCCCACCACCTAATGACTTACCTATACTGTGAAACTGCCATCTACTGTTAATTTTCTCTGGCAGAAGTTGAAGAATTTTCTGTAAGAGAAAGTAGTGTTACAAGATTAATGCCACATACATACAGTCAAAAACAGGTGAACTATTCTCTAATTCTTCCAGCCTTGAGTTACATAATAAAATTGTAGATGAGAACCTCTTTAGAACAAACAGCGTTGGTGAGGTCTGGGGGGGTATGTTGGATGTTCGCTGCAGGACGCCCCCCCTTTAGTGGGATGTTTTCTTGCATTACCACCATTGGTCCGCCTTCCCAGGACAAAGGCTGACAGGGCATTCCCCAGTGGATGCTAGGTGGTAGGATAGCTTAAGAGTTATTTTCTCTGAAAGACTATGGACGACAGGCTGTACGAGGGCTCTTTGACGTCTGGAGAAACTGCCAGTCAGTCTGACCGACTAGCTGGTTGCCGCTGCGTATCACCACAAGTGTCAATCTGTCAAACTTCAGGGCCCCAGTGAGAGGCCAATGACTCTGCTGCAGTACTCATGTCAGCCTCCTGCCCCCCTCCTCCTGAATCTACATCACCAACAATGATGCCAAACGCCCCTCCTCCCAAAACCACAAAAACCTTCATGCGTTATTTAAGAGCATGGCAGAGTAGGTGGGGGTGTTGTCTAAGTCTGTGTGGTGTTTGGGGAATGGGAAATTAATGCCACTTTCACTACTGGTGGCAAGGGGGAAAAACAAAAGAAATGCCCCCCAAACCCCAAAAAAGAGCTAAAAGAGCTGGAGCAACAATGGAATCTAGTCACCAGCTCAGAGAGTTCCACCCAAGAGCAAGCAGACTTCCCAGATGAGCGTTAAGCGAATCTGCCGTCATACTCCGGGCATAAAAGTCAGGTATTAGGGCAACTGAGCTCTGCACCGAATGGCTGAATCTCCCAATACATGATCCATGCTTAGGCATCCAGATACGCACCAATGGTGACTCTGAATGCGCTTTTCTGAGAGGTGCCCAGAAAGACAGTTAGGATCGGAAACGGCACTTCAAAAAATCCTGGAGCAACTCCAATACTTTTGTCATCCTTCTTTGGGTTCAGCACACTTTCTACCTTCTTCTACTAGATAACTTATACAGACAGAAGTTGGCTGAATCCAGGCCCAGAGACGCCAATCATGACAATTCCCAATGGGCCACTTAGCTGATGTGCTGGTCAGAAACTAAATAGTTTGACAAGTTTGAGATTGAGCTGGTCGGAAACTAAATAATTTTATCTTTAAAATTCGACAACAACGCTTCAGAATGTTACACAGTGAGTATTATCACAAGCGCTCACACATACAATAGACCGCGACTGCTCTGCGTAGAGTAAATGTGTAATTATGCAGCATGTGTGTCAGTGTGATCGCTTGTCATTTATAACTGAATGCGCCCACAGCTAATTGCTTGCTATTCCTAATCAGTGGAAGTTTCACTAAGGATGGATGCTACAAAGAAAGCAGACAGGGCTTCTTGAAATGTCAGTAAAAAATCTTCTAGATAAAACTTGAACTGTAGTATCGTTCCCCAGAACCAAGACAAAATGAGCTGGTCTTAGGCATAAAACAGTCCCACTCCTTGCCTGCCTGAGTGGTTTAATTTCATCTAACAAGCAGTTCATGTTTCTTCACCTCCAGTCAACTGAGGCCCAAGCCCACTTCGAGGTCAACTCACTCAACATGTTGGTCAGAAAAGGCCAGTCTCTTAAATCTGTTATTTCTGTGCAGAGGAAAATCAAGATGGGGAGCATAAATGTCGAATGAAATTACAACATGCCTTCATTATCGGCTTGGCTGCATTTTTTGATGCTTTACCAGGAGAGAGGGGGCCGCTCGCTTGGGTAAAACACGGGACACCTGCACAAAATGCTGCTGACTCTCAGCTGAGCGCCAACTGCGCTGACCGCAAAGGACACTGACAACAGAAATCAAAGGAAACATGGATATTCCAAGAAAAATGGAGTCTCTGAAAGGCCGGCGAGGCGCACGAGGATGACCACGTCTCCCATCAGACAAGGAAGGCCAGAGGTGCCCATTTTAAAAGTTACAACCCATTACACTTGCATGTGGGGAAAGAAGAGGGGATTTTGACTGACAGGAGTCAAGACCAGTGAGCTGCAGCCCTGAGGGTTAAAGCAGAGAGACACCACTGCTGTGCCTTTGATAGCCTATTATTTGCATGATAAGCTTCATCAATAGTAAAAGGCAAACCTGTCTGTATCCCAAACGCGACAGGGATCCTCCCTTTCCGAGAGACCATTTCCAATGCAAAACAGCCAGTCCCCTGAAGAAACTCGGAGATCCCAAATGGCTACCACAGGACTGTTGGCTCTATTTATGTCAAATTATGCACAGGGGGTCTGAGAAGCTTGTGTTACTACTGTGTCTCTCTTCATCCACGGAGATGAGCTAAAATAAGTCAGATTGCTAAAAAGGCCAACAGAACATGTCCCCCCTTCACAGAAATTGATAGAAATGCAAACTGCCTTTGGTAAAAACACCAACTAAAATAAGCATCACCATCCCCGTCGTCAGGGCGCGGCAAGCAGCTTCCATACAGAATTTGCATTTATTAATTAATTCAGGTACACAGTGAAATTCTAGCATTTCTAAAGCGATGATGGGCAGTGGTGCGAGCCTGTCCCAGAGCCCCCAGCATCCAGCACGAGGGGCGATGCCAAGCTCAAATGGTCGGCGAGTAATAGGCTCAAGGGTGTGTCGCATGCCCATCTGTCAGACCATGAGCACAGAGTTTCAGGGTTGGGCTCTGCAAAACGACACTATAGGCCTCAAATACAAGTGAGGGGGTGCTTTACATCTATATTCTGGTTTAATTTCTCCCCAATAGCAGCTCAAAATGTATTTGTGTGTGTGTGTGTATGTGTGTGTGTGTGTGTGTGTGCGAGAGAGAGAGGTCAGCCATATGAAACCTTACACCTCTGCTGAACAGCGAACACTATTTGCAGGGCAGTCCTGGCGACTCGATTGGTTCACACCAGCCAATCAATGTGGATGGGCAAGGAAGCCTCGTTAGGTACCATGCAAATCGTTTTATGTCGCTGTCGCTTGGGCAGAGGCTGAAACACAAACTGCCCCTGTGCACCCTGATAGGGCCGTTGTTAGCCGACAGCCCTTCAGACAAGGAGCCTGTGTCTTCCAAGCGGGGTTTGCTGCACCTACAGCTCCAAAGAACTACTCAAGGCTGGAGCGCAAGGCCTGTTTACAGCTCTGCCACGAAGTAAAGTATACGATGCCCGTCGGCGGTCACATGACCTAACAGACTTCCCTAAGAGAGCTTTGCACTGAGACCCACTCCTCTTTCAGTCAACCACTTTGGCAGGCACACACTATACAGCAATTTGAAGTTTCTTTATAAAGCAATATATCCAAAATGCTACTTTTCTGCGCTGAATGACTCTAAATTTTTATCACACCTAAGATATCACCACCTAATGTGTTACTTCACAAAAAAGCAATGCATGCAGCTGAGCCCGTAGGTTAAACTGTGCATATGGTTATGCGTCTTTGCATGATTAAGTCTGGAAGTGGCAGAACTCAAGAGGATGTAAATCAAAATTGGTCTTTTTCACTGCAGCTCCTGTATTCCATTTTAGTTTTAATTTTAATAAAGACTTAGCACAGGCTAACATAAATAGCATAGCTAAAAGTTCTACGGCACCTTTAACATCGATCCAGCAAAAGAACGATGGAACAAAAATTAATTCAGGAGGAAAAATGTGACATTTTTCCATGCAAGACCCTGGTGCTATTTTCCACTTGATAAAGGGATATGTAAAGGCATCTCAAACCCCCACCCCCAGAGACCCCCACTCAGCCGCCTGAGACAAAGTCTGTGGCTTCACCAGGGAGTCAGTTGGGGGTGGGCAGAATAGGGAAAACTGCAAACACCCCCCCCAAGGAGGATCCCCTTGACAACCTCGACACACAAACTGCGGGGGTGGCGGTCACAAACCACATTGGTGGAAAGCTGAAAATGCATGTTAAAGCACAGCAGGTCAGATGCCAGGCTGAGCAAAGGCCTTTGGAATGTGGGAGGGAGGGGGGCAGCTTTGTGCGTATGGCACCTGATTGCTGTGCCGCCCTCCGCCTTTATTAAACTGGCCTGGCCGTCGGGGCCCTCCACAGGGTGGGGGAGCACGTCCCAAAGTCCAGCCATCAAGGTAGCAGGGTGTAATGAGCACATGGTTGTGAACATCTAACTAGTGAATTCTGCCTTTAGATTTAATAAATGAACAACAACAAATAAATACTACTACTACAATAATAACAATAATGACAACAACGACGACGATGATGATGATGACTGCACCATCACAGCCCTGTTACTCTCACCAAGGGCTCTTCACTGTTTGTTTGTTTAATTGTTATCCATTGAGATGTGGCTGAAGAAGAAAATGTCTTCCACCAGAAAGCTCAAAGAACATAAAACACGCAGCAGCTTCTTCCCAGGGTGAAGTTAATGTATATCTTTTTACGACAGATTGTAAAAGTGCTCAATATTAAAAAAAAAAATCCAAAAGTTCCAAATTATGTACTATAATTTCATCAGTGGTAGTTAATATTTAATAATTAACCCAAAGAGGCTCCAGTGAAGCAAATTTGAATGTATTTGAATGTGGTCTTTCTGACCCCGAGGCATGACGTGTCAGAAAGCAGAGTTAGCCCGGCCAATGCATGGAGTACAGCAGCCGCATTATCTGTCAGTGCGCTGGAAGACCAAGGATGGGAGGTAGGGCCAGCGGCACGACGCCGCGATAAGCGGCTTTCACCGTGACGTTATTCTGAAAGGCTCCCTTCATCAATATTTTAAAAAAAAAACTATATTTAGGCTATGAGTGCAGGTTTAGTCTCTTGGTCTGGATGTTTTAATGTGTTTGCAATTTCAAAAAAGGCCAAGATGAAATCAAGATTGGTCCTACAGCCACAGAGAGCATGCACTTATCAGTAATGCTGAAATTTCAGGTCCCCTGTAATCAATAATTAATACGAGAATGACACCATTGCACACAGTAAACCCTAAAACATGGATTCAGGATCGTTTCAGTAACTGAGTATTTTAAACATAAGGTTGACATGATTAACCCCAGCCATACTGGTTACTTCAGCTGGCTCCTATTTGGTGAAACCAAGTAGGGATAGAGAAAACACCATCATTCCACCCACATTAGGGTTTAAAGCCTCGTTCCTCCCACCACCTGCGTAAATACATTTGCCAAGCAGGGACCATTTCCCAGTTCTGATGCTATCAGTCATGTGACTAAAGTTTTACGTTGGGACTGTAGTGGGGAAAAAACCCAGAACACGTTTTCCTGCTTTTTTTTCCACAATATGCATGAAAAATTAATTTCCCAATATAAAAATAAAAAATGGTCAACGTTATGCAACATCCCCATGACACACAAAAACAAACCCAAACAGAATCACTTCCATCATCAACTTTTAAACCTAAGTGAAACAATGCACTTCCTTCCTATCCCATCCATCCATCCATTCATCTATCTTGGTCATCTTTTTTTGAGACCAGTTCACCTAACTGCATATCTTAGAACTGCAGGAGAACACAGGAAAACCCAGAGAAACAGAGATTGAACCACACACCCCCAACCACACACACACACACACACACGTTAATCTTCTTCTGCTTAGGTTATTTGTTTCCAAAAAACATATTTAACACCAGGTCAAAAGAACATACCTCAAAAATGAAGAGAATGGAGTCCAGCTCCTCCCTTTGTGATTTGTTCCCTGAAAGAGCAAATAGATATGCGGTGTCAGTTCTGAGGTTTCGGGAGAGCAGGATGTCCTTTCCAGGACAGCTGGATGAGATGGGCTGAGTGAGCAGGACTACACAGGGATGCAGAGCTATGTCAAAGCAGCACTAGTGGGCAAGAACTTTGACCGCTGCCCTCTGCAGGACACCGGGGGTTTAGGATGCTTATCAACATCACCAGATGTCCGGAAGCCCACTGTATCACAATACATTTTTTGCAGCAAAAATTCTTGCACAGCATTTTCTGACTCATACGAGGCCAGCCTGCCCAAGGGAATTCGACAGCCAGGTGTCCTTGAATCCACAGAGGTTTTTTTCCTCCCTCTCCTACAACAACCATGTTTTCTCTCTTCCAATGACTTTGAGAATGACTTTTAAGACTGTGTAACATTAACTGTGGTGACGTCGGTTTGTGAGGACTGGAGTATTTTGCAAGGCTGCTACTAAACCCTTGTTAAACATCATAGGACAGTCATAATGAGAAAGGTGCTACATACAAATTTGAAGAACTGAAATGGAATTATGATTCAACAAGTTAAAGTGAGTAACTGGTTGGGTGGCGGGTTGGGATTTCTTCTCAGCGATAGGTAGGCAGGGGTTCCCAAGCTTAAGACTGATCAGCACTACCATTTATAAAAACTGCTCAATTCTACCATGTTGTGCGCTGGCCAGCCCCAGCATTGAATTTAGTGTTGTATCTATTTATTGTCACTGTCAACAGCCTAATTAAAGGTACATATCAGGGACTAAAAGTATGTAGCACACATCAAACCATGATGCTAAAATGTTAGCCGCATGCCAGCCTGCCAAGCCAATGTCCCAGCTCCAGTCTTTGAAGGGCTGTAATTTCAGCACGCTGGGTTTCACAGAACAAGCCTGGCATGTGCGGCGCACACCACACTGTGCTAAACGAACCTTGAAATCAGACTCGTTTGGAACGTGCATACACACACGGTGGGCAAAACAGCCTATAGATAAACAGCACAAAAACAAAGCTGAAGATGTCATAAGCACTTGATTTCTCTGTAGTTGTCATGCAGCAACCAATCACATCCACTCCACATGAAGGCACTTACACCATGTCAAGTATTTATTTAACAGTCCCCGACAGACAGAAATTCGGCACTAAATCAATTTTCACAGCAGCATGAAAGTGTGCTAATTGTAATGTTAGCATCAACACTACACTGGGAGACCTGACGATCTAATACTGCAAACGATCTAAACTACAATGAAGACTCGGCATCTGCTGAATAATGTTGACTTTTTTTCCCTCCCAGCTAATAATTCCAGTTGACATATCAAGTTTTTGGAATTCTTTTGAAGACTGAAGGCATTGTGAGAATGACAGACTGTGGCCTGTCTTCTATCTGCCTTTGTGTGTCGTCGTGAGCTCCACGCCCTTAAACCTAATGAACAACGCCTCTGACCTCGGCGACAAAGAGTTCAGACGGCTCGAAATCTGCCTTAAAACGACACTCTAGGT
Source organism: Stomatorhinus ivindoensis (assembly GCA_019775895.2). Taxonomy (NCBI): domain Eukaryota; kingdom Metazoa; phylum Chordata; class Actinopteri; order Osteoglossiformes; family Mormyridae; genus Stomatorhinus; species Stomatorhinus ivindoensis. The sequence goes on from JABFEB020000026.1 coordinate 22,189,731, forward strand.
CTCACCCATCTTCAAACGAGACGGGTAAAGCAAGATCACTGAGGGTTGAATAAGGAACCAATAATGATCCAGAACTACAGCAAAAAAAGGAACAAACAAACTTAACTGATGTCGACACTGTACATTGAGACATTCTCTACAAAGCTTGGTGTGGGATGGTGCAAGATGACGACGGGCTGACTTACCTTTTTGCTTTAAGTTATTTTCCAGTGTAATGAAATTTTCATAGAAGATAAAATAAATCTGCGAGCAGTTGGTTTCAAAGAATGCCTTCAGTTCGCTCTTCTCTGTGTTGACCTCTGTAAAAAAGAATACAAATAATAAATACTTCAATCACAGGAAAAGAAACATTTTGACTGCTAAATATGAGTTAACTTAAATTTAAACATCAACAAGACAGTGATTTGCGCTCTTGTCGATGTACTTTATACTACATTTTTTTCAGAATGTGTGCTTCCTGGCTTGATAAATTTGGTTGTTCAATTTAAAATGAAAGCATGTTTAATAACGTAAACAGAGATTTAAGTGATATTCAATCAGGATAATGGAAGAAAGAGGTCAAGTCCTCACCACAGATCCTTTCAGATCAGATCCTTTACCTAACGTTTGGTTACCCATTTACCTCAGCTGACCCTATATCCATCCATGCAATTTAAAAATATATTTTACAGGAACAATTAAGGTTACTCTGCTCAAGATTCATACATCAGCCCCAGGGACTAGAAAACTCTAGGGTACAAGTATCCACTACTCTACCTACTGCCCCAATTTTTTTCACTTTCTTAAGTGGCCTCAGTTCTCACACACGAAAAGTAAATCTCTTTAATCCCTGGATTCTGAACCCAGCCTCAAACACCCCAGATCCAGACCCCAATGTTTCAACCTGCTCAATTCTGGAACATTCCCAGAAAGAGTTCTATTATGTCACATAAGAGGAACATTGGAGGGGACAGCATAAATCGCCCCGGGACATAAACAGGAAACGTTCGCCGGCCTTGCCTTCAGCTAAAGGCCATGAGGTACAATGACCAAGACATTATTATGGGGTTTTTCCCCGAGTGTCACACCAATTCATCTCCTTCAACTCTAAATACTAGTGGTGTCCCCACCCATCAGCAGGTCATCACAGGAGGTCGCTTCCCTTATAAGGACAGCATGATGACAAGCCGTATAATTAGACATGGAAGCCTACGGAAAAAGTATTTCATCTTGACACCTTTCTCTCCTGGCAAACTACCCCCACTCCCACAATCCACGGGCTACACTGGAGGAATATGACAAAAGGACGATCCTTGTGTCACGTTAAGACAGCGGGTGAAGAAGTGAGATATCTGGACTGTAGCGTTTCATGAGCAATACATTGCTCTTCACTCGTGAAAGTGAAAAACAGTCATGTTTAAATCAACTGCAAAACACTGCAAAACACAGGAGGAGCCAAGAAGCAGATGGCAAAGCAACTGTCAAATGGGCAGCATGGTCTGGCATCCTGCCACTTGGACAGACCCACCAGGCACCAGGCAGGTAATGGCCTCATAAGAGAGACATCGCCATGTTCAACCAAAGCATTTAATGTGAGCAACTGTCACGGCAGCGTGAGGTCAAACTAATGTTGGGAACTCAACGTCAACCATCACAGGTACAGTCCTTTCTTTTTTCAGCCATTAGGGGGCCCAATATCAGAAGTGGGAGAACTCCCTGGGGACTTGCAGTCTTAGTGGGTAAACACACCATTAATCTCTTATAGCCCCGGTGCCAACAATAAAACCGATAATTGCCACACCAGTGTGTGAGACAAAAAACATAGCAGGGAAAGAACAGAGCTCCCTTCGGTGAGCTAACATCAGCATGCCCAGGGAGCTGGCTGGACGGGAGGGGGCTCTTATCAGAGCCGCTCACATGCTCCGCTGTCAGCGCTCCTCATTGTGTCGGGGGGCTTCCTGTCTCTCAGAAAAACATGTCGACTCATCTGAGGGGGACTG
>JABFEB020000026.1:22202026-22213717 GCA_019775895.2 Stomatorhinus ivindoensis
AACTGATTTATTCTTTGAAACTTTAATATTAATTTATGCAATTGCAATGTCTTGATTTTAGTAAGGTTAGTACGCAGCCATAGCCATAAATGCAATGGTACTAATTATTGGCATAATTTCTTTCGGTTTTCGGCCTTTGGCCTTGGTTTCCTCTTTTTTGGTTTTCGGTTTCGGCCAAGAATTTTCATTTCGGTGCATCCCTATTAAATTGTCAAGCTGAATAAACCAAACTATAATTTTTAATGTAAATTGTTATTCGTTTAGATACATTTTACTGACCCCAGGAGGAAAGTCTTGATCTTTTAAATTCTTATAACAACAAGGTAGCTCAAACTCAAATTTGGATACCAGTGTAAGTATCGCTGTGCTTAGTCCACATGTTCACACACCCCGCTACAGTTGGTCAATGCTAAAATGTAGACTGAAATAGTATGCATCTATGCCAAGGTGCAAGGTTCAGGTACAGTGATCAAATACCTTAGTCGGGCAGAACATCGACTGCCAAAGTTTAGTTTCCCTACAGGAAGCAGGAAGATGTTTAAAGGCAGGCAAATATTTTCTCCCGAAAGCACACAGTTATTAATAATACCTCATCATTAAGCTATAGAAAAGAAGGGTACCTCAAACAGCAGGGTTTGGTACCTCTGATTCTGATTTGGGATTCAAATCTGTTTGATTTTATTTTTCGCCCTGAATAGCATGTGTGTGACACACTGACCTATCATCCACAGCAGTACACTGGCAATATGGAAGGCTAGTTGGCAGACAAGGAACACAGAAAGGTCCATTTGCTAACGGCTCCCCATCACTCACCCTGAGATTCAGTTCCTGCAGGAACCAGCTGGTGAGAGGAAATCCTCTTTCTGGCAAAAACGCAGTGCCACAGAGCCAGCAGTATATAAAATTACTTACGCTATGATACACATGCGAGGGAAAGTCCCAGAAAAATAAAGCGAGCCACAGTGCTGGTCAGGATCTTTGTTGATGCTGTTACAGGTAATGTAATGAAATTCTTGCTGCAGAGGCAGTGGAATCATTGTACAGCAGGCACATAAACTTTACCTCATATTTTTAACCAGGAGCTGAATCAAGCTGTGTGGCATAAATGCCGCTTTGTGGATCAAGGCCACAGGGCCTAACTGGCACATCCCACAGAGAGCTTAATGGACCACTGTGACCTCAGGTGACACCTTCACACTTGCTCTGTTGTCCCAAGCCAAATGACTGGGAACCAGGCCCAGTAAGACATGGTCCAGCCACGGAAGTAAGAACGGCAGGGCTAAGACATGAGGCACCCAATGCCTACAACAAGCTTACAGCCAAAAGCATGCAATCCACACAGACTCCCCAGAGGCACACTTTCCAGTGATATGCAGTACTGACACAGGGGGTTAAAAACACACCAGAGCAAACAATAATGGTCTTGGGTATCACCCATGGAGATGGGGGAATTCACATAGACAGCATGAGGGTCAGTTCATCCACTGTATGACAACAGACTCGACCAAACCGAGGCATTTCGAGGTTTCCCCAAATGCTAAGAAGCCAAGGGTATAGAAAATTTAAGTTTCAAATAAAATATGGCCATTCAATTTCAGCCCACCAGGCAGATGGGAGAATTCTCACTGATAAAAACTAATCCCGTTATCAGCAATCAAATAATTTACTTCGAAATCAAGTTTGTCTGAAATCAACCCCTCAGACAGCCATCTCCGTTTCCACAATAAATAACGTATTCAGTGCGCCCACTGTGTATACGTAAACCTCGCCAAGACAGTACACAAAGCGCCTTCGCTCTGCATCAGCATTCTTCTTTTATTATCAAGCAATTGCTTTCTCCATTTCTTTCCAGTGTCTAGCATAAACATGCCTTAAGTTCTAATGACTGTATCCCAGATCAGACAACACATCACAACACAACCGCTCCCGGGTCACGGAGCTGACTATCTAGTTAAAATCCTCGACGAAACAGCCTAGTCGTTGCTGTCTATTGTGCTCTCCCTTTGTTATCAGTCCAAGAGGGGTTCACGCAAAGAAGAGCGGTAGATGATCTGCAGCACAACCATCGAGCGCTGCGAACCCCGCATTGAATGGCCGCATCAAGCTCCGGCGGGTTGGTGTCGATCTGCAGGGGGGGCTCTGTAGGGATGGAGTTGAAAAGCAAAGCTATTGTCCCTCCGTTTTAATCTAACTGAAATAAATCACTTTAGAAGAGCAATAACGCTTGCTCTTGTGTGCCGTAGTCTCATCTTGGAGGCCAGAGCTTCCCGTAAACGGAGCGGGTGGCCATCCAGGCAGACGGCAGGCGGCTCGCCAGCCCTCATTGGGTTCCTCCTTGCTACTCCGGGGGACAGGTCTTCGCATGGAACGGATTTTAACCCGAGGGGAAGCCTCTGGGGGCCGCGACAGGCGCGCATCCTCGGGGCAAGTGGGCTATCGCCCCCCCATGGATCGACCAGAACCGGCGAATGACAAGTGGCGTGGGTGCCTACCTCAGTCGGAACCGAGCCGTCATGTGTTTAGCATCTCGCAGATTAGCTGGCTAGTCACGGCAGTATGACTCGCTGCCCCTGTCGTTACTCGTCAGCCATACCTGGATGCACGACTTGACGTCGCCTACCTGCTAGCTAAGCTAAGCGACCCTCGACGTTACGCGCGTGCGGAGCCCGAGCCGCACGTAGCGCGACACCGTTCGGCACGCGTCGTTTCTTTCTATCCCTGCCCGGTACCCGTCCGGACCGCTGGTGTCACTTCACTCACCCAGTAGTGACCGTAGGTGCTTGAGACGGGTCAGAACATCCTTCTTTGGGTCCAGAACTTTCTGTGTAGATTTCTTGACATCTCCATGATTCCTTCGAGAAAACATTCCGCTGTTAAAGGCTATTGTTAAAGGTGGGCTCTCGTCCTTTTCACCATGCAGTCCTCCGTATGTCACTTTTTTTTCTTCTCCTTTCCACAAGCGCTCCGACCCCCGCTCGGCTCAACGCGCTCGCTGTCTCCTCCCCCTTTTCGTGGGCGTGTAAACACGGAAGTACCGATGTGACGTATTCGACGTGCTTACGCTCCCCGTACGTCTGCGAACGCTGATTATCCCACGGCGTGGCGAGGCTGTTGCGTCGTTGTTTCATTTTTAATGACCACTTTGAAAAAGCAGGTGGTTATTTATTATTAAAGAGACATCATTTAAGATGCTTGTCAAATTTCATTGTCCACAAACTGTCTGAATATTTAATAGGCAAGGGTTTTGCAGTTCGTAGACGTGTTTGTCTGTAATCACAGCTGCCTTTTATATACAATTTTCTTTACTGGTTATTCAGCGTAGAGCTCACAGAGAGTCAGAAGCCTGTTGCGGGACGCACGGGGCAGAGCACATAATGGACAGGATCCCAGTCCACCACATGCTGAACGCTCACAACAGAGAGTCCACCAAACCCACACATCCATGGGCTGTGGAGGACACTGGAGTACCCAGCCAGTAACTCCACACAGGACAAAGAATCAAGCCCACAACTCTAGAGGTGTGAAGCAATAAAAATGTTAAAATTAAGTGCAATATCATTGAAAATATTTATTGCTGGGCTGCCACCATCTTTTATATTTTAGCATTTCATTCCAAAAAATGCCAAATCCCATAGAATCAGCAGGAAAATATTTATGTCTTTTATTGTGCAGGCTTAAATATCTACTCATCAAAATTAGTCACGTTGCAGAAACACTATAATTCATAATGAAAGTGCATCAAATCTTGGTCTTCATTCAATCGTTTGGTCACTAGGTTCTGTAATTAATACTGAATCCATTAACAACCGTTCTGCGAAAGTTAACAATCTAAATGACCACATTTCATAATGAAATATTTCCTTCCCATGTACCTGAGCACCAGCACGGCAAGTCCTGCTGTCAGGAAATGAGTTCAGTGATTTTGGAGATTGTCAGATGCATGGTGATCATCTGGTGTGTATGTGTACAGCTGACAGCCAGGCAAGGAGACTTTGGGACTTGCTAGTGAAGGGTAAATATATATTAAATGGTATATCTGGTCAGCATGAGTAAATAATTCACTCTGCAAAATGATTCCAAGGTTTAGGAAAAGAAAAATACAGCTAACTAACTTCACATTTCATTACTGAAGTGTACTTTTCAACTTCATCGCCACATCAATCACAATATATTAACAGCACTTCATAGTAACACCATGGTGTGGTTCTCATAATTTCTGCAGATTTCATGTGAATACATACTTTGTTTTAGAAAAGGTAGTATTACATCAAGACAGTAACAGACATAGTCTTTACAGAGGATTAATGTTTGGTCTCAGAGATTCCTACAAAATATTAATTGATCCCTGTGGAGAAATTCTCTTTACGCCTCCCCCAACTTGCTCTCTGTAGGGGAGCAAGCTGGCCGCTAAGGGCAGCCACACAGGAGCTGTGGGTGACGGGCTTTGCTCAATGACCCACAGATGTGCTGAGATTGGGTTTGAACCAGTGACTTATTGCTCATAGCCACACACTGCCCCCTAATGTCATAATAAAAATACAAGACTTTTAACAATATGCAAGTCCACAGTTTTGCTCTTGTTTTGCTCTTGTTTTGCTATTTTGTTAGTTCCTTGTATTTTTATTCTACCCAATTATCTAATCTCTGCAGCAGATCTGTAAATAGTAGTGGAGTCTGAACTACTAAGCCTCCCCTTAGAGAGCTGGATGCAAGTAATTCATGTCACTTAAAATATAGCAGGTGCAGCACCTGACAGATTGACAACCTACTGAAAAGATTAGAGACTAGGAGAACATCACATATTATTTATATTTGTTTGATGAATGAGGTGGACGAAGTCAACATTTTAATTTATGGTGTGGATTAAATTATACTCAAAACTGCCATCTAGCGGTCAGTTTTCTAAACAGCATTTACTCATCCATTCTCAAAATATGTTTTGATTTATTATTATAACAGAATAATTTATATGTATTGAGACTTACTGGGAACCTTCATGGACATGGAATTCATTTGTAGTCTAAAAGTAAAAAGGTATATTAAAGAAAGTAAATTTAACAATGAAAGTGATTCCAAAACGGAAATCACCTCTACACATTTTATTTTTTTTTAATGACCATAAATGCTTCATTTGCCATTTGCACCAGTTTGAGTCCAGGTACACTGTAATTCTTCTCTACACCTACCCCATTTTTCTCTCCATACCTTAGGGGCCAACCAATATGCGGTGCCCCTTGAGCTGGGGGTTAATGGCCTTGCTCAAGGTCCCATAGACATGAGACTTCTGCCGAGGCTGGGGCTCAAACCAGCAACTTTCTGATCATAGGCACAGAGGCTTAGCCCAGTGATCCTCTCACCACCCCCATCTCGTTATGTTGAAGGTACTGGTAGCCTGCAGTATTTAGATTCAAATATTTTTAGAGATGCATAGATTCACCAAGACATATGCGTGGGTGCGAATTTCACACGCCATCTTTCACCTTTCATTTAATCTTCCATCAGAGAAAACATACATAAAGGTGAAAATGACAGGTGTGTCCCAGAGAAGCAGGAAAACCTCTGCTTAATAGCAAACTGATCAATTGACTCTACGCATTAGGGAGAAGCGGAACCAGCTACAAATCACTGGAAATGTTTGTTTATTTTCCTTTTTTTTTTAACAAAGTGAACGACTTTTTGTCCTGGGGCTGCTGGAAACATTTGCTAACAGTTGTGTATCTGCCAGTAGCATGGGCAGAGGGCAGAGGGTCACATGCTGTTTTATTCTGAGCCCCCCCCCCGCTACCCGAGGCTTTTACTAGGCAACACATACAAATATAAATTTATGGGCCTCCTGTGGTTTAAGTGAACTAAAGGTTCAGCCGCATTCAGAAAAGTTCAGCTTCCTGTTGATTTTAATTGATTTTTTAGATAATTAGCATGCGAGCAAATTAACTTGAGAAAATCTCCGGGAAATTAATTTCTGGAGCCAAACAAGAAAAGTTAATGCCTAGATGCAGAGTTGGTTGAAGAAATTAGATGGACTAATTAAGTTAAATCTTATGAACTGGAAAGGAGATTTTTGGGGATATTTGTTATTGTTGAACTATTTAGTACTTAGACAAAATGCATATTCTCCTGTCCATTAAGTCTTTAATTATTCAAGGCGGCATTGCATTTGCTGTCAGTCTGAATAGTTTGTCAGATAAAATAACAAAGCACACTAGTGACATAGTACCAAGCATGGTGCCTTGTGGAAAAGGCATTACATCACATAATTTTGAACTCAAGACACTACGGATTTATTTGAAGCATCGCAAGCAGTGTATATGCCTATAAAGCTTAGTAACCTCTTATAGACCTGCTGCGGAAACATTTACTGCCCTGTTCCCAGACCCACTACAGCTAAAGTGAAGAAGGACAGGGGTCATGGGCACCACGTATGTGTGTCACCTGACAGACGCTGCACCCACAAGCCTCCTCTCATTGGTCAGGCGTCACCCGCACTGTGGGAAAGTGACCCAAATGTGATCTCACGTGGAGGATGCCTTTCAAGGACCGCCAGGCTCTGGAGAGTGTGGGCGAGGAGAAAAAAAGGAGGAAAGAAAGAGAACTGAATAGAAAAAATAACTGTAATTGGGAGTCTTCCCTGCAGGGGTTCAGCGTTAAACCGGGTAAACATCTTTAATCTTATACCTTTTTTAGCATGAGGTTCAAAGAGCAAAACTCTTCCTTGAGAACATTAAAGTTATATGTATTTACTTCTTGTTACTGTCCATGGATGCATGGCATTTTCTGTATTTCTTGACTTGATGCAATATCAAAATTACAGTGCATTACATGGAATATTTAACTGTAAGAGAAGATGCATTATTACGCTGCAATGCACGTCACGTGACATGGTGTATTACATGGCACCGCAGGTCACGCGCTGAATCGCTGCAGGACGAAGGGAAGGTGTAGAGCTTCTTTTATTGAGCTTTGTAACCCTGAGCTTAATTTACCCACTGTGCTCTTATTTCCCTCTCTTCTTGTTCCCCCAAAAAGACACGGAAGAGCCAGACAATCCAATTACACTCTCCACAATGCATTCAGCCTTGCCAAAGTGCCGTCATGGCAAAGTGCGGTACACGGTCATAACAGACGCAATTCACGCCGCGGGACTCACCTCGAACTGTGTGCCGGATCCTTATTGAAATACTGAGCCATCATTGGCTAGATGCCCCATGCTCTCCTCTCCTATGTACACCTGTTCCAGTACTGTTCTCTTTCCCCAGGAAATGTTGCACGTAAGTCTGTATGACAACATACTGTACAAATACGAGTACCGTTATACCATATAAACTGCAGGTATTTGTTCTGTCGAGATCTGCTCCATTAAGTTGTTAGTCACTTCATACAGAATCCCTCATGTGAATGAATAAGTAAATTCTGTTTTTTTAAAGTGGTGTTTTTACACGTCCAAAAGCAGTCATTCCTGAAAAAGTTGGAAATGCTTCATCAGCAGGTGGCAGCATTTCCCCAAACAGTGTTTTCCACATGGAATGAATGTTGTTGTGTTTTCTAAGAACTACGACAATTAATATGAAGACATTGACTAATTATAGCAAAGCAAGATCAAGCCATTGTAATATTCAGAAGAGTAAGGCCAACATTATATGTGCAAGTATTTGCACAGTTTCGTCTACATAAAAGGCAATAAATAATATGATGCTTTTGCCAATTATTGCGCTGTGATTTGCAATAAAGAAACAGGAAAAAAGAACAAAGACATGGAGGAAATAGCTGAGGGTATCACAGTTGGAAATATGCCTTGGAATCTATGGAAAGTGAGTTACGTCATGCAGCAAAATGCAGACACAAAACTAGACAGTCTATAAAATCAAAGCAAATGTCATGCAGAACAGGTCACGGACACGGGGTCAGGTCATTCTGCCTGACGCTTTTGTGAACATACCAATGTGGATGTCTGCAGCTTACATAAACACTCATTTTCCAAAAGGCTTTTATCGGCCTTCAGTCGGGCAGCCTGCACCAAACAATAAAATGTGTATTTTCATTGTTTCACAAAGGTGGAGGGTAAAGGTCCAAGCATCATCTGGAGTGTAGGATTCTGCACTGGGGTTGCGGTGCACAAGGGCCACCTCCTCTTGGCAAAGGCAACAGGCTTTTACAGACTTTGTGTTTTGTCTCTCAAGGTCTTCATGATGTATGTGGTGAATAGGTGCTGAAAAATGGGAAGCCTGGGAGGTCAACTTGAGATGGAGGAAATTTGGCTTTTGGGTCGGTTACCATCGAAGCATCTTGTGTCGTGCTGCTGCTTTCGATGAAGTGGACACTCCTCTCAGACAGTGAAAAAACGTGGGGCCTGCATGTTTGCAGATACCGCACAATTGTTTTATTATTCTGTGAGTGCATAAATGGTTCAGTCACCCTGACGCTGTTCACAGGCATGTCACCATTGGCCTGCACAATTAACCGTCGTTACTCTCTTGCCTTTTCGAAAGCTTTACTTGAAGTGTGGATTATTGCCTGTCATCTAGTATAAAGGATCGCATCCCTCATGTCTTGGCAACAAGGGCACCAAGATCTGATTTTATCACTGCAGGTTGCTAGTTCATTTATACTTCTTGTTGCTGAAATTGGTCTAAGAATGAAATCATTATGTGAATGGCTCACTTTAGCAGCTGAACATTACCAGCATTTCTAAGATTTGTGCTGCAAACAACTTCTATTCCTTTTATTTTTTAACAAAGTGGATCTAGTGTTATTCTTTCACATTTTATATCTTATTATGTAATATACAGATATGTAAATATGTGAACCATAAATAATATATAATTGATATTGTATTTATTGAATATTATTAATATAACATTATTGTAATTAATACATATATAAAGATGATACAAAAAATAGTAAATATACATAGCAAGAAATATACTACATATATTACAGTAATGATCATATGTTTTGTTTATGCACACCTCACACCTCCAGCTCTGTGTGCAGTTTGTGTACCCTATGCTGCGTGGGTTTCCTCCCACTGTGCAAAGACATGCAGTTTGGCTATGTCGGGTTTCTAAATTGCCCATAATGAGTGTATGCACACCGTGATAAACTGGCATTTCATTTGAGGATTACCCAACCTTATGCCCTGTGTTGCCTGCGATGGACTGCAGGTCCCTCGCGACCCTGACCAGGATAAGCGTTAAGAAAATGGATGAATGCTTTGTCTATTAGAGTCAAAAAGAAAATTCTTAAACCGGTTGCTTTGAATATGTCAGACAGCAGGTGGCACTGTGACCCAACAAATGGGTACCTCAGCTAAACAGAACTTGACTGAATTCATTCCAAGGTTTGAAAAGCACTTGTGTGCCCTAAATTGTTCTTATAAAGAGCTTCGAAATACTTGACTTCCCTTCTTGTATGGTTATGGCTTTCCGTTTGTACATATAAGTGCCATTACAGCTAATGTATCCTATTAAACCTTATTAAAACCATGAAACAAATGTTCTGAAATGAACAGTCAACAAATATTGTTTTTTATATATTTTATGCAACAATACATTGTTGACTCACATACCGTGTTCACAGTATAATACTTAATATTTTCGGAATCAGGTGAATCTTTTCAGGAAAATTAAGGCACGGCTAATTTAGTGATAGCTCCGACAGCCGGCCGTACTTAATCGATTAAAACGTAAAATTTTATTTATTTTCTCAAACCTGATGAGTATCCTATTTATTTAAACTATATTTAAGATTATCAGCGTTTAATTTTGGATAGATATAAATTTGTGTTTTAGGAATACAATAATTCCTACAAGTAGGAGATCAAATAGACCTACGTGGACTGTGGATGCTTGTTATTGCTAATTAGGCCTACATAAAAATTGCGAGTAAACGACATTACACGTCTACATGAAATTTAAAATACATATAATGATAATTTCACCTGTGAACAGTAACCAGTATTCAAGAAATGTAATTCAATCATGAGGGACTCCGTATGAGTTTATAATCGCATTCAAATAAATTCAAGCACGACAGATACAACAATACGCGTCTCTTATATTACGAAATAACAGGAAAAGGAAGTAATTCGTTTTGGTAAATTGTCGAGAACCAAATAATGAGATATTCACGTGTAGTCCGGGGAATTTGGCCCATGAACCACTAATGTGTGTGTGTGTGTGTGTGTGTGTCTGCATACATACACATACACAACATTAACACATGCACAGACCATGTATCTCAAAATCAAAGATGGTTTTAGTCTGCTTGCTTAACACGTTGCTATGGAGTAAACCAGAGACAGAAAACTGCCATGATAAAAATAGGATGAATGTATCGAACACCTTAAATATCACTTTAAACTACACGTTGCAAACATGACTGTAAAGAATTAATGCATCTGCCCATATTCATAACCAAGCACGAGGGCTGCCTTCATTTTATGTAGAGGTAATGCCGTTATGTGCGACGTAGAACTATAACGCGCTAACCGCCACAAAAAAATCACAGCAAATATGGTGAGAATTACTCGTATTTGAGCTTGGTTTCTCTGTGTCCCTCTGAATGGATGGTGATGTTAAATCCACCAGGCGTCGTGTTTTGAATTCCCGTTGAAGCTAATCTTACAGGTAGTGTATAGGCTATACGCGCGCAAAGACTTGGAATCGAGTGTGTAAGACTATTTCATTGTGTATTTATTATTTTACAGACACTGTATATATAGCAAGAAGTGTTTTTAAACGATAAAATAGGTTATAGATGGTTCAAGTAACTGTACTTAAAATGTTCCATATTTAATTCTCTTCCAATTTATACTAAACGTATTTCAGGAGAATATATCCTGGAGAGTAGAAGAACCTACTACATAAAGTAAAATTCCCGATGGATTTTGCTTTTTAATTTTGAAAATAACATGTTGACGCGAATCAGTCGTGTTAAGACAGCGTACTGTGAGCAATTAAAAAAAAAATAAAAAAACAAGCCTTATACAGATTGACTCCAGTAGAAGCAACGAGTACTTCATTGAAACTGCGCATCAAAAACACGGCATATCGTAACAGATAATCTGCAGTGGAATTAATGACCATAAACCCATTAATGTGAGAAGTAGGAAGCTATTCGTAGCTGTATGAATAACACTGGTCTGTATCTTAAACTCACGTTACATGGTAATGCTGTATATAGTTCTGTAGTGTTCTTCACTTCATAATCTGATTCCAATTTAACTTGTCTACTGACACTTTAGCTGTGAGCAGGGAGATGCTTAATTGAAATTCCTTTGCTTTGATTAAGCTCATTTAGATTGAAAATTACCTTCCGAACGTCTGAATCTTGCATCTTTTAAACTCCACCACGAAATGGTTTCCACATCATTTAAATCCTTAAATAAAGAATGTATTCAGAGAGCACATATTCATTAGTATTGGGCGCCAAAGGAAGATTCTCAAATGTGCATTCGCGTTATCCAATGTCTGACCTTGCATTTCAGATGGGCATTTATTCAACAGATTGATTGTGATACTTACATAGAAAGACGTACTTAAAAGTGCTGCTCAGGCCTGGCAGACCAGCAGCTGGTTGTGCAGTGCTGAGGTCCTCATTATGTCTGATACAGTGTTCCTCCTTAAAAGCCAAAGTCTGCCGGTTTATTGGGTCACGAGGGGGGGGGTCACTGTTTTTTGGTGCATTCATAGA
>JABFEB020000026.1:22299992-22310538 GCA_019775895.2 Stomatorhinus ivindoensis
CCCACCCCTCCTTTGCAGCACCCTTCCGTGAGCTTTGGAATGATGGTGGTCTGTTTTAACCTCAGAAGAGGAGCCTGCACCATCTTTCAGCCAAATAACTTCCCTCAGCACAAATGAAAAGTTGCTCTTTTCCATGAAAGCATTTCCAACCCAGCCTCAGTCATCCGTACTGTTCGGACACAAACGGAAAGCTTCCCGATTCTGAGCTTCATGTTGCTTTTCTTTCTTACAGGAGGACAAAGTGGTGAAGAGGACAGCAAGGAAGAAAGCTTTGTGGAAAGTATTCCTATTAGAGGTAAAAAGACAGCACCCAGCCCAGCATTCAGAGGGCCTGTGTGCCGTTTGTTTTCCTGCTACAGAACAGGATAATGGGGTCTTTTAAATGGATTGCTGTGGAAGGATGATCAAGGTGAATCTGGGGTCAAACTCCCACCTGAAGGGCCGTGCTGGTCCTCTAATTATCCTGGAGAAAGCGGCGCCCTGTATTTCTGTTGGTTTCGGAGCGTACCAAAAGTGATCATTTGTCCACCATAACACCGCGACGTAATTGTCAGCCTCGCTGAGTGTAGTGCAAGATCCGTTGCTGGCTCTCATTATCTCCTAAACAATGTTGCGCTCAAGGAGACTTAAAAGGGCGGAGTGTGAAGACATCCAGTTGGGTTCCATGCCTAGCTTTCTTATGTATAGACATCCCAACACGCTACACAATTGCGAGTAGTGTGACTGCAAATTGCAACTAATGAAAAGCAGTAAAACAAAAAAAAAAAAGCTGACTGGTCTCTGTCGACGTTTATGAGATGTACAGCATGTTTAGTTTTGTCTTGTGAATGAAGTGAAATAAATTACTTTCTGTACATAGTGGAGAGCTGATTTGTGTATGAACTGGGCTATCTATACATGCATTTTTATTTCTGTTAGCCAGTTAATGGAGATTATGAAGTGAAGTCAGGACCATAAAATCCCAGTATGTATGATAAGCCAACTGTGTTTGATGCAACACTAGAGCAACACGTATCCTGCAAATGAAACAAACGTGTTTGGCATTAAAAACATGCCAATTGTAACATGCGGCGATCTGTTTGAGCAGCTTATGTATTAATAATCAGGCCTTGGGTTGAAAATCAGCGGGACTGGGAGACAGATTCAGAGCTTCTGAATGGCCAGTAGATTAAATTGTTAGTGGGAGTTGATGCTCTGCAGTAGAATGGGACCATGGACACTCTGTACTCAAGCAGTTCCGGTTAAGTACCTTGGCCAGCGGTACAGCAGTAGGTCATCATGAGTCTGAAGCCTCACACCCACTGGTCCATAGCAGAGTTGTTTTACCTACTGTCTTATCTACCTACTGTCCCTTTGCGAATTTGTGCCAGGAACGGTGTCAAAGATGACATCGGTTGTAGAGAAAGTGGGGGGAACAACGAGTGAACGTGAACGGGCGTCCGCCTGGTGTTCCGAGCCGGCCACGTACTTTGAATCACAATCAGCTTCACTGACCAAGGGAAAAGGAACTAGTGTCCCGGTTTCTCGTCACTCAGTGTACTTACACAGGACAGACATACAGCAAGAAATGGGACTACAAAAAAGAAACAATAAAGTACAGTGTGTGCAGAAGAGACTTAAGCCAGAGGCCTGTCGTGCTGGTTACATTATATATACGGGAAGGACAATGGATGCCAGTAGCAAGCTGGATGTGCCACAATACGCATTGACTGGCTCTGAAACATCAGACCACGGCACCGAGTCTCTCTCTGCTAGGTAGCTACGGGACAGGATTGCCCCTGTGTGCCCTTTGCCCATGGATGGTTTGAGAATCCTGTAGAAAATGTTGCCTGTCAGTCTTTGTCACCTTAGCCAGTTGAATTGAGTCCCATTGGGACAGACTAAAGGGGCAATTTTAACAGCTGTGTCCACCCCCATCAAACCGACATGGACTGCAGAGCAATTCCAGGTAGAGCAGCAGTGCTCTCATCCTGCATAGTTCCAGGGCCTTGCTGAACCTGCGCCATGTTGTATTTATGTGCTCCTGTCCTTACACGGTGGCCCTTGAGTTTAGCGGCTGACATTTTCCTGATGTCCCCATTATTAAGTCCACCATCTGTATCCGGATGCTGCTCGTGGGATATAGGGAGCGATGATGGTTTTGTGGAAACTGTTGTACTGCTGGCTAATGTGTGCTTCCAGCCTAAACCAACAGCTTAGCATTTTATCCACTCTGCTCCCCCAAGGTCTCAAAGGCTCCGGCGTTGTGCTGTGTTGTCTCATCAAACAGGGGGGGGCTCCCAAAGTAGGAAGCCAAGGCCTTGAGTAAATATTTGACTCTGGCGTTTTGTGTTTTTGAACAGAGACGAAAGCGTATCAGCTGCTTAAACAGTCTGTTGCGCAGCAGAGACGGCTGAGCTCTGGAGAGGAGGATGGCGAGTCGGACGTGGATCTGTCAGGTACCCGAATCACTGCGGTGCCACTAACACGCTCCACAGCCTAATAATCATTCACCAGGGACATATGTCTCACGATATGCATATCAGATAAAGAGGAGCCAGTTAATAATAAATAAATCCTTGTTTGTGCAGAAGATTTAGCATTAGCTAGCATTTTGTTAAAATATGCTTTGCGGTAAGTGTTCGTGTGCTGCTGCATTTGCCTAATTTCTAATTTGTTTTTCGTAAACTTCTTAAGTGGACGGACAAACGAATACCTCCTGTGGGCCCCCGGTGCCCTCAAAAACAAGCCCATCGCAAAGTCAACAAGGCCGCCAAGTTTGGTAAGGGATAAAAAACAGACACATAACAAGTGCCCTGCAGCGCTACATTCTTTACTGAAATGTTCCCAGTGAGGGACATAGCGCTGTAGCTCTCAGTCTCACCTTATGCAGACCCAGAATAATGGGCCAAGCTGCATGTTTCTGAAAGTAACATTTCCCTTATTAAGTAAATCATTATAAAGGGATTGTCCCAGATCCTCCCAAGCCCATTCAGTTCCAGCTCTGGAACTCCATTGGCATGTGAAAGTCTTTTGTCCAGAATTGAAAGTTATAAATGGGTTTTTTTTTACTCTGATATAAGCCAGTTCACTTAATTGATAATACTGATTTTATGTTATGTCTTGTAAATGTGGACTTGAAATGTGCCTGTACAGAATTTAACAATTGACTTTAACATAACCAAAAACAAAATTTATGTACAATATTGGATTAGTTTTTTATTTTTATATTCATATTCAGGCTGAATTATTGTTTTATATTTGTCCAGGATTCATTCAGTTGTTATGTCAGTTTTAGGTTTTATGAAGAATATTAGCTCTCCCTTTTCTGCTTTGAGGGTGGTTTGAGGTGTGTGGTCTGGTGGTTTAGGTTTTTCCTAGACGTGATTCAGTATTCGGGGGGGTCAGGAGCTGTAAGGTGTTCAGGCTGAGCTTCTTAATGCTTCTTTCAAAGGGAAGCGACAATCCCCAAGTGCTCCTCCGTGTAAACATCACAGCCAAACTTCTACATTTCAATAAATGTAATCTTTTTATTTTTTATTTTTTTGAATATATACCCCTATGACGGAAGTCATATATATTCATCACCACACTGGTATCCCAGAGCCATTTTTAGCTGTTTTGTAGAAAGAAGATTTATGCGTGGATGGTGTTTGTCCGTCATTTGCCTGTTAATAGTATGTGCTGAAAATCCCTTATGAGCAGTTCTGTCTAAAATGACATGTTTGAACTGTTAAAAGACTCAGAGACATTTGACTTCTTTGACATTGCAGTGAACTTTGAAGTTAATAGACATTTATTAGTACATAATGTAATCTAGGACAACTTATCGACTTCACACACACGTAAATGCCTCACACAGGGTCCTCGCTGACACTGATAAACCTTAAAAGCGGACCAGCATGCTTATTTAACAGATTAATTTTCAAAGCATCTCCACCCTATTTGCCAAATGAAATGGTCAGTGCGACTCAGTAATCAGGGAATTAGCCTCCGTATGTTACATATTTGATGTTTATTTTATGTGTATTTTCTATATGTAGTTTGTGTGTATTACATAACACAGAGTATGTGAGTGATTATATAATTCAGCATCTGTCGGCATTGCAGGTCTGTATCTATTAGCATTGTAAATGTGGCCCCTGTGAAGAATTCTGCCCTTTGATTTCTTCTGATCATGAGGCATCCTGCTGACACTGCGGTGCTAAGGCTCTGTTCCTTTCTGTTTACTGGCCCTCTGTCGACCAGTTAGCCTGGTTCTCAGTCTGGCCATTAGCGGCACAGAGAGAGAGAAAGAGAGAGAGACGCCTCACTCTGATAAAAACACGCACGAGTCTCCACCACCATCGGGGCGCTAATTTATTTCTCGGTTTGTTCGCTTTAACGAGACACGAGCCACTGGCCGACCTTCCCGCCAGTTTTCCAAGGGACGGGGGGAAACGGGGAACAAGTGCGCGCGGAAGAAGGGAGCGCCGGTGTTAATTGAGCATGGCGCTGGTAACGGCAGCAGCATGGCTAAACATGCCAGAATTGGCGTAATAAATAGTTTCTGATACTTGACACGAATCTCATCAGGAAAGGCCCGGCTGCATTGAGAGAGCTCGGGAAGGGCGGAATGCAGCGGCCGTCCGCATTGTCTCCCTCACTCCCTGGCCCTCTGTGAAATTTTTCACATGCTTATGTTTAAGCATTCCACTTACTGCAGTCACTTCTTTGCGCTTTATTGCGTCTTGAAGAGGTCTGGAAGCCCGGCTCTTGAGCGTCAGCATAACAGCTCTGTGTGCGGCGCTTGGATTCCTTTATTATTATTTGTTTTATTTTGTCAGCGAGCTGATGAGTGACATCAAAAGGAGCTCCCAGCCAGAGCCCACCCCCCCCCGGCCAACCAAAAAAAAAATGGCTACCTCTGTTGTCTTACAAACAATAATTACGATGTGCCAGTTAAGCCTAGACTACAGCTGAGGGATTGTAGTTTTAAGCAAAGGCTTTGGTGCAAAAAATGCATTTATAGCTCTTTGTGTGGCACCTCATTATGTGTGGGCTCGATTCATTAAGTAATTGGTTTGCAGTTGTTTACATGAGTATTAAGGCTTTCTATTCAGCAGCCTTTGAGAGATACATTGTGCAAATGTTGCATGTTAT
The DNA here is from genome assembly GCA_019775895.2 of Stomatorhinus ivindoensis. Classification (NCBI taxonomy): domain Eukaryota; kingdom Metazoa; phylum Chordata; class Actinopteri; order Osteoglossiformes; family Mormyridae; genus Stomatorhinus; species Stomatorhinus ivindoensis. Next base: position 22,305,114 of record JABFEB020000026.1, read on the forward strand.
GAATGCAGAATGAGAGGCAGGGGGCCAGTCCCATTGGCTGAACACTGAACTCAGCTGAAAAGCGAGAGAAAGGCACTGGGCTCTGCTTTGCATAGCAATGACTCTGTCTTAATAAGCTTTACAGATTAAATACATGCAGTCTATACAAGATGCAAAGAGATACTCTCAACACATTTATATGTGCTCATTTCACTATTATGGCATTGGAGAGAATTGAGGTCTTTCATATTCAGCATTTTTTCTCTCTCCCCCTCCCCTCCTTTCCAGCACGATGTTTTTCAGCAAGATACTTTATAGAATGTCCTGTTTATTGTATTATAAATCACTAGAGAAGTAGACAGATCTGCAACAGTTTATTAAGGATTCATTCATTATAAATCTTTTGCTGCCATTGTGCGCTGTAAAGCGAAATCATTTTGTGGTTGAGTGGGGATGAAAGGCGTAATGTAGGGAGGAGTGAGCCTTAATAAGCAGCTGTACCCGCGCAGCGACTGTGCGCCTCCGCCCCCCCCCCCCTTTGTGCCGGCCGTGTGCGAGCCGCCGATTCCTGTGGCCTAGCAGCCGCTGTCCCGTGTCTACAGTAGGCGACTCTGACCTTAGGCTCTTATACCATGCTAGCTATAATAAAAATTAGTATTATTCATAAAAGGGGGTGAATGTATATTATTTTTGTCCTCCTGCTTCTCTCATGTCATACAGCTTTTATTCCTGCCTTTTTTTGTTGCTGATTCGGAGGCACTCGGCTGTGCCTTGGCTCTGGGGGGGCTTGCGGGCCACCGCCCTCTATCAGCACAGCCACAAAGTGCCACAAACGGACACCGGGTCTGTGTGGTAGCGCAGCGGTGGGGGGGACCCGCGTGTGTGGTATCGAGCGACTGAGCGAGCGGCAGTGAGAGTCGGCAGCCAGAGGAGGTCACTGTCTTTCTTTGTACTGGCCTCTTAGCTGTACCCGTACACCCAAACATATAAATAAAGCAGCCCGATTAGTCATTGCTGAGCGTTTAATGCAGATTTTTGGGGCGTGACGGTTTAGCATGATATTGGTTGCATCTTTTGAAGCATGAATTATGGTCTAAAGAAACATGGAATCCTTTAACAGCAGCTTTCCCCAAATGATCAAAACATTTTTACAAGATTTATAATTAAATATTATTAATTATGCATTTGATAAGAGCCAATCCCAGTATTTTTCATTGTACATAGGAGATAATATTGGAGGATCTGGTTATTAGCCTTATTGTTATATAATAATGTACTGTAGGAGTTTATTGCGAATTTGGCTCCTTTGCATAATGATCGATATCCATTAGCGATGCTGACCTTATTTGAATTACCGGAAACAATAGCACAGTGCCTGTACCACAAGCTAGATCCGGGATGTGCAGGCAGGGCCCTTCGCCAGCAGAGGGCGCTCACACTTTGGGAAGCAGGCAGGACCAGAGCCTGGCAGAAGTGGCCAGTGTTCTCCTCTGGGCTCTGCTGCTCAAATCTGCCCGTCTGAGCGGCCAATTTTGCAGCAGGTCATAACTGGGACAGGAGTAGGAGTTGATGGGAATTATGGGGTGGCGCCTTTATACCCCCCACACAAGCACAGCTGTGGAGAGCCGGCACTGTTAGCGTTTTTGTGTGGGTGGGGGGGTCGTAGATAGGGCAGGTAAATAAAGGCAGTGTTTTATTTTACAAGTCGTACTAATTGCAGATGAAGTGTGAGTGAGCCACGCTGGCGGTCAGCGGCTCTGGCTGCTACTTTTTTAGAAAGTTTACTACGCCATGTTTAATCGCATGAAGTGGAATCGTATTGTGCTGGCTTCTTGGGAAAATCGGAATTTATTTCCGCAAACAGTGCAGATCCGTGTGACCTATCCTAGAGACCACAGCTGCAAAGTAACTGCAGAATCCAGTGAAACTCCAGTGCACACCAGCCAGCGCAGGCTTTGCTCAGGTGTTTTGTATTTTTCCTCTTCCTTTTTTAGGTCATTATTCGTATTTTAAGTAAGAGCTGCTCCTCCGTGGTCGTGCCACCCCATATTTTGGAACCGTACTCTGTATGAATTCCAGAACCTGCGGGTCATACTTGCACGCGGCCCATTACCGCGTGCTGGGCAGCCATGATGACAGTGACGTGTTTTTGTTGAGTGCGTCTAATGAGCCCGACGTGTTGCTGCTGAATGGCGGGGAGCCACGTGGCGCTGCCCACTGCGCTTCTGCTTTGTTAACATGCTTATGCGAGAGTGCCGCATCGGGATTGTCATCCTGCGGCATCGCGGTCATGCGCAGGTGCTCAATGGATGTGAACAAGTTGGTGGTGAAAGAGCCTTCAAGCCACTCCTTGCTCCGCCGAACCTTCACCCTGCTGAGCTTAGTTGAGTCAAAGATGTATTAACTATATGCTATTAACCAACATAAGCAACCATTCAATGCAGTTTTTCCATTGTAGTTAAGTGTCATCTTGCACTGTAAATGTCGCATTTTTTGCAAACCTAGTGGCTCAAGGTTAGTAAACAACTGCAGTTCGTTTGTAGTTAAGATACTCCTTATTTGGGAACATTACAAAATTGTGTCCAGCACCCATAGTGTCCGGTACCCATAGAACCCGCACGACAGCATCCGCACAGGCAAACATACACGTGTGATGTAGAATTAAATGTATGTGGTTGCTTTTATGGAAAATGCTATTTGCATCAGGATTTATTACAATAAATAACGTATATATCACACAAGGGTGCTGTCTGCAAGAATGGAAAGGCAGTCATTTGGGTTACAGCCACAATTTGCATCATATTACACATTACATTTACCTCTTTGTGCAGTCATCATTGCAGCCTTACTTATTCAGATCATTGCCTCAATTAAGTCGAACCTGGCACAAGATGCACCAGCATAAATGTTTATGGAAATGGAATATTAGATTGAAAGGGTCAACGCCATCTCCTGCTCTCCATGGTAATAGCACAGTCTTGAAATCAGGCCGGTCCCTGTCTGAAGTGCGACAGTTGATGGATCGTTCCCCGTGATGTGGAAGTTATATAAAAGAACGGCCCAATTTTCCATTTGAAGCAGGTATTTATTATTGTTATTATTATGGAGGTAGAAAGTAAAACGTTGCTGGAGATGTGGTATTCTTTAAAACTGTGCCGAAATTGCTTTTGCTATCCGTGTGCCGAGTAACGCCTTCCTATATCGGCACATATGTTGAAGTGTTTGTCTTAAATACACAGAATTTTCCAACATGCCTCAATGCCACAGACTGTTTGTGCTGTGAACGGGGGCCTCGCGGGTGTGGGTGGAAGGTCTCCAGGTAACCTCGTGTCAGACTGAGGTATTACCCCCCTACCCATTTCTTCATCCATGTTTTTCTGTTGAGGTGTTTGAAGGGCAGGCGTAGAGAAAAGGCCGATTCAGCATTGTCTATCGCTGGGTCGCATTAAATCTCCCTCTGTCACTGCATGTACTTCGCACATAGAAAACAAACAGTTTCCCTCAGCCTGACCTCAGCTGTCATACTCCCTGATAAAGGATGGATTTGATCTTCCGGACCTTTCGCTGTGAATGAAATGAAATGTGTACATTCATGGCAGAGTTTAGTCGCGCAGAAGTTTTTTGTGCGTTTTGTACGACGGTTTTCACGGCGCTGGCATCCAGGCCAATTTCTGAATCGGTTACTCGCTCTGAATAGAACTTTGAGGAACATCTCGTCAGCTTCGGCGCTGGCAAAATAGTCAGATGCTTAGGGCTTGACTGTACGGCTGAGGGGCGGCTGAGCCGGCACCTGTGCTGGCCTCCCTCCCACCTCCAAGGCTGTGCATGCACAGTTTGCCCCCCTCCCCATTCAAAAATAGCGATCTAGGTTCATAGGGGGAAAATTGAAAACCAAGCAATGAAATAAATAAGAAAGTAAATAAAGACTAATGGAACTTGTACATCAGGGCTGAAGGGCCGGAATAATCACACAGGAGAGGTTGATGGACCTTGAGACAGGGATGTTATCAGATTACTGAGGGTGAATAAACATTGATCAGAACAATATATGTGTGGTGTTTGATGATGAGAGATCATTACAAATATCCCCATTTACCTGACTCTCCAGAGCCTGAAGGCTACACCAACCCAGAGATACACTGTTCATCTGAACTCCAATTTGGCATTGCGCGTTTCTGACCCATCCATCATTAGCTTTGGAACTGGCTTGCAGCGGCCGCAACTCCATAATTTGACTTGATAATTGGTTATTGAAAGCTTGCGGTCATAGAAGCATGAATAGGCGCCTTATCAATAGGAAAAATAAAACCCCTTTAAACACATAGCAGCAGAAGAGTGTGCAACAACAGAGTTAGTAAGAAGTGCATTGTTAATTAAAAATATAAGTATGAGGGGTAAAGAAAAAGTGAAGTTTAGTCTGTGTATCTGTGTTGTGTGATTTTATGGCGCATTGTGTGTCAGTCCATTCAGCTTCTGATTGCTCATCCTGGACAAGGTTGTGGGGCCCCCTAGAGGCTGTCCCAGGTAGCACAGGGCCCCAGGCTGGGGGACATCCTTTCAGTCCATGGCTGGATATATACATGCACACACCCAAGCATACACCAATTATCTTAACAGCATGTATATCCTGGAGTAAATCTCACATGATACAGGGAGTTGGGAGTCAATGTGCCGCTGGAACGCGTATCTGCAATGATATTGTACTTGTATCGTGTTGCTCAGGACTCTGTGTCTGTGATCAGAAGGTCGCTGGTTCCAAATCCAGGGTCAGGCCAGGGTTCACAAGGCCTTGACCAAGAGCCTCAACCTCCAGTTGCTCCAAGGACTGAGGTCCAAGTCTGACCTTCTTTTCTCTCACTCCAAGTCCTCTCTCACCTGCATGTCTGTTTGTGTGTCTCACGGAGAGCAAGATGGGATAGACGAAAAGACAATTTCAATACAGGTGTTAATAAGGTATTAGTATTCTAATATGATGAGTAAATGAATAAATAACTGCTGTCACTGATTAAGTAAATATTTGGTTAAATATATGAAAAAAACACCATATGACAGATACGTTGTTAAAGACTGCATGAGATGTTTACACTCAAGATCCCTACAGAAACTGTAATTGTGGCTCAGTGTATGCTGACATTACCCAGCTTCCGTAGAAAGTATCCATCGGCATATCGCTACCCAGGAAACAATTCAAAAGTTAAAGTTTGATGAGTACCGAATGTGTATCACTATCACACCATTGTAAAGTCGAAATATCATAAGATGAGCCATCGGAAAACAAGGAGGATCTATAAGCCAGGTTACTCTAGCCAGGCGAATCGCAAAGATGGAGGAAATGTAAGCACTTGGCCGGGTGACAGGCACATTAAACCCACCTAGCGTGTGGGAGCAGACGTTAGCCACAGACAGGCTAAGGCCCAGCGCTCGGCTTCATCCAGGGTGCCGGCAC
>JABFEB020000026.1:22330044-22348157 GCA_019775895.2 Stomatorhinus ivindoensis
CCCATCCTGGGTTGATCCCTGCCTTGTGCCCTGTGATGGGTTGGTGCCCCATCCTGGGTTGATCCCTGCCTTGTGCCGTGTGATGGGTTGCCCCCCCCATACTGGGTTGACCCCGCCTTGTGCCCCGTGATGGGTTGGTGCCCCATCCTGGGTTGATCCCCGCCTTATGCCCTGTGATGGGTTGCCCCCCCCATCCTGGGTTGATCCCCGCCTTGTGCCCTGTGATGGGTTGCCCCCCCATCCTGGGTTGATCCCCACTTTGCTCCCATAGCTCCCTGGACAGGTTCCAGCCTCCATGGCCCTGAATTGGACAAGCAAGTATAGATAATGGATTCATATAAATGTTACATTTTTTGGGATTAATTTCTGAAAAATTTGTATCCATTATGCATTTAATGTTATTTAATGATTAAAATGATTATGCTCCAGTTAAAGAGGTAGTGAAAAAAATAATTGGATACTGATATTTTTTTCTTAATAAACCTAATTGACTTTGTCAGATTCATGTGCATTTAAGACGAGCTGTATTTCTGTTTTGTGAGACTTCTTAATGTGTTTGGTAATTAATGCTGGCATGAGGAATGTAATTAAATGTAGAGAAATATTTCAATTGATATTTTATTAAGTTCAGAGGAAGCAAACGTTTTTCAGCACACTATTCACACACACAGGCACTCCTATAGGCAATTTAGCAACTCCAATCAGCCTCAGCATGTTTTTGGACCATGGGGGGAAACCGGAGCACCCAGAGGAAACCCCACGACGGCACAGGGAGAACATGCAAACTCCACGCACATGGACCCTAGGCGGGGACTCGAACCCAGGTCCCAGAGGTGTGAGGCAACAGTGCTAACCACTGCACCACCATGCCGCCCCCTATGTAAGGTAATATAAATCTAAAATAAGTCCTGCACTGAACTCTCAGGCTTTTTAGATGCTGGTGCCATATTAATTTAGGTTCACTACTTAAAGAAACCTGTTTTCTCTAAAAATACCATTCTATATTATATATTTCAATATCTTTAAATAAATATATTTTTATTACAAAAATAATTGACTGCATGCAAAGTTTTGTAGTTATGTCAAAAATATTTTTTAAAATCCAACTGAAATTTGCAATATAAGTGATCTTGATGTAAACATTGTCACGTGTCAAGCATATGGTTTTTGCATTAGTTGGAAAGTATTTCCCCTTCTGCCCCCATTTTTCGGGTGTCTGTGAAGTCATGCATCTTGATTCACGCCAGATCCTTAGTTAATGGTGACTAATGGACGCTTTGCACACGTCAGCCTCAGCAGAGAGCAGGAATGAGGATGTCTGGAGGAATGGACTCCAGCCTTGACTTGCCTGTCACATCGACCAATCAGAATGCTGCTTTCACAGCCAGCCTGGGAGGTAATGCAATGTTTGGCCCAGCCTCACAGAGAATGGAGGACAGCCAAACTGACAAAAGCTCCAACTCACCCCCCCGCCCCACTCCTGGGTTGCTTTGATTGGGTGTGGTGGATTGGCGAGAGTGTTTAAACTAAGTTAACTTCCCCTTTCACTGTAACGCCAACCCCTACCGAGAGGAGTCAAAGCCCCTGTCCCTTGCTTGCATGGCATCGATTCTCCTACCAGCTGTTTAAATCAGGCCAAACAAACACTTCAGCCTGTTTAAAGGACAGTGGTCCAGCATCTCGAAAACAGCCCATTGTTCCCATTGTTGGTTTGCTTTAATTATTCAATTAACATGTTCTTATTGTCTGTCTTATTGCGATCACCCCTGAAAATCTATTATTTAAGATTTAAATATGGATTTATTTATGGGGCCATGAGGATGCATTTTATTCGTATTCACACCATATATATATATATATATATATATACACACACACACACATATGTACTCTAGTTATATATCTATCTAGATCTCAGTCTATATCTGTATATAGATCAATATATATGCAGTATGAATTTAGAACATTATTGGGAATATACATAGTTGTTTCCATTCTGATTATTACTCTCTTTTTTACAGCAGCAGCATCAGCAAACAAAGCCTTGTTTAACTGTGGGGTGGTGGAGGTGGGTATTGTCGACCATATTTTTAAGTAACCAGCCTTTTGAGGTGAGTGGCTACAACTGTCTGTTGTACCGGGGGATTTGTGTTGTAATCCCATTTGTACGCAGACATGGGTACCACAGTGCATTGATTATTGCTTACAGTCTGGAAGTTTATTAAGGAGACAAACAGGCATCTAATTAGGGCTGCTCAGAGTGTCATGCCTGAGATACAGGTTGGTGCCGGACGATAATTGGGGAGAAAGTGGGTGGTCCATCTTTGCTTATGGCCTTCCATCTCTTCAAGGAGTTTAAGTACTCCCCTGCATCCCTAGCTAACATTATTAAAGATGACGAATTTGCAAAAAATGTCAAAGGATGACAGGCCCTCTTTCACTGCACCACGCTTATCAGGCTAATTTATCAGGCTAATCCCCTTCCGCCAAACGTTTGTTTTGTCAGTTGACGTGTCAAGTGGCTGGGAGTGTGTCTACAGGTTGGAAGGCCCGTCCGCCTTGCCTGTGTCCAGTGAATCATATTTCAACCTAGTCAAAACAAAATACATCTATTAATTCACCTTGTCCTTGGGCCTCAGTTTGATATTTACAGTTTGAAATTCATGGACAGGCTAATATTTCAGAAACTGCATTTATATTTTTGTTTTTATTAGATTATAAGAGAAAATCCAGAATTTTTCACATTTTGTTGTCATCTTTTAATGATAAAGTTGTGTCATTGTAAAGGTATACCCCCCCCACCACCATATACACACAATCGGCCCACAAACCCCCCCCACCCCACCCCTTCGTTTGAGCCACTCACCAAACCAGCCCCTATAAACAAACATGCCCCAGACTCGCAGCTGGCCATCGCCTTGGCAACGGCGGATTGGGAAGGAGCTGTTCGCTAGTTAAAAAGTGCAGCTTTGTGTAGGCCGCGGAGGGGGGAGAGCAGAATACTTCAGCTGGCCGACAATGGAGCCCATTGAGGGGAGACGCCGTCTCAGCACACAGTGCACTTGTGCTTGGAAAATCCTTATGTGATCTGAAGCATCGGTATAGTGACACGGACTTAACTTTCTTAGTTTCCTGGTAATGAGGACACCCAACAATCAAATTTCAGAGGGATGTTTGTCATATTCCTGGGAAAGCCGTCCATCTAGGTCGGGCTCAGACATTAGATTGGGTAGGTTGGGATTTACAATGTTGTTTTGTAACCCTTGGGTACAGAATTATTAATAATAATTATTAATAACATTGATGCCTGCACTAGCTTCCCGCTATTGGTAGCTACACACAGGGAGAGATTTTCAGTGTTTTGAATTAGCAACTTCGGTCGTGATCCAGCCCCTTAAATAAGCGGCCGAGGTTGTGCATCTGTGCCTGTGGTCTGTAAGTGGATGGGTTTTGAGTGGAGGGTTTGATCTTTGCTGCCCCAAAGCATATTTCACAGCAGTGCTTTTCTGCTGGACCTGCCTGCACCACGGAATGGCAGAGGTGGACTCCTGCCCGGGGTTTTACCACCGTCAAGCACTTGGCATTTACGTTTGAACCCCGGAGCTGACAGCGGCGTTGCTGGGAATGTTTTCATATTGAGGACATGTGACACTGGGCGTCTGTGCTTCCCGAGTCACCAAGCTCTACCACAAAATCATCTGGCAAAATCGTTTTTTTTTTTTGTGGCATAATTTGTAAGAAAAACACATAATCAAGAGCTAAGAAAAATATATTGAAATAATAAAACAGACGCCATACTGACTGAATTCTCCTCAATGAACTCCTTCGGGAAAGTAGTATTCAAGGTAAGAAAGATGCTTTCTGAGTCTTTATTTGAGAGTCTTGATTTTTCAGTATAGAGCAAAAAAAGTAAACAAATGAAAAATTTCATTTTATGCATCACAGTCTATTTTTCTTTATTTTTGGTGGTGGGGGGGGTGCTTAATTTTGTCCTCATCCTGTGTTAGGCTCCCTCAAAGCCTCGATTTATGACTGGACCTCTACCCTGAACCGAGCACATCAGCCATTGCTGTCCGGAGAGAGTGTTTACAGGTGAGCAGCTCTTCTGCTAGCTTAGCAGTTACGCTAGGAGGATACAGCAGAGCAGCCTGGGGGGACGTCAGTGGCCATAGGGAGTTACGTCCAGTAGACTTCGCCTTGAGTGTCTGCTTTGTTCTTCTGTTTCGGTTCAATGTGCAGACGTTTGCAATGCGAGGATCACAATTAGCTACTTTAAAAAATTGTAATAGTCCTTTTCAATTTTGTTATACATGGAAACTCAAAGCTGTGTTATGAATATATATATAAAATATATATAAAATCTTGATTTGCTTATAATGCTAAAACATTATAGTCAATTATTCTGTAGATTTTGTTTCGCTTTGTATTCATCTTAATACGCAGTTAAAATTGCGATGGCGATACATTGAAACAGTCCCAATGTTTGTTCATGTATCAATTACAAAAGCTGTTGGAAGATATTTGTTTCATTTCAGAAATTATTACACTTGCAACGTTTTCAATATTCACAGATATTCCTGCTTTGCTTGTTGATTCATGAAAACCATATTTTTTTGTAATGATATCACTGCAATGCTGTATGACTTTACTAAAGACACAAACAGCAAACAATTCTGAGATATTCACACAAATGCATTTTGGGAACATAGCACAAACTGCATAACATATTTTTGGTATATTTAATTTCCCTGTTAGCTTTTTAGCATTTTATAAACCATACTATTTCACACAGAGGGCTTAAATCTTCATTAGATTTTGCGCAGGCTAAACAAATTTCCCTTAAGGGGTTGCACAGAACTTAATGAGGCATAACTAATCATGTTCTGGTATTACCATCTCCACACTGCAGCCATGGCGCTGGTACAAGCCAGCCATTGATTCCTGGTTCAAACCTCTTGAAGTCCTAATCAGCTTTTTTGGTCCAACTTTTCAGGCTTGACAAACCTATTGTGGGCCTGTGTCACATTAGGTCAGTAGTTATTAGTGGCAACTGAAAACAGTTTCTTTAACTACTTATGACCAAACTGAATTAAATGCAAAAGGAACCTGAAGGGGGGGATTATGGACCCCACCGCTCAGCAACTGCAAGCCTTAGTGGGGATGTGACCTGGTTCCCTAATCAGGGATGGTTCCCCTTGTCTTTCTGTGCCAGAGGAATAGAATGGACTTCATAAAGGTAACTCATTTTTTTTTATAAGGCCGCATATTGCTGAAATGGTATTCATGGCCAAGTTGCAGAATTACACAGTTTAAGCCCCGGAAAGGGTGTTATTGCTGGTGTGCGGCAGCAATATCTTCGAACCAAAGGCAAGGTTTTCAACATGGCTTCAGTTATTTAATTTCATGGAAATCTATTAGGGTGGGAATTGCTTTCTGAGTCCTGTGACCCCCTTGAAATGTTTTCATTCTGTCGGAGGATGATTATTTGTCATCTATTTTTCCAGTTTAAATTGACCAGAATTAGAAAAGTTTCTGCTTCCTGGGGCAGCGTCTCCTTTGATCTCAGGAGCCAATGGCTTTCCAGAACTACAGAAATCGAGTGGTACATTACCTCTGCGTATCTGAATGCTTCACAATGGGGTGTCTCAATAATCCAGATTTGTGCATTCATACAATTGTCTATCTATCTATCTATCTATCTATCTATCTATCTATCTATCTATCTATCTAATTAAACTAATTAAAATCTCTCACAGCATCTTTCCTATTCGTACAGAGAGGCAGGGTTGGTCTTTTAATCACTATACATGATGTGAGTTTGAGGCAGTTTTCTTGTCTGGCATTTTACAAAAAAGGCAGTGAGGCAGTGAGGCAGTGAGTGGATTTGCTGTGGGGAGGTGGAGGGGAGGGGGGAGGGACAATGTGGAATGTACATAGCACCTTTTTTTAATGTCAGGTTATATATTTTAATGTGTGTAGCCCATGTCGTCTCCAGGAGACCCTCAGAGACAGACTCCTTTCTGTCCCGCTCCCGTCAATAACTATGATTATCTGGAAGCGTCTGGCAGATTTGCTTTTAACAATTTTAGTGATTTCAGTCACTCGCCAGGTCAATAATGAGTTATGTACACATGCATGACAAACTATTTACAAATTCAAGGGTATTATTTTGCAAATGTCTGTAAAATGTACATTGTTGTGTATGTTTGCAGGATAATCATGCTTCAGAATTGTCTTGCTTTTACAAAGGCATAAGTGCAGATATTTTGTAAACTAGATTCCTTAACCTCATATTTGCAATAAAGCAAATTAAATGGGATTTGTATAAATTGTTTCATTACTTTATATAAACAGGAATGTGGATGTAAAAACTGTTTTTCTTTTTACAAAATTTACATTGTTTGGAAAATGAGTTTCTTGAGTTTCGCCTCCATAAAAACTATACTCCCAATGTCAGTCAGCGTATGCCAATTAGTACTTGTGTGTTGCTAGGTCACCACGGTCAATTGAAAACCGCATCAATAGAACTTGAAAAGGTTTCTCTGTGATCAGACCTTCTGACATATTACGCAGAATAAAGGATGGGAAAATCCAGACAAGGCTGCTAACCTAGATTCCAATTGCCTGATGGTAAGAATTCATTTGTAACCTGCAATTAATGGGAAAGAATAGACTACTTTCAATAATGTCCCAAAATCTTTCTGCTTCAGTTCAGACATTTTCTTCGACATAGTATTGTAGTATTGAGAAACCTTCCCTTTTTCCTAAAGAACAATTTTTGTGACCGTTAACTTTATTCGGATTTAGGATCTGTGTAGATCAGGCCTGCCAGAGTATATCTTGTCTTGAAGTGTACAGATGTTAGTCTCCCTAAAATGCACCGGTAAACCGTTTAAATGCACTATTGTCCGACAGCACCTGTTTCTGAGACCTGTGCTAACGAATTCTTTCTCTGGTTTTTCAGGCTGTCTTGGGGACCAGAGCTTTAGAAGACCTACCTATCCCCCATCCATGGCTACCAGGCTAGGAAGCAAAGTTAGCAACAGTGGCTAATTAGCCACACCATCCAAAAGTATCTATGAAATTGAGCCAGATTCGTTAAGAAATATGAACGTGGATGGTGAACACAGCTAGTGACGATGGCTGACAAATCCAGATATGAACAATAACAATCCCATCAACCAGCTAAGAAACAGTGGTTAACAACCTCGGCTACAACAACGAAAAACAAACAAACAGCTTTTAACGGCGCTATGTTGAGGTTGCCGAAATTCTGGGCATCTGCTACAGGTAATTTTACAAAGAAGAGCTCATATCTCATATTTCTAAGCCGCAACGCAGAAAATGAATATATTTTACATGCAACTTTTTATGTTGAATTTTAATAAAGTAAATGAACACGTGTATTAATTAAAATCTGAAAAAAACATTGTAACCCTTTAAGAGATTTGATTGGACTTACGAGTTATGGTAACTTCTCAAAGGTTGTAGAGTTTAGATGTGTTTTAAATGATTTTTTCTGAGTGGGGTGATCACGTTCACTTACGCGTCCACTATCTATGCTGCCTAGTTTCTAGAGAGCATTTTCAAAATTGGACAAACGAGGAACATGTGACATAATTATACAATAGGAATAACATCATATTTTCATATATAAACTCTGAAATGGGAGCTGTCGAGGAGGCTGGATTTTTCAAGAGAGATCTTTAGTTTCAATAGCCTCATAGGGAGCAGTATCCAAATATCACACCGGTGTTTTCTAACGGTGCATAAAAAAGAATTAAGTTTGCGTGACAGCAGTTGTCGATTTATGCCACCCTCCTAATAAATTATCCTAAAGAGGGGTCAAATTTTTCAGCCACTTTTAAATTGGCTCTTCTGCATCTAAATTGTAGAGCATGCAGTAAACGCTTATCGCCATTGAAGTCGATGGCTGTAAAAAATAATGCAGGAAGGCTGATTTATTTTATGATGTGCCGTGATGGTCTAAAATCATTAGATTCATGTCTTTCAGGGACAGGATTTCGGACATGGATTCCCCCCAGCCGCAAGGCCGTACGATTTGAAGTTAAAGATTTTGTCCTTTGGATTGTAATCATTTAAATACATATTAAGTTGTGCTTCTCACTGAAAGATTTTAAATGTACCTTTAAAAACTACAAGTCACAAGTCGCAGCTGTTTGGTTAACCGTTTCATCATCACTGTTTAACTGACCTTGATTTTATCCACTTTTCATAATTACACATTGCCCTATTTACTGTACAGTGCTTCATGATACTACTAAATCAAACCCATTGTAAATTAGAAATCTATATATTACGGGATTTTTATTCAAATTCCTTCCCGCATATTTAAGATATATAGTCCCCCCCCCCCCCCAGCTCTTGCAACGATTTGTATTAAATGTTTTTTATTTTGGCAGGTTAACATAGGCACATTCAAAAAAGCTTATTTGCTTTGACTTGGAATTCTGACCATGACAGCACATCCCGTAATATCTGTTTAAATTGCGCTTTTGAAGTGAACCTTGGATTCTAAAACTTCGAATTTTGTGAGAGAAAAAATAATAAAAACGTGTCTGAAAACAAAACTACTCACAATAGAGTAAGCAAAACAAATAAATAAAGGAAACGATTATTTCTGCTAAATTTTATACTTTTTTCTGAAGTCGTGGATACAGTTTCGACTGAATCTGAAGCGTAAATAAACATGATTTCAATCGTACACAAGCAACCCCTTGACCAGGATTTTATCGTACTCCAACAGCCACCTGTATCAAACGCTTGTCTGAGTTTACTGTAACATTATATAATTTACATACGTGAATGAAATCTCGCCGTATTTCATTTTCATGTATCTGTGCTAAAATAGCCCAGTTAGGCCTATATCTGCAAGCATAAACAGAGCAACAAAAACCAGTTCGACAGAAACATACTTCGGTTCGCCATAAGGGACCAGATCGCCGTTGGTCTGGACTCCTCTACATGAAAAAGGGGACAACTAAATATAAAAGACAATTAAACGAATGTAAACGAGTTAATTAATACATTCATTAAGCTATTTCCACCTTATTTACAATTTACATAAAAATATGGGTTTTGTTGGCAACACGCAGAATGCTTAGTGTGGTAACTTTTAGAACTTGAAAACATATTTCCTAACCTTAACCTCTACATCCCTAGCAAAATATTTCTACAAATACTGTGTAAGGTGCGTAAAAGTAAGAACTGACATTTAAAAAAATTTTTGCAACCGAATTAGGCCTACTTTTTGAGAGAAAAAACTTTCCTATCACCAAAGTACAATATGACAATACAATAATAATAAATAATAAAATGAAAATATGACACGAAACATTAGTATGAAAGATAATTTACCTATATTGATTGTATCAATGGCAATCGGCAAATTAAAGATTAATCAAAATAATTATAATTCAAATTAAGTAATATTCTTAGGTAATAACCTTAAATTCCCAATGAATATGTCACGTTTGCGGAGAAAATATGTTTCCGCATTAATACTTAAATTATGCATGTAGTATTTTTTAATTTTAAAAATAACTTACGAACTTGTGATTCTTCTTTCACTCGGGCAACACTTCACTTTGAAATACTTTCATAAACACGACCAGTGTATAATGTAATCACGCATAAATGTTGTTTGGCAAAATAAATAGGTTAGGTATTATATTTAAAACTAACAGCTAATGTGCATGATAACTGAAAGGAAATATATACTCAAAAAATGTCGAGGAAAGAACACATATTTTGCATGCATTTTACGCCTGCCATGTAACGGCCAAATTGGTCATTTGTTTTTATTTAATTTGTTCATAATTTGTTTAATATCATTCTTTTAAATGTACTTTAAGATTACTTTTGGAATATAACTGTATTTGAAAATTAATGCATTCCAGTACCGCTCGTCATTTCTAGTTCGTCGCCATTGGCGCGTGGATAGTGCTGAATATGCCAATCGACCTTGCGTTCAATCCAATTTATTCTCAATCATATTATAATGAAAACGCACTCCAACTCTAGATCCTTATAAAAAATTAATTCCTCAGAAATAGCTTGCACTTGAAGTGATTTATTGTTAACGTTCAATTGGTTTGAAACATATACAGGCTTCACGTGTTTTAACTTACAAAAGAAAGAAAAAACAAAATAATCCCTTAACAATTATAATACATGTAAACCAGATCCTGTGTGTTAGTCAAATATGCAATTTCTACTTTTATTAATCTAAATGTCTAAATTATTTTACAATACTTATATAATAAAATATCAGGTAAAACACTGCGGTGTATTTGTAATTTAGTCATCTTGGGAGTTAAGACCAACCCCACCCCCCAACCCACCCATCCCCATCCCACCCCCGAACCCACAAATATCACCAAATGTGGAGCAGCATTCCTTTTAACAACATTTTACTATATTAACATAATTGGGAATTCCCCAAAAAATGAACAACACAAACATTTTCACCGGCAACCGCATAGTGTTCAAAAATAGTTGCTCTCTCAGATATGCCAAGAAACGATTCAACAAACAGTTGCTTCACTTCAGAATGTAGTCCTTTGGATCATCACAGGCTACCGTCTCAAAGTCGGGTATATCAACATGATACACGTGTCACTTGATCTTGGTTTCAACGCGTTCTCGTATCCGCAGCGTCCTATATCAAAAAGTGAAACGAAGCGTGAGTAGTCCTACCACGTTCTGCCATAGAGCAGGTTTGAACTGACCATGTTATTAGTATAATCTACAGCCGAAGTGTCAATCTGCGCCATGGTGCCGATTTGGCTGTGTAGCGATGGAGGGCTGGGGGACAGTTCCTCCAGGTCTTGGGCCTGTACTAATGGGTTTACTTGCTGATTTTGATGTTGATTGATAGCATTATTGGAAGTTGGAATCACGATCCCGGAGCCGTTTTGCTGCTGGACCTGCTGCTGACTCGGCGTTGGCGTGTTGGAGCCGTTCTGACACGGTTTTCCGTCCTTAACGAGGACGGGAACGGCCACGCGCCTCGGCGACTGCTGCTGACAGGCGCTGCTGTCCTGCTGCAGCTGCTGCGCTGCTTTGTCTTTGGCCTGACGCTTCATCTTGTATCTGTGGTTCTGGAACCAGATCTTGACCTGGGTCGGGGTTAGGTGTATCATGCTTGCCAGGTGTTCCCTTTCAGGTGCCGAGAGATATTTCTGCTGTTTAAATCTCCTTTCGAGTTCGTACACTTGAGCCTGAGAGAACAGGACTCGTCTTTTCCTCCGGGGGGCTGAGTGTAGAGGAGGTATGGTCTTGGCAGCGTCCGCCATTCCTGTCAGAGTCCCCATGCCGGTCATATTCATACCTGTGGAAGGTCCCATGAATCTAGAAACTTAAAAATATATATACATATACGTGCATTCAATAATCAGTAGAATTTTATTTTACAAGTATATTATAAAACTATATTGTTTTTAGCCTATACATGGCAAAAGTAAATATAAATATATACTGATTAAGCTAACTATATAAAAACAAATATTACTATTTGTGTAAAATTTTGTACTGCTCATCTGAAATATTTTGTTTTGTATGGTATTCCTTAATTGCGAGAAAGCGTCACATGGCAGCTACATACTGGCTTAAAATGCCCTCACTTTATTATTTTGGCATATTTGGTATTAGTCATTTTCACCACACCTGCGGGCGCAGAGCGTCTATATACCAGCTATTTAGAATTAAATTGAACTTACTTGTTGAATATCTTGGGTCGGGATTCGCGCCGTACCACCCCGTTGCCGCGCCGCTGTTCCTCATGCTTTCTTGGTACGACGGGAGGTCTCCCATGTTACCAATGCTTCCGTTGCAATATCCTCCCATGGCACCGTGAGAAAACTGCGAGACGCCGTGTGACATGTGGTAAGTGGTGGCCACAGCGGCGTTGTGACCCACGGAGTGCTGTTGCATGCCGGGTTGAGAGACCTGAGGTTGCCGGTAAGCGCCAAGCGGAGAGGTTAGATTCCCTGCGCCGTCCATAGCACTAAACTTCTTGTAGGTCTCCTCGATTGGACTCAAAATATCTGTTACAGAGAAAGGCGTTGTGTGCTTTGGGCTCAACGACATGGTTCAGAAAGCAGGTAAATTTGTTGAGCAGATCAACCGTGTTGTTGTATCAGCTCTCTCCTTGTGGATGTCTACGTAAGAGAGTGCTTGTAGTACGCCTGAGATCCGATTGATCGCCTTGGAGAAGGAGGCGAGCCCTGGGCGCTCTTATCTCGGGTATATTGTAGTCAGGCGCCAGGTTTACGACAAACACTTGTGGGCGGAGCATCGTCCTAAACGAGCAAACAATGGTCATTGACATTTTACCAAGATAATTGAGGAAAATGTTGTTAGTTTCATATTAAGATAAGAATGATGACAACAGAAATATTTGATTAACCGAATTTTGCCCTGTTTGTAGTAGCAGTTAATCTTTATTCGATCAATAAAATGCCTTTACGATGGAATACATTTTCATGTTTATATCCCGTATTTTATCCTTTGAGGTTTACATAACTGTTAAGCGCAGGATTCGGGGGTATTCAAGCTACTGCTCAGCTTCAATGGGGATGCCATACTTTCTGCAAACTTTGAGAGCACTTTGACCATACGTGAGCGCTCCGAGCGTCGTCAGAGGCACAATGAATGTTCTTCCGCATTGTATATCTGCCTAATTTATGCGTCTTAAGCATCATTTTCTTCCAACAGAGGAAGACACTTCCAAATTAGCTCAAGGTAACAAATTCCAGTGAGGAGAAAGAAATCAGGATAGGGATCCTAAATTGTGAGTATATTACCTTTCGGTCATTTCCAGGAGTATTTTATCTGTATCTATTCATAACAAAATATGTAAATAAATGAATGCATACCTTCGTACATACAAAAAAATTTCGACCCTTGCAACGCATTATGAATCCTACTGATTATTTTAAATCACCATAACA
This sequence comes from Stomatorhinus ivindoensis, assembly GCA_019775895.2. Taxonomy (NCBI): domain Eukaryota; kingdom Metazoa; phylum Chordata; class Actinopteri; order Osteoglossiformes; family Mormyridae; genus Stomatorhinus; species Stomatorhinus ivindoensis. Next base: position 22,343,019 of record JABFEB020000026.1, read on the forward strand.
TTATGTGTCATACTTTCCTAATAAAATCACATACAAATATAAATTACATATGTACACACGTATACACACATTGGGTCCATAGTTGTTTCGTTAAACTGGAAAACGAAATATTATTTGTAACATTAAATTTCCTTCCAACATTCTTTACAGTTCCCATCGAAAACACATTGACCATCCAATTATGTGAACTCACCGCCGATATCATCATAAATGCAAAAAAATTATGATAGTAAATTCGGCAAGTTGAACGATTTTCCTTCTTTTATGAAGTTTGGGATCTATCAGGGCTGCAGTAATTAATTTTAATAAACATCTTTAATAATTACGGCATCCTTTTTACTTTTGTCGTAGTAACCTGTTTGGTGCAGGCATAAATACAATGTTTTATTCAGGTAGTATAGTACATAATTCGTAATATAGATAATAATACTATCATCAATGTACTGAAGCGCAAGAACAATCGTGATAACGTAAATTATGATGTCACTCTGATTACAACCCTTAAGTTTAATGATTTGTGCTTTTATGATTTTAAATAAATGGAGTTATTCTATTGTAAGCGGTTAATTTCAACAATTCCTCCGTTTTCTTTCGAAAGTTGCTCTGTCTCTACTAACGTAAGGTATATTTGATAGTAAGAATAGTCTCAGTAGGACGTATTCATTGTTTATTGTAGGTAACTTTTGTTTTTCAAAGGAAACAATTTGAGATTATAGTTAAGTTAGTGGATCTGCATAAAAGTCAACTTTATGTAAAAAGTATGGAAAAGTACACATTTTTCAATTATAATTTCTAATTACAAATAACATGTAAGTATGTATAACATTCTTCTTCTAATTCTTCTCCTTCTTATTTCTTCTTCTTCTTTTTATTATTATTATTATTATTTACAATATTACCTCCAAATAACTGTATTAGATAATCTACATTCTGAGTACACAAAGTTTCAGGAATAAATGTTTTAGAATAAACTTTAATTTGATCTGTCAGACCAAGAAAAGAAAGTGATTTTCCGCTAATTTGTTATTATAAAAGTGGATGTTCGTGGCATAGATGCGGCTTGTTGCTATAAAATTTAGTACCGTTATGGAATTTGCTTCACCTCCAAGCGATCACCCAAAAACAGCGCACTGAGGCTCCGCAAAGTATTAAATTACGTTGAAGGACAACCTCCACATAAAGTATGACGCTCTTCGCAATTCTCTTAAGGAGAAGAAAATACTTCACTGCATGAGTATATTTTGCTAACAGGTTCTCATGCTGACAGGGGGGTGAGAGTGAAGGAAAGATGTTTAGCAGATAAATCGATTTATGCTAACGGTGCAGCAACAGTACCGCTCCGATAATGCGGAAGACGTGGCCTGTACTAGCCTTTGCCTCATAAACAATGCAATAACTTAAGGAAAACATCCCCTTCTTGTACCCTTATTGTAATAATAAAGCATTGTTCTAATGCACTTAAATTCAATAGGCATTTGCGTGCTTAGTCGTGTCCTTTGCTTGCATGATAATGTTTTCTATCATGTTTATCGAAATAGAGTGGGTGGATTTCTGTTTCAGTCGTTTACAGGCATAATAAAGGGACCCGAACGTGGTCACACTATGCAAAATTGAAGCAAAGTTCAGATCAACTATATGCATCAGACCAAGGGTGTCACTCAGTTTCCATTATTTTCTTGTGCAGTTGGTTACTTTGTACTGCTGGTCACTACCGGTCGTGTCGCCACGTAGTGTGCGGACGGCTTGCTTATCTATACATTCCGCAATTAACCTCTGATCTGAGAAATCAATTACCTGGTCTTCACTGTTCATATGACTCATCAGTCATATCGCTCTTAAATATGGACTTTTCGTAATTACACTGACTCACGCGTAGCATTAAAACTTTTTAAAATCGTCAGTCTGTAAGGTCTAAATCGTGTACTGATTCGAATGGTCGACCTGGCCTGGTTGCGTCACTCGTTTTGGGACGATGAGTATGTGGTAGGTACCCAGAATCATCGCACCTTGGCCATTCTATGAATTGTTTTAAGCTATGTAAATGAGTCAAATGTCTCAACCCAACCAAATATTCAATCAGAGACCACAACAGTCAGTTGAAGCTGTTTTGATAGCTGCAGGTAACTATGACAAGCAAGACACGAACGCATTTGCACAAGTTTATTATTTAATATTTTTTAAGAAAAAAAAGATAATTCGACTTAAGCTTTACTGCACAGTTTTCATAGGAGGAAATAACACGTCGAGAGCGGCCTTATACTGGGCATGACACTGGAGTTTCGTAAAAATGGTTTATGTTTGATTTTCTTATAGCCTATTTTACTAATTGTTTTGGCAGTTGATAAATGTTCCTTTCTCACATGGGCCACAAATTTACGTTGGAAGCTGCAACCAAACGTGCGGTTCATTTAAAATCAATAAATGATATCGATTAATTGTTTAATCGATGTAATCAAATAAGGAATCCACTGAAACAATTCGACGGATGGTAGTCCTGAATGTGAGGTATAACAACGGCACAGCATTAGGGCATTCGTAGTAGGCCTAGCCTCTGCGTTTCTGATATCTGGGGATATTGCAGTTGAAGTGCATCCCGCCGTAAATCTTCAAATGCATTTTCGGAGATTGCACTGCTAGGCGGTATGGCAGTGCCATGTGTTTATGACTAAGCTAGTTTTACTTAAACGAATAATATTACGTGATTTCGTAATATTATAATGAGTCAGGATTGTTAAAATAGTTTAAATTTGTAGGTCTATTTTGACTGGCGTTCATGAGCTATTTCCACAAATATTGTGTCTTACTCCACTTGCAGTCTGTTGTTTTTGACGGATCGAAATAGGTCTACCTTGTTTTATTTGGCATATACGACCGTTTTTAATTAGAAAACGTCTGTTATAACCTAGAAAATAAATAGTACAAAAATAAATTGCGATTTCTTTTTCTTACAAAAGTGCGTAAATCCCCTCTTTATAATTTAGAAAACTAGCTACCTTGTAGCACTGTGTATTTCATTTAATAGTGCTTCACGGATTACCGCTAAACTCACGCATGTTTACACTCAGTTTAAATGTTTCAGTTAAAGCTTCTTTGCTATTGACGTAATTATTCTGCCAGATACAGGATATAGTATAGTTGGCAGATAATTATGGTTCCTTCTGGGTACTTTAAGATTAACATTTATTTCAATACTATGTGTATGTCGTGGAGATATTGCGCCGTATCTAAATATCAGGCAGCGTTATTACGGTTTCCGAGCATTCGTTTTATTTAGCAATGATTTGCTTGTTCAGTTTGAACTTCTGAGTGTTACTTCATCATGTTGTGTTAACCGTAATTATTTGATGCGTTTTTATTTTGTAAAGGACACAACGATTCCCCAGGCCTCCTCTCTCTCCGCAAACGCACACACACGGTGGTCACTGGAGCACTCCATGCATCCAGGCATGCCGGTTCAATGACCTGAGAGAGATTTGGAGAGGTCAGTGAAGGGCCCAGACGCTTGGAGTAAGAGTCGGGGTCCTGAACCAGCATCTCAAACGTACACCACAGATGTAAGTGAAACAAATGAGCTGGTTTCGGCGCGATGGGTCAGTGCATAACGACAAGCCAAAGGACCGACTACGTCTGCCGCAGGACCTTTATGAAACTGCAAAACAGGCGAACGGTGCGAATTCAATCAAGTAAGAGACATTTGACCACTTCTTAGAGATTAGCCCGGTTTGAACCAGTTGCATACTGTTCTTTGGGATACCAGAGGGGAGGCTGTTTTTTTCTGGACAGGTATTTTTTAACTAAATTTCACGTCGAGACAAAGCACCTGCCTAATCCAGCGCATTGATCCGAAGGCTTGCAGCTGTGGTAAAGTAACAAGCCAAATTTGACATCTTGCGATGTGCCACATTGTTCATCATTTGCAGAGACCTTCAGTATATGTCGTGCTAGATGCCTATGATCGTGCTGGAATCGCGCACCACACGCCACGCTCGACCGTAGCATAAAGATTATTTGCATTAATTAAGAGCGCGGCGTTAAAATGCTGTGTTAAATAGGTCCGAAATTGCAAGAAATAGGGGGACGCCAGAGGTCCTTTGGGGAATGAAGTTCTAGCCTGCACCTGGCTCACCTCATCTCCCATATTAGACACAATAATGCATGTAACTAGATAAGCGCCGACTCTTGGACGGAAGTGAACGATTTGATTTACTTATATGCGTCACAGGACCATGAGTGACTGGGACGCGCGCGACTCGTTTAGGGGACCAGCAACAGGAGGACAAGGGTGTGTTTTGCTCTGTCCACATTCGTTGTAATTGCTTCTTATTGTGTTGTTTTCATTTGTAGCATTTTGTTTAATCAAGGAAACGAACACAGTGTTAATTAAAACACAATGAAACAATCTACTGGAAATGCTTAAGTTCTGCGGTGTGCGCTCCAACATTGTTTCCGTTCAGCGAATACGAGAGTTCATTTAAGTTTTTGCCTATTTTCGTTATTTTAATGTTTCAGAATCTTATGACGCTTCTTGGGAGTGGATTATTGGTAAAATCAAAACTAAAGAAACCCGGGAGTCTTCTGAAAGGAATCTTAACGTGACTAATGCATTAATGACGCAATATTGGATATATCAGTATTTCCTTGCCAACATAGAATTATTATTTTTTAAACATACTTAGGAAGATAATTGACGAAAATTTTGACCTTTTTAACGTACACTCTAACGTATATGACGAAAATGTGGATCAGCCCTCTATACTACCTTACTTCGTCCATGAACGGCATATTAAATAGAGCCTCAATGTTTAAAATAAAACACGCTTCCAAAAAAGACCAATTTAATAATTAAGTTAAATGGCTCATGTGGTTGCGTCGTCAAAATGCAATTTGTTCGCTTCCATGAAAGCTAGGGTGAATAGTGAATCCAAGATTTTAAACAATCACAAAATATTGTCTTAAAAATTGCAGTATAGTAATAAAATTAAAAATGAAAACAAGATGAAAAATACAATACTAAGCGTCTCAAATTACATATAACTGCAAATCAGCTGTTTTTTGTTTAGCCATCTATAAAAATATTAAACAAAAATGACCCTTTCGTATGTTGCTCATAAGGATATATCCCGTTGTTTGAATAGAGCT
>JABFEB020000026.1:22348246-22368154 GCA_019775895.2 Stomatorhinus ivindoensis
ATATATATAAAATACATTTTTTTATATTGCAAAATTTCTAATTGTTGACTGATAATATCCCTTTACTTGGAGCTAGTTTTGAGCAAGAAGAACATGGAAATTTAATCGACTGGTGTTGAGTGGTTTCCCTGGATGCGGATTTAAGACTTAAGTTTGTTCTAAAGCTATCAAATAACAACAAAACATTTTTGACAATAAATTGGAAGCTGCCAAGCAAAAGTACTGTGGTATTAATACCTTTTCCGTAAAACAATTATTACTGTCATATCAACAAACTGTTGATAAATATGTGTAGTTTTAACATCGACTGTTTAACTGCCTTAACTACTCTGCCTTAACACTATTCATCGTGAACCGGATCCTGCTGCGTATCTTAGTCGCAGTACTTGAAACTGTGCCTACTTTCCACTGAGGAGGTCAGAGGTGCTCGCAAGTGCCCCAGGCACGTGATTGGGCCCTTGAAGACCCTTTTTTCTTCCTTGCAAGTTTTCATTCACCCACAATTAATGTAGCTTAATGGACGAAATGATGCTAATAGTTATGGGGGGGGGGAACACGCAGAACAGTCCCAGAAACGGCCATTAAACTCTAAATTTGGACTTTGGAAGAAATGGTGCAAAGTGCATGTTGAAAGTTAGCTGCACTTGCTAATGAGTACAACTTAGGGTTTAGTTAAGAGATAGAATTGCAAATGTTACAAACTTAATCTGGGTTTGCTGAAGCTGGGCTTTTAAATTAATCAGTCATTGATATATTTAGCAAAGTATGAAAATCAGCCTAAATGTGATCAATGATTCGGGAAAGGGAGGAAAATGAGGCGTCATGGATAATGGTCTGTGGATAATTAAATGGCCTAAATAATGTAAGTACCAAATCCTTTTCAACAAATATGTAGTTAATATAGTATTAGAAATGTATTTTAATGTAATTTTTAATTGTAAAAAAAAATTAACTTTCTCAGGTAAAAGTAATCTGGAGCCTCAGGTTGTAATATATGTCAAACATACATTACTGTTTATTAAAACTGTCCAGTTGCATATGCAATTAACAATTTAATAGTAATACAAATTAGTATTTAAACATATATTAAATATACAGATATAGAAATTCATGAACACGTGTACATTTATTTGAGTGTGTGTTTACATCATAGACAATTAAATTCAGTAAAGGAATATATATGTATGGTAATAAGGATGTTCGTTACACCAATATACACACATCTAAATAATTGTATATGTTATCATATCTTCTTAAATGACCATTTTAAATATGAGCAGATAATTTTCAGAAGTCAATTGTCAAGCTAAACCCTTTGTAAATTCAGCAGTCAATAAGTTATGGGTGTTTCAGAAACTGAATGTGTTTTTGTACACTGAACTGTGTATGTTGGCCAAGGGCAAGAATTCATCATAAATCACATTTCCAGTGTTCTGTACATCGTACGTTTGCAACCTGTTTGCAACTGTTATTTTCATTCTTCTTGTTGGAATTTTAAAAAGAAGTACATAATTACTCTTTATAATTGACCTGTGGTTATATATCCTATATTGTTTTGCATGTGTCTCTGGAAATTTGTGTTGTGGGGTGATTCGTTTGCAGGGTGATTCATTTCGCAGTGTATAGTGCATCACTTTCCTCCAAATATAATTGTTTTGCTTAACCCTTACATTTTGCTCTCAGGTGTTTATTCTTTGTGACGACAATTAAATAAAAAAATCATCAAAAAATAAATAAATAAAAACAGAGGGCAAAAAATGATGTATTTTTCTACTGGAAATGGTGTGTGTGGAGGTAAAAATGCTGAGTGTAATTAATCGCTTCAGTGATTGGGGCATGTAAACAAAGTTGCTGATAAATTTTTGTTTGTGACCCGCTTGGGTTTCGCTCTTTACCTGTGTCATGGAAGTACCGCAGTGGCAATACGCCTCTTAATTCTCTTACTGTGTCTAATTACGTTGCTGGTAATTGTCTCATTTTTGATGATTCTAACAGTGGAAAAAGAACAGTCCATGCCTTTTAGTAGGTCATCGCAGAACATACTTAAAATTTGGTATATATTTTTTCTCTCCCATGGAAAACAATACACAAAAGTAGCATAACTTAAATGGCTAATATGCTAGTTAATTTACCTTTGCGTAGTGTATATTTGTCACATTGACAATGTGATTTGTTCTGGCACCATGACTAAATCTTCTGCTCTGTAGGCCATGCAGGTTGGGAAAGTCAGAAAGCAGAAATGCATAGTTCAGTTGAGTAGAGTAGAATATACATGTACTTAATTTTACTTTGCATCTTGTGAAGCACCAATGACTGTGCATTAATCATTGCAGTGCCCGTGGAATAATGACCTCACACTTAGAGAAACCAGCTCTACTGAGATTAGAATAATTCCTCATTCTCTCTGCCTTTGATGGTTTTATGGAATGCTTATTGAGTTTTACGTATCAGTAAACATGTCATTGGAATAGTCAAGTTTCAAATCAGTTAATGCTAGTATTTCCTATATATAGTGTTTATCTGAAGTGTGAAAGTTTTTTTTTTATTATTATTGTTTCGCCATTATTCATACAGCTGGATATTTACTGTGGTGTTGTGATGAAGTACAGCACTTCTGCAAACTGTCAGAACTTGTGCTTCTCCAAAAAAAAAAAAAAAACAGATGATGAAGATATTATAATTGTTATAATAATAATAAGTATTATTATCATTAATAATAATAATAATATAAACAAAACACTAACAATACTTATGACTTAGCCCCTTCATTAAAGAAATTAATCAGTTTCTGTTTCATTATTTAATATTTTAATTAGTTATTAGGTTGTTTCAGTTTGTAGATTTATACAAAATTTGTAGATTTAGACAAAATAAAATTGGTTAAAATGAATGAACATTCCATTTAGTTTCCCTTTGATTTTTATAGAATTTTGATGAAATGGAATGATTGCAATGAAATGTGTAAATACATGATACCACCGCGTGCATGACACTACCATGTGCATGACACTACCATGTGCATGACACCGCCATGTACATGACACCGCCATGTACATGACATTTCAATGTGAAAGGCTGACTGCGATGACTTTACGCTTCATGGCTGCACGTTACCCCCTTGCCCGAGTTGAAAACGTGAGGCAAATCAGCAGTCAGACTTGGCTTGTGTAACAGTGAGCTGTGACTGTATTTATATGGGGTCAAAGGTAGATATTGACACAATGTATAAATACCGTCATACATGAGCCATCCAGTTGTAGCTAGTCTTGGAGTCTTCGATGTGAACATTAAGTACCTCTAAGGACCTTGTATCTCACAAGATACACAGCGGTGCTTATTTTATTTGCTTACTTTTATTTATTGATGACCTTCAAATAACATGTTTTTGATTTACAGGAGATGCTATATATTTTGCTTGTTTACAGATGGGTTGTTGGGTAAGTACAGAAAAAATAAAACATTAATGTGTCTCTCTGTTAGGTTGAGTTAAATCTGAGAAGTGTCAGCAGATTTGAATCATTGTGCAGAATAGCTTCACAGAGTTTCATAAACTTTTTTTTCCCTCAGGGTGGTATAGCATTGAGAGCCCTAGAAAGTGCCTGTTTGTAAGCAATAATTTGTCTAATTTTTCAAACTGATGCAGATAATTACAACTCCAGTGTTTCCTCATGTGAACATTGCTGAAGCTCAGATCAGCGCTCAAGGACCCTTTGCAATAAAAAATAAGGGTCGTTTGGCGAGCTTTCTCAATCAGCATTTATTACAGATGCCAAGAGTGACCTCTGTCTAGAAGATGGGTGTCAAAAGAAAAGGAAAATAAAATGCTATAGCTAAAATGCAAGAAGAATACACCAGTTCTTTATCTGAGAGTATTTCCTCCATCTTTGTATGTCCTTCTGCATAGATCTGAGATTTTAGCCACCTGTAAATGGTTTTGTTTGTCTTAGATTCCCCGTGTACCATGGGATTCTTGTAGACTCAATTTTCAAATAATGAATTCAGTCACTTCCTAGTCTATTAAATGTCAAAAAGTGAAAGAGACATTCAGTTAAAAAGATAAATCAATGTACTGTACAGTTCATGGGACACATTATTGACAGGCGGGAATATAAATTAGTATCTCTATTTGGCCAACATTTCAGTGGAACCAAATCAAGAAACAATATCATTGAGCGCAGCATTTAAAATGCAACACATGCTCGTTGTCCTGCATAGCCAGACTCCTGATATTTCCAGTTCCTGATTTCAGGCTTTGCAGCAAATGTTTCCACAGGCATATGCCAAATGCAGGCAGCCTTAAATATTCCATTTTCAAACTGGTCTCACAACAATGGTCGAAAATAAATAAATAATGAAACTTCATCAGAATGGATTCACTCATGGAATGTTGGCAAATAGATGTTATCTGAAAACAAGTGCCTTCTCATGTCAGTGTCACATTCGCTGAATGCCAGGAACTCAATTTTGCTTGTTTTCACGCACCAGGGCTGGAGATGTAAACCTAATCGAGAATTTCGAAGTACTTTTGGTGCCTGGACTCGCACATTATGCGGAGATGAAGAAAACTTTTAAATGGAATGACAGCAATACAATGAAGGAGGACAAATCATGAATTTCAATGAGATGTTTTTACCTGGATATTATTTATTCAGGCTGCAGCTTCCAATGTAGCTTTTATGAGGTAAACTACGTATTATAGCATTATTTCAAGGAATCAAAGGTTAGCCAATATAATTGCACAACACAATGGAAGAGAACTTCAGCACGTTAACCTCTGTTAATGTGATACTGTCTGGTTTCATTATCATATTTGTTGATTAAATAATGATCAAAATACATTTTTGAAAGGAAATGGGTATATTTTGGTGTTTCACATTCTGAGATTGCTTTGAGATTCCCATGGGATCATGTGGAGCTCCTACTCACATAAGCATGGTCTTGTAAATAAAGAAGCTCTATGCGTTCCTGGAGCAAATTTTCATTTCATTGACATCTTTAATGTCCAGACAGGAGGTCAGCAATGCTTATTATTTTGCACACTGATTCTTGTCATTTTTTTCCAGATGCAAAATGATACTGTTCCAAATGAATCACCTGACAAATATGAAAAATTTATCGAGACAAAGGAAGACATAATTGAAAATGAATACAGTTTGCAGCATAAGTCTTCGAAAAAAGTATTCTGAAATTGCGAGTTGAATTAAGAGAAAAAACCTTGCTTTCCATCAGTCCACTGTCCTGTCTTCTGGATTTGTTTTCCTTTGGGTAACAACATAATTATTTATTAATAATAATTCATTATTATTATTGTTGTCGCTCACAATAACAACAACAACAATAATCACCATCATTATTTTTATTATTGTTGTTGATGTTGCTGCTACTGCTATTGTTAATTTATTCTATTATGGGAGTTATATGTAATTTCATTATCTGGATTTTGCCGCAGGAGGTAACATTTGGGTTTCATCATGTCTCTCAGCATTTGAAAGGACTTCAGCTAATGACCATCATCAAGCATGATTTACTTCCCCGGTTGTATCGTTTCGATGAGGTTGCAGCTGGACAGAGCATTAAGAAAAGTACACTTCCACCTTCCCAAGTCTTGAATTAGACAATGAAACTTTTGAACAGTTAAAGTAGCAGTTTGGGCATTTATAGAACTTTGAGCTCTGCCATAATAATAACAATAATAAGTTACATTTATATAGCGCCTTTCACAATCCCAAAGTCGCTTTATACAAAAAAAAATCCTTTGTGCCAAAGGTGGTGCAGTTTGTATCTCGGTTACAGTCATATTTCAGTGATTAGAAGCAGCTTCCTTGTTTTCAGATGAATTCCCTCCGTTTCTGGCCCTTTTGCTGAATCTGCACCTGCACCAGGTGTACAGAATGCACTGAGTTTCAGGCACGGCTGCATTATCTGCGTGTCTGCATGCTGAAGCATTGTATTGGTAATAATATGAATGATGACAACTTTCCGAAAACACTGAAATCTGTTCATTCTGTAATGCCAGTTTGTTTTATTCAATGAGCAGAATATTAAGACTGTTTATTAGATTAGATCATGTTTCACATAACTTTATAGTCACTGTAATTACAAATACTCAAAGACATGCAGTTTGGAATCTAAGCCATTAGAGCAAAAATGCTTGAACCAGCAGTAGATCTATGCAAAGTTTGGAGCGAAACATAAATGTATCAGATGAACTCCCAGGGATGTGACTGTTACAAAATTTGTTAAGAATCCAGTGGTTGAGAGGTGTCCACTCCATCGTGAGATTAACATTCAGCTGGCACCACCCAAATATCCTTTGAAAAGCCATTTTTTTGGGGGGCGCCTATACCCCTGGGCAGAATGGGCGGCCAGAGCAGGCAGAGGTGAGGAGCCTGTGTACCGTTTGTCTGCTGAGGCCTTGTTACTCTCCTATTGTCGCCATGAACCTGGGACTCGGCCCCTCGCAGTCGCAGGGCCGGCTTTGTTCCTCTCGACGGGCCCCCTGGATGGGGGGCTTCATCAAAGAGGCTTTTAGGAGCACTGCCTGTGACAAAGCGGCCCGGCTGTACAGATATAACAGCGGTGGCTTCTTTAAACGCCCAAGCCGAGATTCTCAGGCCGAGATACAGGCTTTACTGTCACAAAAGTTCCTCCCCCAGAGATATCGCAGCTCTTTGTGATGCACAAAATCACACAAACCAGTTTGGTCATCTGTAAAGTCATTCCGGTGTTTACGTTAACCGTACGCCCTGTTTGACTAATCAATACCTCATTGGGTCATTTAACAAATTTCATTTATTCATCAATTGAGCCGATGGTCAAATTTACACACGGTCCCCACGTATCCATGGGTGATACACTCTAAGGCCCACCGTGGATAGGTGAAACGGCGGATAACAGTGGACCCTCCGCTAGACCCCATATTTAGTGTGATTTTTACATACTTACATATGGTAAATGATAAATTACATGCAGTAAGACATTACCAGCATTTAACATGGTATTAACATACACTGTATATTATTATACAGCACTGTACTCTGGAATGAAAGGGATTCTGACAATTTAAGATAATTCTCAAGAGATGATACAGCAATAAAAAATATGTATCAAGGGATGAACATCTAGTCATTTAACAAGATATTAGTCACTTTGTGGAGAATACAACTTATGTCTAGGATTCAACCTGTTGCAGAAGCAACATACAGGGACAAAGATCTGAGTAACTCTGACAAGGGCCAAATCCAAGGGCGATGCCAGACATTTTCTTTTGCCATGGGGGGCTGCTTGAATTTTCAGCGTGGGTGCTCTGAAATTTAGGGATTCTTCTTCATTTCCGACACAAATACACGTGTTGTATGAATGTATTTATTATCCAAAGTATAAATTACGGTTTTCACACAAAAAAATTAAATGCAATAAAAATTACAATAAAAAATTGTAAATAAACCACAGAAATTTCTTGGGGGTGCTATTGCTATCACAGGGGTAGCTACAGCACCCCCAACCCCCTCCCTCGTGCCACCCCTAGAATAACTGGTAGGTATCCAAGACCAATAGCTGTGGGATATAAATGAAAGCTGTCCTGTCTGGTATTAACTAACAGAAGGGCTACGGTGGTACGACGGGCAAAAATGTATGATGACGATCACCGGTATAATGTGTCACGATACACAGAACACTTCTGAACTCATTGGGTTACATATACATACATACATACACACACATATACATACACACATACATATATATCTATATATATATATACACACATATATATCCCTTCCTCCTATACATATATATATATATATATATATATATACACATATATATCCCTTCCTCCTATATATATATATATATATATATATATATATAGATAGATAATATATCTATGTGTGTGCGTGTGTGTGTGTGTGTGTGATGTTTTAAGAAATACAATTAAATTCTATTATAGCTACAATTCATTTAAAAGATAAAAGGTTAATAGGTCACTGATTTTCCGAATTATTCCGAATTTCCAAGAACATGGAGGACAGATGTGAACAAAACACACGTGAACGAGACAGATTGTGACAATAATAACAGTCCTGTGTGTTTCATTTTCATCTAAATGGGTTGTCACATTAGCACTCAGAATAAAGACATGTAGTCAGGGAATAGTTGGTGTAAAAACTCGTAAAATAGATTTGATTCTATTAAACTTCCTTAAAAAGGATACATTACGAATGCACAATGAACTGATGCATTTACAGGTATGTATGTCCCTCATGAATAATCTGAGGTAAGCAAATTAATTATTGTTACTTTTTATGCATTTTCATGAAACTGAATGGGAATATGGAGCACAGCAGCAACTATTATAATAATACTGTACAGTAATAACAGCAAGGACCTAAAAATCTCGGCAAGATCCAGGAGTTTCTATTTGTCTCCTCTATTCATATTATTAATATGAAAAAAATTAGCTGGAATTAAAAATATAACTTCTTCCTTTACCTGATCAGACCACATCATTTGTGTTTTGAAACATAATACCCAATGGTTTGTTTTATTATGAGTGATAAGACAATCATTTCATTTAATGTTACTGTATTATATCATTATTATGTATTATAGCATTTTGCATATTATAATGTTAATATAATATGAACTGACAGTCATATTTTGTAGAATACTGTATTTTTCTTAAAATAATATTTGCAAAAAAGATCGGATAAGATCAGTTAAGATAAGATCAGATAAGATAAGATCAGATTAGATCAGATAAGATAAGATAAGAAATTTGCATTTTACAGCAGCAAAGTGGACAATGCAACAGAAATAAGCAGAATGCAAAGTCTTTGAGCAATAGCAGTAATATTAAAAAAATAATATACAAAATACGATAATCAAAAACTGTACAATATGCTGAAAATAAATAAAATAAATGCAATGTAGATTATATAGATTAATAAATAAATATGTATATACCCATGTTAACAGCATCAAAAATGGAGTATTGTAACGTAAAAACTGCCTCAATATATGTGTGGGAGTATATGAGCATGGGATTAGGTATGTACTTATTGTTTGTTGCAAAGTCTGATGGCAGAAGGAAAAAAAGACCTGCGGTATTTCTCTGTCACAAACCTTGGGTGCAGCAGTCTGTTGCTGATGGAGCTGCTCAGTACTAACAGTGTGTCCTGTAATGGGTGGGAGATGTCCTCCAACCGGGAACGTAGCTTAGCCAACATTCTCCTGTCGCTCACCACCTCCACTGGGTCAAAGGGACAACCCAAGACAGAGCTGGCTTTTTAAATCAGCTTGTTCAGTATTTTTCCTCTCCCCTGTAGGAATGCTGCTGCCCCAACAGACCACACCATAGAAGATGGCTGATGCCACCACAGAGTCATAAAATATCTTCAGGAGTGGCTGCTGCACTCCAGAGGACGTCTGTCTTCGTATCAGACACAACCTGCTCTGACCTTTATTGTAAATAGCATTTGTATTGTGGATCCAGTGTAGTTTATTGTTCAGATGAACACCCAAATACTTATTGGAGTCAACAATCTGAATTTCCATCCCCTGGATGTTCATTGGTGTGGCTGGCTGATGTAACATTTTCTTTGCAGAATCATGTCAGTATTGTTTGTCTCATGAAAATGCGACTTAGCACTTACTCTGGCTTGAAGATCATGACCGTCTGTTACCAGTTTTGGAGTCTTGACCCCACACACCTGTAAAGCTTTACAGGGTAAGAGAGTTTTCTGTGTAATGAAAAAGGAGTCACACATTTAGCTAAATAGATGTGTTTTTTTTCTGGTCTGAGACAGAATCTGTAAATACAGCTTATAAGAACTTGTTTTGTGGTTACGCTGTTTTACCTAAGCAGCCTTGTGACATCTTGTGTCATGTGACTTTGGAAGCCATTTTAAATAACCTGTTGAAGTCATGTGATATCACGGGCCAAAACAACATACATAAATGTCAGCTTATGAAAACCATATGCATTGCTTACAAAATTTCTTAAACAAGACTTTTCCATAGAAAATGTTTGAACGTTCTCCCTTTTGTCATGACCATTCACCAGCCCACTTGATTCACTGATGGCTAATAAAGCCAAATAACATAAACATGATGAAGCATATTATGTATTATGTGTTGACTAAGTCTCTCTGGCATCTCTTCCTGACTGTGGTCTAATCCCACTTTTTCAAATTTATAAAGGTCAATCAGAATCATCCTGACACATCCCACATGTATAACTGTGGGCTTATTTAAACTATTCATGATAGTAAGTTACACATCACCTTGGGTGTGTTTCCTGGCAGCTTCGTAATACTAAGTAGGCTAGTTTGTTTACTCATACTTAAAGTTATTCATTACTTAGAGAGTGATTCTCTAATCCCTTCATAACTAAAGTAGTTTGTAATCTCGTTCGTAAATTAACAAGACATCTGGCCCATCCGTTATTTTGTATGTTGTTCTTTATTTGAACTTTTTCCTGCTATCTGGTTACACAGACACGGAGGTTGCCTAAACAGATCACAAAAAGCATACTGATGCTTTTTTTTAATAAAGCATAGTAATTATAATAATATAGATATGTGGCTTAATGTCCAAGTTACGTTCTGGTGTTAAAGTACAGTGTTAAAGTCTCCTGGGGTTGCAGCAGGAAGGGAAGAACATGGTCCATATTCCCAGCTGCTGGGTCAAACATGGCATCTCTAGTTTCTAATGTTCTTCTCAGAGGATTTTCACCTAGGCATGATGTCAGCAAGAAGACACAGAAGACATCATAACTTATTACCAGACTATATTCATTCAGTTTAATTGCATATTGGTCTCAACAAACTCAGTCAGTCATCCAGACTTCAGTCAGGCATGACCAGTGGATTGGCTCTACTGGTGCTTTTCCACTGGCATACAGGAACCGAGCCATACCATGAAGAAAGCCTGGATACAGTGAGGTTACAGTGCGGTTTCAGCTCGCTTTGCATTTCCACTGCAGAAGGTTCGGCCCGCTAAAGGCGTTGCTGGGTTTGGAGAGTGACAGTGAACCGTTCACATCATGTGCATCATGATTTACTGTGTGCTAATTTCCTAATTTTCAACTCATCTCTGAGAATCACCATGTTATGTGAGCATCAAACTCTAGCATAATTGACATTCACTGGTGTAAATTTTCATTACAAATCCATTCTGTTTGCTGTTATATTGTATTTTTTTAAGTAGGAGGTTGGAAATTTTCAAGCTCCAAATTATCAGGAATATACTGGTACATCGCAATGTGCAATATTACTAATAATGAATAATATATAGAATTTCCTTCAGATAATCCATGCACATAACACTGGTATCACTATTCAGTTCAGCTAATCAGATGATGGCGATTCAACCAGCTGGGTTTGCTCGTGCTTTTGGCCCTGCTGGTAAGTATGGTCATGTCATCTCGGGTACGGCTTGGGTTCGGGTTGGGTTCGGCTTGGGTACGGCTTGGGTACGGCTTGGGTATGGCTTACTTCTTGGTGGTGGTGGAAAAGCACCATTAGATACTTACATTATATATTTTTAAATTGGCAAGTACCCCAATGAAAACCTTGATAAGTTTCTTTTAATGTTCAGTATATGAAGCTATATAATACATTTACTTGGGTATATACTAAGTATTAATGTTTTGCTAGATGACTTTCCTGTGTCGTGTGATTGGGGTGTGGCCAATTCAATTCTAATTCCAGCTCATGAATGTAATGGGGCACAATTCATAAATTCAGAATATCGCGCACTCCTGGCAATAATGAGCCAACCAGTCAAACCCGCTGTGTTCCATCACATCTTTTGAATTGGGAAGGTGAATCACCTCTTATTACCAGCAGATACCCAGAGAATGTGCGACTCATCCAGCCACAAAGTTTTAGACAGCCTCGTCCAGCAAGCCAAGCCGCTGGCCTGAATGCTGTTTTGTGGACAAACATGAACCTCTTAGACCATCTCATCATAATAGAGCAATACAGGCTGCCCTGGAGTGAAATCATGAGCCTCTTTGGTCAGGCTCAGGATGACCTGAAAAGCAGAACACCAGGAATCTCGCCCTCATTCCCACAGTGCGACTTCTCCATTTTGACTCCACCAGTGGATTTTTGCAGACCAGGAGTTCTAAAAGTTCAGATCGCTATCCAAACACAGACTGAGACATTAATCCAGACCCAGTGGATAATGCTCCTTATGAATCAATATTGTTGCTGTAAAAAGGCTTAATGAGGTTTGACATATAAAAGTACAATGTAGATCTACCAAACTTCACGCACATATAACTCATCATGATCCCCCGCCCCTACAATGACAGAGTCTAAACAATCAGCGAGCATTAAAAACTTACCATTTTTGGTGTATATTAATGTCTATATTAAAGGCTATTGTTAATTCATTAAGGTTCATGAAATGCTGTTTTGTTATTGATAACTGTTGCAGACTTCTGATGCAGACCATTGATCAATGGCCCCCTGTACATTATGTTTTGAGCCCATTCATGCATTTTTGAACAACAGGCCAATTTATTTTGGTCATAAAATTGTCCAAAGCAACTGTCTTATGAGGCCCAAGACTAACACATACCACCCCATGTTCTTGCCCCCAGTAAGATGGAGTAAGGACATAGAAAATAGCCACCATTTTGTACTGACATTATATATGAAATCAGGGAATTCCTGAACTCTAGGAGGAGTAGACAAGGTAAGTTTGAAAACTGGGTGGATCCACAGAATGATTTTGAGGAATCAAATGATTGGGATGTGTCTTATGTGATTACATTGACATATTTCCTGGTCCCACTGATGATAAAACCATGATCTAGTTTCTGATTTCTTCTAACCCTATTCCTACAGAGATGTATTCTTGATTGCCAGTGTTGCCACATCAGCCAAAAATCAATTCAGTTCAATTCAAATGTATTTATATGTCGCATTTTCACAACCTTACATTGTATCAAAGCGCTTTACATTATCCGTGCCCAAAGCCCCCAGAGGAAGGAGCTGTTTCCTTCGGCGGGTTTGAGGGTGGTGCGGTCCAGGGGTGCGTTTACGGAAACCATCGTTGCTAACTAGCAACTTCCGTCGTTCGAACGATGTAAGTACGACGCAGGTGTTTCCTGCTCGCAACGAACGTTCGCAAACACTTTCGTTAAGTTTTGTAGTTCGAAGCGTAGTTCCGGGTAAATACGTCAGCGATGGTGGGAAATGCAGTCCAATAAGTGGATAGTCACCGTGTAAGTAAGAAATGTAATAATGTTTAATACATAATAAAGCATAATTTAGCTCTACGATCACATATAATGTGAAGATGTCTGAAAATGTAGTTTGAAACGTAATTCTTGTGTGGGTCTCTGGTCATCAGTACGGTAACTGTATAGTGAGCAATAGGGACAATTCTCAGACTGCAAAGTATCGATTAGCACAGATATGGCGAATTTTATCCAGAAAGGGTCGTTAGGCAAGCAGCTTTTCGCTTCAACTCTGCGCTTAGAGTAGTGCGTAGAGGACTGATCGAAGGAAGAGTTCGCACAACTGGGTTTGAGCAACTGATCGAACGGTTATCCAAAAAAAAAACCTGCAAACACACCTTTCTGAATAAGATTGCCCAGTCGATAGCGTACACTTTGACAACTAAAAGTTTAAATGCTTGTTTCCCCGTTCAACATTTGAAATTGTGAAGATTATTTTAATGCCATTGTGCTCTGATGTCTAGGCAGCTCATCAGTTTCAGCATTAATCAGAAAACAGAAAGAAAATTTATGAAGTGGGCTCGGCGCTTTCTGCCCCAAAATCATTCATGGAAGTACCACCCTGGCCCCGCCCCCTTCTCTGGGCAACTCAGGAGGCTATTAGTTTAATTGCATTATGAACCACAGGAAACCAAACCAAATTGTGTGCGTATACACACACCCTTTACCTGGTTGGCAAATTTGACCCGTGAAAGTATCTAATTTTTAATTTTTCTTTCTGACAGGGACATTGAAGTTCATATTGTATACAACTAAGGATATTTAACAAACGTAAAATAGAACATTTGTAACGTTTAACCATTAATGGCCAGACGCTTTGTTTGCATTAACATGTGTCCCGAAATCCTGCACTGGAGCCCTTTATAAGGGACTTCCTCAATGTCCAAAACCCATAAATTCCCATGGCCACAAAAAAGAAACCCTCTCAAGCTCATGTCTGTTGAAAAGTAAGGAAAGTTGCTTTGCTGCCTTTAGTAACGCTACATCGCTACCTGAGACTTGTAGCCTTAATCAGCCCGCAGCTGTAGTGTATGCAATTTCAGGCTAATTGGTTTGCCACAGAACGATGTTGCTTTGCAACTTTAGCCTGAGTATCAAATGACATCTCACAATCTCAAACATTCATATTTGAATTTTAATTCTTTGATGTTACAAATCATTTAATTACCTCCATAACTGCAGGTTGCTTTCCTGTTTTTCTTACTGAATATCAGGAAATGGAACTGGAGTTGGAACTTAAATTTCCCTGAAATTCAAATTCAACTCCAATTCTGTTCCCCGTAGTTTTTTTCCCAATCCCAGCTCCAGTTCCAATTCCTGATTTGGACTGGAACTGATCAATGCATTCCGGATGCATACCCATCTAGAGAACACAACATAAACCAGTGATAATGGGTCTATTCCTCCGAAGATACTAAATTATCTGAAACCTCTAAGTTAGGGGGATTGCAGCATGTATCATTTTATTGGTCTGTTTTCTTGCAGGAATGAATGGGGCGCTAACTCCTGCTAACCCTTCTGACTAATACAGTTTTATTACCTTAAAAATAGCTAAAACAACACAAACCCTCAAACAAGGCATCTACTTAGTGCACCGAGCAACAAAAACAGAAATGGGGGCCTGCATAGCTACGATGACGGCCCCCTCATTCCGCTAGCGCTCTTCAGACAAAGCTGGCCATGAGATTAGTCTGTGTGTTTAGCGGAGGTAACCTCATTCACTGGGAGTTACGTCTGTCTCAATGCTCACTTAAAAAGCCAGCCATTCTCCTAAACCATTTCCGTTTACTTACTTTGCTCAAGTATACTACCATAGCCCACAATCTCATAAAGTCTGTGACCCTGTGTTTTTGACGTAAGCTTCAGTACATGATGAAAATTTGTGTGTGCATTTTATATGTCAGCAATTCAAAGCACACCAAGATGCTATTAACTAATGTGCCTTTGGATATGTTAGCTTAAAGTGTACAAAGTATTATTATTATAATGCAAATTTGGCAGTAGCGTAGAGTACTGGTCATGAACTCAAATCCAAAAGATTGAGTTGAAGTCTTACAAAGGGATCTTCAATAGGGTAAGTAACTCAAATTACTCCAGTAAAATGTAGCTATGTACATGACTAAGAATCTCATGGCGCTTTGGATAAAACACATAGCTAAACAACTGCCTTTCGTCAATGTACAGGTCACACAAATGCTGCGTAACAAAGTCAAATGTGGCACAGGAATGGGTGCTTTATTGGCATGAGTGTGACAGGGTAGAGAACAGTAAAGTCCTTTGATTCAGTTGTTGGGAAAACACATAGCAAAACAAAAGTGGGCATCGGGTCACCCAATAAGGTCTAGGCATGTAGTCATGGTGTGGAACAAAATAAAGTTACTATTACTAGTTCTGTTACTAGATACTATAAGCAGTATGTGGTTGGGTTATCTTCCTACACCCAGGAGTAGCACATTAATACTAATATTCCCTTTCCAGGTTTCCAGAGGAACAGCTTCCTGTTTACCTAAAGACCCCAGTCCTAACCACCATCAGCATTTCCCCAGAGAGTTCAAGGTTTGAGTCTTGGTCTGATATATGCAGACCTGACCAGCCGTTACTTCCAGGAATGTGGGTTTGAATCCATGTTCCAGCTAGATCTGATTTTAGATGCTCATATATGAGAAGAAATATTGACTATTTAATTACATCCAAAACACAAAGCTGATCTGATGCTACAAGTCCAACACAGCCGGCAAACGCTTAGCTGCCATGTTTGTAATGAAGCTGTGATGTTATCCTGGTTTTATTGAGAATAAACAGAAAAACACAAGACGAAAAAGGAAATACAATTTAACATTACAACATTGGCAAATTAAAAGTAACACAAAAAGTAGCAAAAATTTCTTCCAGTCTCCAAAAAGTGATTGATAACGTGTTGGATGGATGGATGAACATCGCTTCAGTTCCCAAACCTCCACTCACGGCCACTCAGCCATTCCGGGTTTCGCCACATATCATTAATTAGCTTAAAAGGGCAATGAGTTGCATCAGCTATATGCAGTGGGCGACTGGTAGAGTAAATAATATATGGGTCCATTGCACAGCCGCTGCAAGTACTTGGGTGACTTTAGGGGAGGTTTTGAAATGGTTAACAGGATTTTACAGACATAATATAATAGTCTTACACCAACGTGGAGATCATTTAAACACCATTTTCTTTTACTGTCTAAGACTCTTGCGCTGTTCTTTCAGATTACCCACCCTGTTAACAGCAGCAAATCACGGGCTTTATGCCACAGCACATTGTTCAGGTTTATGTTTACGGAGAATGTCCATTTTCTGGCCAGTGGATGAAGACAAATTCGGCTTAATAAAACATGACTTACAAATACAACCTTTATTGTTGATCCAAACTCAATCTCCTAAATGCTGTGTCAGCAATATATCGAAAGAATTATTCATTAGATGATTGTATTTAAAGGTTTAACAGCATCTTGTTAATTATACAGTAAGTATTGGGTATGACAGCTTAAGGCCTAGCATTACAAACAAACATACAGAGTGTCTGATCCCAGGAGACACTTCAGCTGCAGATTTAGCTTCCTGCTTTATTTATGTATTAACTTGCTGTGTGACAGCAGCTCAGACTGAATGAGAAGCATGTGCACTACATTACCTTCAGCATGGCATAATCAGCTGAAACATGTTTTTACAGGAGTCCCTGCAGTACACATTTAGGAAACAGATTTTACTATTTGCACATCACAAAAAATTCAAAATTACTGAATCACATCTCAAAGACAAAGGGTATAGATCTGATGACAAGTCGACACAGCCGACAAAGCACTTAGCTGTCATGCTTGTAATGAAGCTGTGACGTTATCCTTGATTTATTGAGAATGTACAGAACCCCCCCCCCCCATAGCGGAAATTTAAAGGGGCCGTTTTTGGAGAGAGAATCAAAGCAGATGTGGAAATCCTGTAAACCGTGGCGTCGTATTCCTGGGAAGAAAGGAGGGCTCCTGTCCTTCATTAGCAATAAAACACACTCAGCAGTCAACCAATACACATTGGTCATCTGTACATCAGAACACCCAACGGTAACACATTTATGAGAAAAAAAACACTCTAAATTAACATCCACAGATTTCAAGACTATTACTTGTATAATAAACACATGCCAGTGTATTTGAAAAGACAACAGAAAAATGCATATAATCGTACAATGGTGCAAATAATCATTCACAGTGATAAAAGTCAGCTTGCATATTCAGATTTTGTCACTGATATATTGATATAGGCTCACTTGGGGAAATCGGACGGAATGACAGTCTTCTGAAAAGCCCAGTGGCTAAGTGGCAGGACACAACATGCTCAGTCAGCTCACACTGTGAAGGACCCTTAGGGAGGCAGAGGAGAGCAGCCAGGTAAGACCATGGACAGAAGTCTCCAGAACATCTACGATGGGACAAAGGAGCACTCGACAAACCTGAGGCCACGTCAGACCTGGGGAGTACCAGGGAGCCAAGCCTGCAGCCAGAAACTGAGGGCCACTGTATGTCATGTGCGCGGCGACCTGCAGGGGGCACACAACATGACTGGCTCTAGGTAGCACTGGGGGTGTGGGTGTCTGGAGGCATTATGTTATGAAACACCAGACACTGGCCAGTAGGAGACTTTGTGTATTTTCTGCAAGCATCTATACCCCCTCCAAACAGATTCTATATTCCCCGAATGGGAAACACACACTGGGAAAACTGGCTGACCTCTCAGCTAGAGGTTTATACTCATCATTTAAAGCACCATCTGATTCTCCATCATTTGTATTTGTTGCACCTATTGATCCCTTTACCTACAAATATGGGGATTTCTTGCATCCAACATGAAATGGCACCATGTGATAAGCGGAGCTCATGAACCAAACCATGAAGCCAAAACAAGGCACTGAATGATCCTCAGCTTGTCTGGAATTGAAGAACGTTCTAGTACCACTTACCTTCAAGGCAAGGCCCCAGACATACATGCAGCGTGTAGCCCCCACCATGGCCCCCAACAGCTGACACATGGCCAAGCTCGCCACGGTGATTCCCGCGAGCAGTGACACTTGAGAAGGCAAGTCTGGTGCCCGTCGGCCGCTCGCTTGCAGGGCCTTCAGTCCATCCGGCTAGTGGGCGTGGCCATCCTCAGCATCCATGCCACAGGTTCATCGATGGCATAAACATCACGCTGGCTTTTTGATGGCACTCTGAACCTTTATCAGCCCGTGAAAGACGTTCCAGATACTGCCCCCCTCCCTTTATGTTTACATCTGAAACGCGTTGCTGAGCTTTGTATTTCTGTGTTTTGCCTGAAAATTAAATCTCACATTAAAATCTCATAGACAAATTCCCTGACTTCAACCACACCTTATCATTCATAAGGAAATGTCATCGTTTTTTTCTTTTGCAGTTGCTCGTCTGTAATGTCTTACATCTCTTATCTCGTGAGGTGGGATATGTCAGTTCTTGGTATAATTTAAACTGGCTTTTTCCTTATTACATTGTGTTATTTTTGTCAGCATTGCCCCTCTGTCTGCATAACATACTATACTTTGACATCTACTGAGAGACATAGTCTCTCAAAGGTCTTAGGCAGTCAAAGAAAATGTTTAAAGCTGTTTATCTGGGTAGGAAGCGTATATTTATCCAGACAAAAAAAATACCATTTAACATTAGAGCATTGGCAAATTGAGAGTAACACAAAAAGTAGCAAGAATTTCTTCCAGTCTCCAAAAAGCGATTGATAACGTGTTGGATGGATGGATGAACATCGCTTCAGTTCCCAAACCTCTACTCACGGCCACTCCGCCATTCCGGGTTTCGCTACATATCATTAATTAGCTTAAAATGGCAATGAGGTGCATTAGCTATATGCAGTGGGCGACTGGTACAGTAAATAGTACTTGGGCGACTTTAGGGGAGGTTTTGAAATGGTTAACAGGATTTTACAGACATAATATAATAGTCTTACACCAACGTGGAGATCATTTAAACACAATTTTCTTTTACTGTCTAAGACTCTTGCGCTGTTCTGTCAGATTACCCACCCTGTTAACAGCAGCAAATCATGGGCTTTATGCCACAGCACATAATGGAGTTAGCGAAAGCGTAAAGTACAAAGGCGTGTGACGTCGTTTTAGGTATTAGCGTTCTACAGAAAAACAACCCGTAGTCGCAGTAATTGTTGCAGTAGAGGGATACATCCTACGGTCCGCGTGGACAGGGCGCCACCTCTCTTTAGGAGGACGGGGAAGCGTCGTGTGATGTTTAAGCTGCCGCAATACATTAAGCAACTTTATAACTCCGACCATCGTGGTTTTGCCGATATTGTTTATCGTATTACAGTTTTTTAAAAGGTCAATGTCTCGAGGTGATAATGACTTCGTATGTCATTATATATCCAAATAACATTTGTAGTTCTATACACAAAAGCCTAAAAGTGATGATGATGATGATGATTGTTACTCTAACCATCGCAGGTCTAGAATCTCATCTCTTCGGGTTTGTTTTGATACATTCCGATTTTTATGACGGTGTAATTAAGTATAAAGCAAATTACGTATAGACGTATAAATTAAAACTGACAACTGACACTAAAATATCACGTAGTTTCAAAATACATGCATATATATA
>JABFEB020000026.1:22368254-22390691 GCA_019775895.2 Stomatorhinus ivindoensis
TATATATACACACACGCACATTTCACCACCATATGTATAGGTACACGTAAAATCATATCGAGTTAAGTTCAATACAAATCATTACAGGCGATATTGTTGTAGAAACACGCTTCAGCTTTCCTCTCAATTCTTCCATTAGGCAATTGCGCCACTCTGCGGATTCGCAAGTCCCCACTTTCATTATTTTTTATTCGACATTTAGGTTAGATTTCAGCAACGTGAATTACGTCCCTGTCACGTTTCGAGGCAGTTAGTATGACTGAACTAATATAATGTTCAGTGAATCTATTGATATGGGATATTTAAACCTGGTTTAAATGTCATGGATAGGATAGAAGTGTTGCAGTGTACGCAAGAAAACATAACCTTTGACAAGAAGTGTTTAACCACGTTTGGAAAGACGTACAAAAAATGATTCAGCAAGAAAAATCTTATATATTAAATAAATTTTATGTGGGCTTGATTACATTATATTTAAAATCATAGATCAATTGCATCGGTAATAAATTTATAAGATGCCAAAGAGGGGTTTATCTGAAAAACTGAAACCTAACAATTTTTTTAGTGGAGACGTGTTGTGCCCATTTGAAGTCTTCTGTCTCCATCTTGTGGTAGAAACGCGCAAGGACATTACAAACGTCGTTTCTCATAACACTGAAGTGTGTTATTTGTGACGAAATGGTAAGCGAATCTAATCTGGATCTTATATAAGGCAGTGAAAGATAGATTGTTTCCTTTAAATGAAAGCCTTGGTTATTATAGTTTAGAGATCCTGGTTTATTTGGAGATTTACTCCGGTAAGGTATGATTTATGCAAAGGTTGGTAGGGTCACCATAGCGGAGCTCCGATGAGTCATAAGTGCATATTTCCTGAACTATACCATTTTAAGGCATGTCAGGCTATTTCTCAGGAATATAGTTTAAGCTTATTCATTCATTTTAACATAAATTCTTAAAAACAATCTCAGATAATCATATGGCTGTTACAGTAGCACGGGACTATGAAGATGGATTGTATAAATATAAGCGCGCAACGCAATCGAATTCTCCTCGCATTACACCGCAAAAGATGGAGACACAATTCTGCACTTTAAGCATGAATAATCGCCAACCTCACAAGTACTTCTAACCGATATTAGGTTGGAAACAAATGCCAACATTTATGTTGTTAGTAATTTTTTCACTGTAAGTTACTGAAGGCTCAGCCGTACCCGGGGCAGCTACAGGGTGTAACATTCGGCCTCTCAATTTTACATTTGAATCATCTGCCAAATTATTATTATAGTAAAATAACGCGACATTTGGGGTGATTTTGAAAGCATAATGTAACGTAATTCGTAAAGGGAAAACAAACACAATATGAAATTTATTTATCGATAAAAGTTGTAGGTTTTTATGTCGTTTATCTATAACGGAATAGTGGCAATACATTTTGCAGTACTCCGCGTGAGCTCTCGAAAACCGAGCTCGAGAGAGTTCTAATTATACAGCTGATAATTTTTATGAGTTACACGGTATGATTACTGCTGTTGACACAAGATCTGACATCTGTATAAGCCTATATATTATACCCACGTCGGTGTTCATGGCAATATTTTAACTTCATTTGTGTTTTCTGCTTCCCGAACAGATAGAATGGGTTATTTCAGTTAATAAAACCACAACGGCCAAACACAACGATTCGTAAACAAAGCTGTTAACTAACAAATGTACATAAGCGCAGTTAGATGTTTTTGTTAACCTAGCTTTAAAAAATATGTTAAAGATGGATCGATTTCCAAAATGTATAGATATGTCAACCTTAATTTAGTATATTTCCCGAAACACAATCCGACTTCCAAATTCCGAATAAATTTTAGTCTACATGATTACTTGGCGTACTGCGCGGAAATTATTATTATTTTCTTTTCCATGGAGATAACAAGTATGCTGTCAATGTGATATCGAGACAATGAAAACAGGAAATAAGATGAGATAAAATTAACAGTTCTAAAACAGTTTGTGCCACAATGGACGGAGACTTTTGCGAACAGACAATAATCATTCTCTTTCACCCAGGGAGAGGAAAGAGGGACAGAGAGTAACTGTTGTTAACACAGCCATATCAAGGAAGAAGGACTCCCTGTTATCTGTGAATGGGTTTTCTTTTTCCAGGAAAGATATAGCGCGAATTTTTAATTCGTTTTTCTTTGAGAGACAACAATGCTGTATTTGAAAGCTGGACACAATTTGGTTTTTGTGAGAGACCCTTTTCTCCCTCCCTAAGGCCAGCTGTCCATATGGAATACAACGTGCACAACAAGGATCACAATGACACCAACTGACAGGCAAGACAAAACCCAAGGATACTTCTCCTAACCCGGGGATGCACGACCCCAGATAAAGGAGCTGAATAGCACCAAGAAACTCTGATAGTCTCCTCTCCCTACACTGTCCACAGTTTCATTCTGAGCCTCGTTAATATGCACGCCTCTAACATCTACAACTACCGGTCTCTGGCCTTTAGCGCCATTCTGTGCCGTGTACTGTATATTGTGCGACGATAGACTGCACAAAACTCTTCAGACAGATTGTTAAATGCACGGTCGGCGGGGTTGGCAACGCGGAGAATTCAACGCGTCCTACTGACGTGAGCAGGAGCCAAACGGCTCTGCTGAAGGAGAGAGGAATGCGGGCTATGCACCTTTAGAAACAAACACTAATATTATTAAATAAAAGCAAACCTGTAGACCTACACTTTATACAGAACTTCCTACTTGCATCTAGAAATCAATGGTTTGAGCAAAACATAATTCAGATTACGCAGCCTACCATGTTCACACTGAGGCGGAGGCCACTTGTACATTAATAGGTAGAATTAAATTGGAAACGAGGAAAACAAGCACACAGTTAAAGTTAACGCAATAATATATATATATTTTTTAAACTGCAGATGTTTTATTATTAAATAATTTCTCCAAATAATCTCAATTATTTTTTATCTGTAACAATAGCTACATAAATTGAATAAAATAGGCCTACTGTAATAGGCCTAAAACCTTAATACGTTAAGGCATCAGAAAGCACAGAAAGTAAGGTAGAATTAATGTAACATTGGTGCTAAAACAGACGTTTATCTATTTTCACCTAGATAACTATACATAAAATGTTAGTCGTTGTGCTTCTCGTGTAGGCGCCTTTCAGTTTCCTTCTACTACGTTCTGAACCTAACAAATGGTCCCTCCCTCAAAATTCTGTAAATAATTATCAATGTGTGTCAATTTACCAGTTTGCTCAGCGATAGTGAAGTCGGCGGCTAACATCTGTTAAGGTTTCCGCACTGGGATACAAGACTACTTGGTGTTCAGATTTTGTACTTTTGATACTGAAAAGTTAATCTGCAATATGTTTAATAAAATCAAACATCTTTTCTTATCTGTTGCTTAAAACATTACTTTAGCCCGAAAATATATAGCAACGAAATACCAACGTCGGTATACCATACTCGCTATATTAACAATAGCCGCAAAACGTAATTTGTGGTCAGTTACTGAGAATAAAATGTTTTGCCTTTTGCACATTGTCCACATAATGGATCGTTACAATTTTCTTTCATTAAAAAGAAAGGCATAAGGTATAACGATAACACATTTACTCTCCATTTAATTAAAATTTGTGGAACAGGATAAACAAAATGGTTAAGCGCCTCAAGATCATGAAAAAGAGAGTCTTTGTAATACTCATACAATCAGAAGGTCCTGAGCTGAAGAAGTCCTCTTACGGGACGAGTGGATGTTTAACGCAAGTGACTTTGTCCTTTTCAACTATTTAAGTAGCAAAACACGTTTTTATATATGTATATATAGATATTCACACGGATTAATTTGCGTTCAACATTCCCAGTGCGCACCGCTCACGCCATTGACCCTCTGCAGAAACAAAACCCCGCCAAACATATTTAAAACATTCCATTTGTCTTATCGTATTTAGTGAAATGGTCTACGATTCTCACAAACTCCACCACAGATGAGAAAACTTATTCAAGAGCACGATCGTCTGAAAGATGATTTTAAAATGCATTGTCCAATAGACACGCTTAATCTTAAATTCGGAAACACAGCATTTTATTAAAATTCTTATAAAAATCGGGACTTTGCCCCACCAGCGCGTTTAAACGGTTATTCACATAATTACAATAGAGCTAAACGAATTCTTTTGACAGCTTATTCACAATGTTGTCTTTTTTCTTTGAAATTGGGAAATACACGTTTCCAGCTAAATATCCTGGAAAGTGAACTGCATTGCAAACAATTACCACTAAATATTTACAAAAAAGAAAGAAGAAAAAATAAAATAAGCTAAAACTTGCCAAGGTTTTATTCAAGGCCATAAATATTTAGGTCCAGTGTGAAAGCAGCTGGAAATAAAGGTCTATATAATTTTAAAGTGGTTTCTGTACGTGCTTATTACACGGGTGACAAGAAGAAAAAAAACATCTCTACAACACACAAACATACTTTACAAAATTTCACAAGCGCATTGACATTCTTAGATCGAGGGAGAGGCTGCACTCGGTTCTCGTGACGAAACCTTGTAAACGTGACGCACATATCAGCCCCAAATTAAAAACGGTAGATATGGGTCAAGCTGCAAAAAAATGCAAAGTCTTTGTTTTTTGTTTTATTGTTTTTTTCTTTGCTCCCTATCACGTGAAAGCGCCGCTCCCGCCAGTCTCTAAACGTTCACCAAGTCCACTGTTGCGTCTGCACCAAATGATGCGCGGCTGGGAACTGCGGCGTGGCGGCAGCGCTGTACTGAGCATTATATTGCATATGCTGAAGAGACTGGGCGCTGTACGCCGAGAACGGGATTCCAGCCTGGAAAGTGGCCGCCAAGTCCTGAGCTTTAAGTGTGTGGCAGGGCTTGCCGTCTCTGACTAAAACAGGTACAGCCACCCTTCGAGGAGAGGGTAGATGGGTCACTTCCATACCTTTCTCTGCTCGAGCTCTCTTCATTTTGTACCGATGGTTCTGGAACCAGATTTTGACCTGGGTAGGTGTCAGGCGAATTAGACTAGCAAGGTGTTCCCTCTCAGGCGCCGACAGGTACCTTTGCTGCCTGAATCGTCGTTCCAGTTCGTAAGTCTGAGCCTTGGAAAACAAAACTCTCCGTTTTCTCTTCTTACCGGAGTCGCTGCCGTTGCTAGAAGTTTCCTTGTCATTGTCTTGCGATTCGTCCGCGGAAGGCTCAGGAGATTTGGCAGAGGAGTCTTGCTGGGAATTAGCCGAAAGACCTTGCACTGCATGGGAAAACGGCCAAAGAGTTACGGAAAAAGTTGCGTTCGCTGTGTGCATATTGACAGGCATTTAAAGCCTGACTTTAATACACCGATCTTTTGCCTAACTTTAAAAACCGAATAGACATTTTAACGTACAAACGTGAATTTTTCATCGATCACGGGATCCCTCCATAACACTCCTATATCACATCGCGTTTGCCCGATATTGAAATGAAATACTTAAACAGTATACCAAGGTGGGTACACAATTGCATCATGCAAAAATGCATGACGTTTATATTTTTCATATTACATAAATTACTTGGAGCTTCGTATGTGTCCATAAGATTTTGGTTATATTTATTTGGACTCACAGTCTAAATACTGAAGGTCACTTTAGACATTTCATCTCACTAAACCTGAATGCTTCTACCGTGGTTATACATGGAAACATCATAATTAAAAACGAAAGGCAGATATTATTTAAGAGCAACTAGTCAAGGTCCTCAAACGTATGAATACTCATCAACATAATTTCAATACACAGGAGGCGATCTTGCAGATAACAGAAATATTTTTTTCGGTAGTATCAGTAGATGAGCAACTTTGGTTTCTCAAGCGGTACTTACATGAATATTGAATGCTGTCTGTAGCGGCAAGCCATCTTGTGTAGGGATTATCACTATTATCGTAAAATGGATTCTTTAAGGGCAGATTTGGAACATTTTCTAAGGGACTCTGCACCAAAACCCCAGTCGTTTTCGTGGCTTCCGTCCCCTCCGTGTCTTCCTCAACTCCTGTAATAGATCCGTCCTCATCGTTCGTGTCAGGGAGATCCAAAATGTCCTTTACAGAAAAGCCCGTCTTTGTGTTGGTCAACGACATATTCTGAGGAAATTTATGCAGGAAAGTTGCTGCACCAGTTTGGCAATCCGCTGTTTCAAAAACACACAAAAGAGAATCGAAGTTTTGAAAAGGGACCGGTTAGTGCCGTTTGAGATTTAACTACAGTCAAAGCAAATAACGAAGCGCGGCTGATAATCATTGGCTACCACAGTAGTAGAGGAATCACTTCTGTAAGTCCAGGAAGAATGCCAAAGTGGCTGAAGCACTATATCTGGCTCATGGACACTGCGCTACTGCTGAGTGCTAGGGGGAAATAAGCCATTACCGGTCTGATCAGTCCATATAAGGTTGGTCTCAACACATGAACCTGCAGTGAAAAAAGCATTAAAAACGCAAAAGGTTGGCCACGTGTGGGCGGGTCTTGGGAGTCAAGTGGATGAAGACAGTGTTTGCAGATGTGAAATTGTGGGTTTTGGGAAGATCCGAGCCTCTACTATTGGTGCTTCAGAACATGATGAGTGGTATAACGTGTCAATTAATTACAAAGATTGGGAGGGCCTTTTTTACACCCTATTTACATACAAAGGACCTCCAAGTAGCTTCACCCTCCGCATACTCGAAAGCGCGTTTTAACAAATTGCTCATGAAAAGCGTTTGCGTTAATACTCTCCGCGTATGTAAAAATATAAAAGCAATAACCTGGAAAATTGCTTGTTGCCAACAGGGGCTAAACTGTGATCTGAACGCTCGTTTAAAAGTGTATTAATTTCAATAATCGTTTCTCATCTGCACGAAATGCGTTTATTTAAAATGGCAAGAGATCAATTTATGTAAACCTTTTGGGTCAATATTTTGGTTCGGGTTTGAAGACAAGGAGCAAAACATTAAACATTAAGTAATTGACTCTTGTTTATTTCGAAAGGTAAAATCGGGTCGCAACAAGATTCTTTACACCGCTTCTTCGTCTGTCTGTTGCGGACTGTAAACTTAATGCTGCCGACAAATGTTTCAATTTTTCTGGAAACAGATCTAAAAACTTAGAAAAATATATGGAAATAAGTCAGAAAGAAGATTCTGTTATATGCACTATCAAAGCCGATGACTACAGCAATATATGAAACGTCAGAAAACACCTTTCATATTGTAAAATAACCCGCAAGATTTTCCTTGCACTCAGCACAGAAATAATTAATGGAATTAATTGTAATTAATAAATAAAACTCAATATAATGAATTTGTAGAAAAAATATCAGTATTTACTTGATTTCGTTTGCTTAGCCAGATTCGTTAGATTTCTAATCTTGTAGGACGTCAAGCTTACATTTAATAAAAAAAAATGTTTGTAGCTTTTTAAATAAAATTAATTCCCATCTCTGGCAAATAAGAAAGCGATGTATTATTGTTGATCAGTTTATTTCCTTCTCAGGACTTTGCCCCCCCTTTCTTTTTCTCTTAGCCTCCCTGCCTCCTATCTAGTATGTGATGTGGGTGACAATGTTTCACGTTTTTAGCGAGCCCTCAGCTCATCCTGGGTGGTCGGACCCGGACTAACACAAATACAAACCGATTGCTAAGCTGCGCACAATGGCAAAGATGTAGACAAATGTCCGGCTCCCGTTGGAAGCCTTTGTCCGGGCTCAGTTTTTGCATTTATTTCAGGGGTGAAATAATAGATGATTGACGCCCCTGTACAATGCGTTCTAACTGTTTGGAATAAATCTGAGGTTGTTCCTAGTTGTCATGGCATTCAGCTGCTTTCAATGGACTATCTCTTCATTCATTTCTGAATCCTTCCACAATATTAAGGAAAGTCCTTCATCTTCACGCGCGCGCGCGCGCACGCACGCACACACACACACACACACACTCGCGCGCACACACACAGTCCCCCTTCACGACAATATCAGCCACATATATAAATTGTGCCAAAATCGATTTTCTTGCTCTAAAACAATGCCGATTATATTACTCACTAGAATCAACAGAATTTTGCCAAATGTATTTACTGTCAAAGTTTCGAAAAATAAGCATGATATCGAAATACATATTTAAACGAATTTCTTAAATATTGTATAACTGCACTATATAAAGTCAATCGAATGCTAATAGATAAAATTAACAAACACACAGCAAAACAACTACAACAGCACAATAATAATAATAATAATACAATCCACTGTAGATGCGTAAGTTGGGTCCCTTATTTGGGGCATGCACTACTGAAGAGAGTCAACTGATAGGTAATTTTTTTTACTCAGTCTGGACTGAGGGTTTTGGCCGTCGAATTAATCATGGTGCAATCTATACTAAGACCACAATGGACCCATTG
This sequence comes from Stomatorhinus ivindoensis, assembly GCA_019775895.2. NCBI lineage: Eukaryota > Metazoa > Chordata > Actinopteri > Osteoglossiformes > Mormyridae > Stomatorhinus > Stomatorhinus ivindoensis. Next base: position 22,376,687 of record JABFEB020000026.1, read on the forward strand.
AAGTGATCAGGGAGTGAACGCAGTCGGTTTCTGTTAAAGCTTTCGCAAGGGTAGAGCCTGACCTTCTCCGTCAAGCAATGCTTCGTAACTGATATTTACTAGTGGCGCTTATAGAAGCAAATGCGTACTAGCGTGTGAAAAGAATCAACCAGGGAAAATAATAGTTTCGGTGACAAAAAAAGCGTGCATTCGCATATATTATAGCATATTTGTGTCCAGATAGATTCATCAGGAAAGCGCACGACTATGTATTACTTATAAAGTGATCGTCTTTGTCAAACATCTTCGAGGCAAATGTCAAACGTTCCATATAGCTATTCTTTCCCACTCGAAATAGGAGAGACTATGCGAGTGTGGCTTATTGGGGATGTATTTGAACAATTGAACTAAAGGGGTTTGGAAAGAAGAGGTAAATGTACACAGAGTAAGTGGCTGTACTTCACTTCAAGAGCACTCTCCTTGTGTTTACCTGTTTACTTTCACAGGTAGCTGAAACAGACCGACTGCGTTTCCATTCAGACGTCGAATACATCCGACGTGCGCAACGCACGTTCAGTCTGAGTTGCCTGATTTAGACTTTATACAGTGTAAGTGTCACTGGAATAAGATATCCAGGGCAGATACAGAAACACACCCTGAGCACCATTCAGTGTTCCAGAGAGGCATGTCGGTGAACAGTTAGTTAAACAGAACATAATACGAATATGCAGTGCGGACGGGAAAAGAATAAGTATGTAATAAGCATTTAATCTAACAAGACCTGATTACCACGCAAATTATCACACACAATTAATAAAGCGATGACGTATTATTATTATTATTAGTAGTAGTAGTAGTGGTAGTAGTAGTAGTATAAGTAGCTGTATAAGCAGTGTTTTTGGTATTATTATAGTATTAATTTTCAGATATCAACACTTATGCAATAGAATAAAGTATAAAACATCAATAAATCCGTGTTCCTGTTGGCCTGTGTGCATAGTAAATCTGCTGAACTAACGGAGAAAGAATCGCGTAAAACTATAACGTAATCACCGTATTTATCATATAATAGCTAAAGTTGCTTCAAAAATGAATAAGCGTCTATCCTAACCATGCTTCTTTCGCAAAAATGAATAAGCTTGTTTTAGTACAGCACATAACACAGGATATATTAAATTGAGTTTGCTCATTACCTCAACGCAAGTGTCCCTGACGATGTACGTGAGAATACCGGGACCTTGTATTGCAGTATGGCAGTGTACAAGTAAAATGACAATTTTACATTTCCCATATATATATGCGCATTTGGTTACTATGCTGCACGCAAATTACAGATAATTTGTACAATTAAATGTATATGCGTACATAAGTATCAGGTTTTCAAAGGAGTCAGACACCGTTTCAAATATAAATACACTGATAAATAGCAAGAATGACAATTTGACACCTTGCGTAATTTTATTGTATCTTTTTGGGAAGATGGCGCAGGCAAAAACAATAATACATATCCCGTCTGTGAGAACATCATTGTTTGGAATTCAAAGACAAATGATTTCTTATTCAAACCACCAAATGAAGTAATAATCCTATCTAACATATTGGGAATGCCAGCGGAAGATATATAATAGCATTGATCTTTGCTTTTGTAATCGCCGAATTTCAGTGTTCCGACGCCCGGGGCTAGCTGCTCGGTTTTGATAAAGGTAACCTACTTTTCCTCGCGGGGTTCGTGATAAAATGTATAAACTGACAAGGAAGATTTTTAATTACCATAAGTCTATGTATTATATTCAGGTAAAAGTATGTCCGTTTCATTTGTGTGTCTTACTGGTTGCCTGCGGAAGTTCCCTTGCGGCACAAATCTTTTTCCAGCGTTTTTATTCCAGAAATCTGGCCTTTTTCCCTCCAAGGCAAACACTACGCTTTTATTCGTTTTCCTTCCTCTAATGATTAAACATGTCACAACGAGATTAGCGCCGCGCTTCTGCCCCGAGGAGATGCCTTTATTTGTTAAACTACGAGTTTATTTGTAACGGTGAATTTCATGCAGCAGTATGTTAAATTCCGCGTTCTGGTCCTTTATCGGCTTTTCTGAAACAAATTGCCGAATAGCTTATTATTTTTAATCACTTCTAATGTAATACATCAGAGAGACGAAGGAGCCGTTGGTACATGTTGTAGCGACCTGCTTGAAATTAATTATACAAGGAACCACTGAGCAATTTATATGCATGCAGGCTATTCAATCACGGCGATAATTAAAAGGGAATTCTACTGACAATGATTTAAATAACTGGTTTAAAATGAACGAGAAATAGATCACTGTGGTTTCTTTTTTAAACTCATACTGGAACAGAAACTGTAACAGGGCATAAAAGGTGTTTTCCGATCTCACACTGACTAGTCACATACAACTAGGAACCAAAAGCCAGGAATAGACATTTCTAATACTATAGCGAACTCTACTGACATAGCGGTGAACTGCTGAGCGAAAAATCACATCAGTTTATTCTCCGGAACACGGATTTTTGTGCCATCACAAAGGAGGGGGTTACGACGAGCGAGAGAGTTTAAACTATAAACTATACATCCAAACTGTAATAATGGAGAATGAAGAAATAACGAGGTTATAAACATAAATCGAACGTAAGACAAATCACATATATGCTACATGTATAATTTCTTACTACCGCTTCGTTTTGCATTTAAACATTATATCGAGAAAACCCATACGGGCATATCATTTGTTAGTCCGTTTTAAGATAATTCCGAATAAGATTACGACTGTTCGGCGCCAGGTCCACTTCTTAGCAACCCCGAACATATCTTTAAAACGTGCTTTTTTTTTTAGTATTTGTATGGCATAAAACCACAGAGACGTATAAACAATTATTTGAAAAAGTGAAAATTGTGAGCGAAGTGACAAGCAATTAAGGCAGTAACGAGTGTTTCCGAGTTCAATACCTATTAAACGTTTCTAGAAGACATGAAGAGAAGTGAATTTCCCCTCTGATAACTTGAAAAATAAGTAAAGTGACGTTTGTTTAAATTCAGTTTGGTGAAACTTTAAACCCGGTACCGTTAAGAGTATCAGCGCGTTAATTTATTTATCTCAAATTACTCTAATCATTAATGCAAAGGGATAAACCTGCTATCTAAACATTGTTTGTGTTTTAATCCGCAATAATTATATGAAATACAATCGTCGCGTACGGCAACAACAAAACGAATTCGCAATCAGCAAGGAAACCAATTTCTGATATTATTCAGTAGAGCAAAAAAAGTTTAAAATTTTTAAATTATTGGTCTACAAATGTATCACAACTGGATTAAAAGCAGGTTATTGCAAGAACTACACAGGCAAGCGGCGATATTGGAAGTCACCACGAACTGAATTAATTCACAAGTGATTTCGCTTGACTATTCCGCGCACAACCTACCTTATATCGCATTCGAAGGGGTTAAATAATAAAGGCATATATTGTGCTCACCTGGTGACTGATGAAAGGGGCTAAGTGGTGAAGCCAGCGTTAAGACAGCTTGGAGTTAATGAAATATCTCCAAATGGAAGTCAGGAGTGCGTGCAGAGATAAGCTTGATGTGCTTTATATACCCAGAAAGCAAGTGCTCCTCTTCTGATATTGTCCAAGTGCGTTTGCATAGCTGTCCAAGTGGCTCTGCTCTAGCTCTCTCGCTAACATTGCATGATGTTTGTTTTCCCCAGCTATGACGCGAGGCAAAATATTGGCCATATGTTCATCGGCAATAAACTGGTCATAAGCGCAAACACGGCCCCTCTTCTTGGTGCTTTTAACTGGTTCACCGCAAGTTTCTTATACAGGTTGTTGTCAGTAAAAGAAAAAAAAGCACAATACAAGTGTCTATGTGTATATATATAGCAGACGCACTCATTTACATGCTTATGTTTTTTGTGTGTATGTGCATTTTGTTCTGTATGTGTCCCTTATGTAGTGCTCGTTTTCAAATCGTTATGAAGGCATATGTATGTTTAATATTGCAACAGTAACATTTAGGACCAAAATCAACAGAGAACCAGTCCTACGGCAGATTGTATAAGAAATAAGGCCCCCCTTTGATTCAATCGTCCTTTCCTCGCCGTGGAGAAGAACATGAGTAATAAATCTTTGGGTAACTAAGGAGCTGCAAAGCAGAGACACCAGATGTGGCATGTTATTTATGCGAGGATCCCCCGTTTACACAAGATAAACCGATATAACTGTTGATAGCTCCGGTTAGAATTGTTCATTTAATTGTCACAGCCTTTCTTTGTTACCAGTGTACGCCCCCCTCCAAAAAAAGAATGTTGAATCATGCATTTATTAAATTACTTACACGATCCTCGTTTTTAAAAGCTCTATAACAGCAAATCAGCAGTTCCAGTTATTATCTAACAGACCAGGAAGAATTTGGATGACTGGCACAACTGGAGGTATACATTATAATTTAAATTCGCACAGGGCGACCTAAATTATGGAGGTTTTAGATCTTATACCTGTTTGGAAATGGCGGGCACAAAATTTAAAAATAATAGCAGAATAACGTTCACCTTATTTAAAATTCACTTTACGTAAAGTCATCTATACTTTAAGTCATGCCAAAAAATCAAATCAAGCTTAGCAAATTCTGAGACAGTTATCACGGCTGGGTTTTGATATTTCTTGAGTACAGAGAGCGCCTCGTTTTAACGCAAATACGGCAGCTTACGCATCTCCTGCAAAATGACGCGTATTAATCCTAACTACCACTTCCGCTACCTAGTTAATGAGCGTTAATAAGTGCCCTGTTTTTACAGTCCAGCAATACCTCTTCAGTTTTAAGTTAAAAATATGAATGTTTTTGGTTTTATGGATAATAAATATAAAACCATTTAGAACCTGTAATTCATAGTTCATTACGGACAAAAAATATATATGATGTCAATATGGTGAATGTAATGTGCGACGTAACGTGACGAAGCTGTATATTGGACATTATATGATTGTTTAGGCTGATTAAGTTTTAAAAGGCGTTTGATCTCATTTTTAGAGATGTTCATCTTTATTCCCCCCGAAGAAATTACGGTACATGTGAATGAGACAGTCGACCGCATTTCGGATCTGAAATATACATTGACGGATGGTCTGCATGTCATTTACAATCAATACAGCTTTGTTTCTCATTTGATTTCAGCACTACTCTATGAAGCGAAAGCACGAGACCCAACCATCATTCATTAGAGCGCCATTAAGAACTGCAGTTAACCACGCGACTGAACTGTGTGCTTCCGCCCGTAAGAAGCCTCAACAGACATGTGTTATGTCCTCCTGGTTTCACTGGTGATACTGGGTTTCAAGAAAGGAAAGATGAATGCGTCAGAATGAGTAGCAAGTGGAATTCTCCTGAAAGATCCTTTACCTAGACATATCCAACCCACTTTAATGACATTAAATAGTTCTAAAATTGAGAACACACTATATTCTATCCACTTTCTTCAGAAACTAGTATGTTATACCTGCATATTTCATTTTTTTTAAATTGTCTGTATATTCCTTTAGAAAGGAATAAGTTTTCGTTGCAAAGTTTTCCAAAGTTAAATAAGACCCAAAAGATAACGATTGTAGAATATAAATTAATATTACATAAATATGTACAAATGTTAGAGAAATACTGGCAAAGGGAACTCAGATCAAAGCACAATGATTTTATTGTGGCCAGCTGGGAATCTCTGCATAATAGTAATGATGTTTCACAGGACTGTGAAACCATCAATCAACACAGAATATGTCGCGTATAGTAATTTGGGGAACCACTTTACTGATGAAAGACTGCAGCAATGCGCCGCAGTTTCTCCAGTGTTGAAGGGTATTACTGAGATTTAGGGAACACAAATAAATAAAGAGGAAACATCGGCCTTTCAGAATCCAGTGTTAACCCAAAGCAGTTTGTTAGAGTTCCCAACACATTCATCGGCGAGAAAGGAATAGCAGCATAACACTCAGCAGCTCAGTGAATCTGCACACTGTGTTTGAATCTCATTGTAGGGACCCTGAGAGACCTCCTGAACGAGGATGTGTAGGACAGGCTTCCACTCGGCCTTTTATCCATCAAGGCCTTGAGCCTGATGACTGAGCCACTTCATCACAGTCCACACCTAATAAGGGACACCAATGATACAACGTTCTCAAATCAGTCAGTTCAAGATTTAATGCGTCTCTGGCTCAAGAAGCATGCCGAGAGCAGGATCCTCCACGAAAAAGCGGCGAAAAAGGAAAAAAAAAATCAAAGAGATGATTTTCACGGAAGATGCACTTTTTCAAAAAAATGTTTAATTAACATGAGGGCGCACTTGCAGGATTCCTGATTCCCAAGCTGTTAATATACACCGCCGCCAGTGCCACATAACAGAGACTCTCACGCGCTGAAAGCCACTCCGATTTTTGCTTCCCCCCCAAAACTTCCATTTACGAGGCAGGCATTGACTGAGCCTGCATGCCAGGCTTGATGAATTGGAGACTTTGCCTCGCCGAGAATTAGAAAGGTCCAATCTCATCCATCCTGAGTGAGAAAGGCGTGGGTTTCAAAGATGTTGTGACAGTTGGTTTCTGTGTGTCCGCAGTGCCCCTATCCCTGCTGCTTCTAGAAGCCACTCGCTGAGCTTAATGGGGGCCAGATGCAGATGGACTCCTGAGCATGAGTTTGAGGATGAGGGGCGACGATGTAGTTACTATGGCGCACTGGGTAGCAGGGTGAAGGCCTTCATGAAATCTCACTTTCCACAGACTTGGGTGACATGCCCCTCCGGACAGGGATAATCTCACCCCAAACTTCACCCTAATATGTTCTTTCTCAGACTCCAGTTTCAGTAGAATTACCCCCCACCCTCCATCAAAGAAAAGTACTCCTTCATGGGGGAGGGCGAGGTCCATGCCATCCTCGAAGCGGGCACCATCAACTACCTAAACAGTCTCACACTCGAATTCTGTTTGTCTGGCTGAGATGGAACGTGAAGGCTTCTCCACGCCAGAAGCAGCAGAAAACGTGTGGAGAGACAACCCCTCCTGACCAGTAGTGGCAAAAGATCAAAGTGTGTGACACAACAGCCTCCCTGGGGTGTTACAGATTCCAGTGGGACAGGGTGATGTCAGAATCAGTAATAGGCCCATTATATAAAATGAGTCCCATTACACCACCCAGATAGAGCCCCGATGCTACGGTATCAAAAAATAACAGCAGCGTCTACTCAGGCCTTCGCACAACTGCTGGTGACACGTGCACACATCCACATGTATGTGTGGTACGCACACACACAGACACACACACCATGAATAATGGTGTCTGCTCCATGTGCACAACAGGCAGGCATGTACATAAAAACTGAGACTATTTGAAATATTACAAAATACCAAACACATTAAGCAACCCTGCATAGCTGAAGGACCAAGCCCAAAAATGTTCAGCGATGCCTGGGGTCATATATATTTTTTCTTGTAAACTTTAAAGCAGGCTACCCCAATTCCCATCCTGGAAGGCCAGTTTGCAATACAGTTTGTGGATTTCTCTGTTCAGACACGCCTACTTATCCTGTTCATTTGCTGATTCAGATGTGTTTGAGCAAGGAAATCTGCAAATTATGTAGGATTCTGACCTTGTAGGACCAGAGCCAGGGAACCCTGATTTAGAGCTTTTATACTTTGTTGACGCCCCTATAGTCAATAAAAATTACAAGTAAAGTACTCGAGGGCTTTGCAGGAAATATCTGTGCGTGAACATAAAACATTCTGCAGAAACAATAAAGACAGTGGATGGGAGTATCATAATGACCAGAGCAGCAATATTCAACAATACCAGAACAGCAATACTCAACAATACTTCATCAGTAAGAAATGTTTTTAGCTGATGGATACATAAATGCCTCATGTGGGTATTATGTTTGCATGTGTGTGTGGATTATGTTTATATTACATAGTGTAGACCAAATGTCTCCTACAATGTGACAACATTTTAATGTTGTAGGGACAATTTTCCAAGTCCCCACAAAGATCTGTGACTGCGATCAAAAAAACAAAAAATGCCAAAAGTCTCATATTTTGTTTGGTTACTGATGTTTAAAGTCAGGGGTGGATAGGGGTTAGGGTCGTCATGTTGGGATTAAAGTGTTCCCCATATAAATGAATTTAGAGTCCCCCAAAAATATAACTGCAAACCTGTGTCTGTGTGTGTGTATGTGCATGCATGCAAGCTTTTTTAAAAACCAGAGAGACTGACATCCACAATCAAATAGAATTCTCCAGGGCAATTCATAAATAGACTTCTATGAATGTACAGAAGACAATGAGTCTTCAGACTGAAATCAAAAGAAATGATCTTTTTTTTAATCCAAGGCCAGCTATGACCGTTATAAGATGCTTGCAATTGCTGTTTTACCTTGAAACTCAATGACTCAACAACTTCTTGAGGAACGGCTCCAGAATCCTTAGGCGAGGTCTGTAGATTTAGCCCAAGGTAGACAAAAATCAATATATATGAATGAGAATCATACAAGGAGCTCAGACAATGACATGGGACTGGCACAATGATCCAGATATGAGGATTACAGGGAGTCCATAGGTATCCTTTTTCCCCCAACAATGTCTGGCTACGGTCCATTATACGGTAGTACTTCGTTGCGGAGTGTCTTCCAGAGTCAAAAGTCAAGCATGTTCAAATGCAATTTTCAACCCAGAAGTGGAATGTGACATCAACAAGAGGAACTAACTGCCGAGTGGCAGCTGATTCCATATAAACAAGCCCCTTAGGTTACAAACGTCTCGAAAATATCGGAAATGTGAACGATAGCTCGTCCAGCCGCTGTAGCTGAACTGGAGTGAAAATTTGATGTTTTTTCTAGCTGAGTGTCAAATCTTGGGGGCTTTTCAGGCTAGTTTGGGCTTTTCTAGATTGGACAGTTAAAGAATCATAGTCTAAATGAGAATTGGCTCAAGACAATAAAAGAAGAGAGTAATCTATGGGGTACCCCAAATATTAAAACCAGTACACATTACCCACAAAGCATTGCTGTACAGTATTTTTGGAAGATGTAACCTTCATTAGTGTGATGTAAAGTCCATGTGGTTGGATTGGTTTTACCGAATTATGCCCAAGGGAACTGGCTGCCATTCAACACTGACAGCCAAAACTCACCACATTTTATGCAGAGTCATGTGAAGAGGTTTAGGGTTAGGGTTAGGGTCCTTAATGGCAGAAGCAAGGCTCACCTACTCCCCAAACCTCTTATGATGGGAGCTACCAGAAATCAAAACGGTTTACCTTGCATTCAGTTATCAATAACAATACTGTACACCAAGAGATGGTAAAAGTTTGCAAGATTTGGTTTCGCATGATTGCAGAGACATTTGTTCAAAAGATGTAAGTCAATGGCATGACAAATGTTTCTAAAATAATAACAAAATCTGCTTTAAAGTTTTGGATAAACAACAGGAAAACATGACATTTCTATTTTTGAAGATTTTTTGTAATAACCCTTATGCACAGGCTTAGTAAGCTTTGGATGAATGATTGTCTGCAAGTCATCACAGAAAGCGAGCATGGCAGTAGGCAATAAGAATGACAAGGACCTACCAAAAGTACGAAAGTTTGATTATTTTTCTGTTTTTCATTGTGTCTTTCAAAATGTTGCCATACTAGAATTGCAGAAGTGTTTTCGTAGAACAGAAACACTTGAATGTTGAAACCGTGTCCTTAATATGTAGAAGTCTTTTCACAATCTGCACACAAAGGCTTACGAACGACACATTGTATCATTTTGAACATTCAGGCAGCCCATTGCATTCATAACTGATTTAGATAAATTTACAGCCATATCGTCTGACTGATTCATGTTGAAAGGCATTTTATGTCGAGGTCCATAGTAAATAAGACACATTGATGGATAGAAGCCTGAGAGCAGATTGGTAGTATTGGCATCACTTAATGTAACAGGTGCAGAAGGAGGTGCAAGAGTCGTCAACCATATAATGACTGGCAGTCTATAACTAACTTGTATTACATTACAGTATACATACAGTAATTTGTATTGTGATACGATCAAAACGATTTGTGTCCGTTGGTCAAGTCGATGCAAGGCTGTGTGATTTTTCACTCTTGATGGACCATGTCAGGCAAAACTGCACAACAATACAGACCAAACAAACTATACATATACATATACAAATCATTTCTTTTAAAACCACCCACTCATCAATGGAGCCTTTTCTCAACCACTTACCCAGTTCATTGAGCGGCATCCTAGAAATTTAAAACTTGTACACAGAAGGACCAGCCAGTAAATCTGATTTTTTTTCTGTCTTTAAAAAAGTTGAGTTAGGAAGTGTGTAAAGGACAACACTCATTGAAATGCAAATAAATCTTTTGCAGCACACAACAGAATTTCAGAGGATGTGTCTGGGGTTATATTCAATCAAAGAAATGAAGGACTAACTTTGAAAACGGACCTTCAGCTTAATAATCACGCCCCACACAGAAACATTTCTTTCCCTCTTTTTCATGAAAAAGGTCTTTGACGTCGGTTAATTTCTCTTGGCTAAGGTCTCTGAGGTTACTACTGTAACAATCACCTTCATGTTGGGGTCCCACCAATAATTCTTTGATTATTTGTTTCATAAATATAGCGCAATATCGAGAAGTAATTTTGTTACTCTTTGAAGAGCGTGGTTTCAATACCCAGTCAAGCTGCCCTTTCCTGCTCCTGTGAAAAATGCGTGTTGTATCCAGTTATGGCGGCCCGCACAATGGGATGGATTAGCACTGACGACATGGACGACACCCTCACCTTGAACTCCACGGCTCCTTGAAGAATTGAACATTACCCATCTGCACAGTTCAGAAGCTTTTTAATGAACAATGTGTGGGAAATAAAGGACACAAGGAGGGAAATGCAATTTAAAAATTAAATGTGAGTTCTTCAGATGGTTAGCCAAAAATCAGGATAATTAAATTGTAAATATAGTCTTTATAAGGAGCCCATAATGGCAATTAACATGTTCTGTGAAAGGTGAGAACTTTTCTCAGTGCTGGTCAAGAACACAATTTTTTGTATTTGACAGAAACCTATTAAAAGACAGAATCAAATGTGTTTTCTATTCTTAGATGTTGAAAGGATGCTTTTATAAGGTGATATGAATAGAAGCAAAAACACCAAGGGCAAACTAATGACTTTGAATTCATCTTAAAGTAGCTTTAATTGGCAATTGATTCTGATGAATATAAATAAATCATCATAAAAAAAAAATGAAAATGCCTCCAATTCATCTATTTGCCACAAGGCAGTTTTTTTAGAGTAAAAACCACAGTTGCAAACTATAATGACGGTATGAATCCAAAAAAGATTCTGAATGGATCTAAATCCTCCACAGTGCTGCTTCTCCACAGAATGTTTGCTCATCTTCATGATTCTTTATTCATCTGCTTGGCAGTTCTTTTCTTCAAAGGTCTGGCAGCAGCCCAGTGTTGAAGATACCCAGTTTGTTTGTCCAGAAGTTTGGAAAACACTTGCATGCTAATGAAGACGGTGCTCAGCCCACAGGAAATCAGCCACCTCCTCTCTCCATTGTCATCGCTTGCTTTCCAGCTAAAATGCCCAGGAGCCGACGGGAAAGCAGAATTCGATCACCACCGTACACTTGTGACACAGTTTGCATGCTCCCTCCCTTCTCTTTGTCCGTGCCAAGACTCACTCCGAACGCATAACACACCAGCTTTGCATGCGGCTCATACAAATCCCTTACGGAGTGCTGGGTGAAGCTGTTCCCATTGATGGTTCAGGTCTCACAGTCTCCTCAAAGTCACATCTCTATGAGACGAGGCTCATTATCGTTTTGGTTACGCGACAATGTGCGAGCAATACCTCTATGTATAAGAAGGAACACTTCGAGTTTGAGGGAATGCTTAAGGTTGGGTAAGAGGAGGATGTTGAGAGTGCAGACTTGTGGAGCGTATAGGAGGGAGGGGTTAAACAGGAGCGCAGAAATGGGTCCAGCACCTAGGGCTACTTCAGCACTATCAACGCTCCCCATAGGAGACACCATCTCAGCCACTTGTGAGACCCCAAATCCCACAAGTGGCCTCTCAATTATTCCATTACTTATCTTTGCTCCATACCAAGCAAGCTATCAGCTCTGTTGTCATCCCCCACAGATGAACCACAGCCCCGTTATATGAAATAAGTCTTACTCAATGCACCATGAGTATCAGACCACGGGCGCGAGTATCACACCACAGGTATGAGTATCACACCACCTCTGGATAAGTAAGAAGTCTCTAACTTCATTCACAGGCAATTCTCCGATTTGCTGATTCAGAGCTCAAACTGGCTTCTTACTGGTGGATAGTTTCAGATCGTCAAATGGTGGTCAAAGTAAATAGAAATAAATACAGACATCAGGCCTACATATGGAGGGTACTGAAGGATCCAGAGACTCACAGTCCTCCTATATGACCATCCGACCAAACAATTACGCCCGATCAGACTTAGATGGTAGATGATATTCTCTTGGTGACACACGCATCCAACGCCATGAGAGAAAAAATCAACTGTGTCGAAAAACGAATTTGCTCCTAAACCAGTATATTGGGTCTCTGGATCACAAAACAAGGGAAAGACAAAGGGGTTTTGGCTGGATTGTGCTGCAGCGAGCCAGTTCAGCTTGGACTGGCCTGCTGCCTTCTTGCCTCTTTGTCGCCATCTAGTGGTGCTTTCAGCAGTCACGTCACAGACCCGGCACAGAAAGAGTGGCACCACACCAAGTAATTAGTTCCTTTATCCCAGAGCCACAAATCGCTACTTTTTCATTCGATACCCACCCTCTTAATGGCCTGTTATTTAAATAAATGGGGGTAAAAGCACTGGGTTGCGACCCTGCTGTGTGCTGAGGCTCTCAGTCCCTGGCACACCTGCTGAGAAAAGGTAGCGTCTATTACTGACACCTTCATAGAAAAAGATGGCTGGCAGGGTCATGGCTGGAGAGCCATGCTGCGTTTGTTTTACTACAAATATGTCCATTTGCCGAAGCTTTGCTCTTGTGGTTGCCAGGTTACAAACTAATAAAGGTAACGGAGCGTGTATCGGGAAAACAGAAGTAAGATGTTGACTTTGAGATAAGTACCTCTTCAAATTAAACAGCACCATCACATCGCATTCAAAATAACATTTCCAGAGGTTAACGTTAAATGGCCTTGGTGGAAAATCCGTGTGTTGAGCAACTAACTGAATCACCGATTTGCATACCAGGTACGTTAGTTAGGAGCAATTAATTATTAATGTTTTAATTGCGCAGCATTACAAGGGTTAAAGCAAACAAAGAGGTAATTATGTGTTCTCCTATCTAAACATTGTGCACTGTTGCTCCGGAACTCATGGCTGAAGAGAGGAAAAGCCCTTGATAAATAATGCGATCAGTCACCGTGCACACTGTAGCTTTCCTGACAGCCGAAAGCCCCTTTTTTCCTTTCTGTTGGCGGTCAGAGTTCATGAAAATTGTTTTGACGGTGCTTATTGCTACGGTAATCGCTAGAGATGGGCTGGAGGGGGAGGCAGTGGGGTAGTCACTCTTTGGTGGGCCATGAGGGATGAGTGAGAACCAGGCCGGGCTAGAGATATCCTCTGCAGTCAAGCAGGAATCCTCTCTAGCTACCAGAATGCCGTGACCTGTTTTACTCAGGTCTTCATTCAGATGCATAAATCAGTCATCAAAAAAAAAAATCATATGAGATTTGTGTTGTGTTGCTTCTCATACATGCACTACTTACTTAAAAAGTTTAAGGTGAATGCCATTGATGTTGCCTTGCAGAAAAATCTCTACCGCCATGCTTGGAATACTACTTGTTTGCCATGTTGGGCTTGGCACTTCATCCTTGAGCCCCAGGTGTGTGTATTTCATGGAATCAAAGATGGAACATGCATGACGGAGAATGCGAGTTGCAAGCGGTCTGCGATCTCAAACTAGACGCCAGGCGCGCATGTCGCAGATGT
>JABFEB020000026.1:22408481-22437597 GCA_019775895.2 Stomatorhinus ivindoensis
GCAGTGTTTTAGTGAGTACCTTTCTAGTGGAGAGAGTGTGATGCAGTGTTTTAGTGAGTACCTTTCTAGTGGAGAGAATGTGATGCAGTGCCCTATAAGATGCTGTGGTATAAGTGGCTCCAGTAGGGGTACTTTTCCTGCAAAAAAGCTGTCTTTATGAAGTGCCCTCTATACCATCCCTATGTGATTAAAGTGTCCCAAAGGTGCCCTTTCCAGTAAAGAAAACAGGATGCAGTGCTATAAAGGGCACTCATAAGCAGTAAGAAGATGTGGTGAAATGCCCAAATAGGTACCCTTCCAGTGGGGAAAATGTGATGTAGCGCCATATAAGGTACCCTTCCAAGTGAGCATGCATGATGAAGTGCCCTTGTAATGGAGAAGAAAAATATGTCTGATGGCTGTCCTTCCAGTGAAGGAAAAACAAGATGTGTTGCCCGACTATGAGATTCCTGTATGTGTGAGAAAATTAGGTCAGATAATGTACATTGTAGGAGTTTCTATGTGTAATATAATGTGCTATATATCTGGGTTTATTCTGCAGTTGACAAAACAGTAGTTGAATAATTTTAATTTGGGATGAAAACTACTTCACCATACAGAGTGTACCAATCTACTAGTGGAGGAGGGTTCACACGTCATGGAATTGGTGCCCTTATAATTGTTTTGCCCCGCACCCTTAGCCTGAGTCTGCCACTGCGTGCGAGCTACACACAAGGACGGAGCTGGCTTAACTGAAAGGCTTCAGCCCGTTCTTCCTCACCTCCCTGAACACTGACGTGCGGCTCAGTGGGAGCCAGCTCACTGGGTCTGGATTTTCTTCCCCATCCATCAACTGTTAAAGCGTTGAATGGATTGACATTTTTGTGTACTTATAAGATTAGGGCTGGATGTTGTGTCTCTGCTTGGTGTGGAAGCTGGGTGCATGTGGTGAGTGGGGGAGGGGAGGGGGGGGGGGAGAGAGACGGCACCTAGAAGAGGAAGGGCAAGTGTCACTGGGCGGTCGGCTGCCCTGTTTCCATAAGTGTCAGGTGGCTGAACTGCTTCCACAACAAAGACAGAATCAAAATGGAAGCTGTGCGTGCAGAGCGCTGGCACTAGGTTTTGTAAACAAAACGAAGGTTACATTTTACATTTTATCCATATAACAGATGCTATTATCCAGAGTGATATACAGTTGAGAAAGCAGAATCAGACAGACCCTGGAGCGACTAGGGCTTAACAGCCTCACTCAAGGGCCCAGCAGTGAAATCACATGCTAATTTATCTGGATCACTATTGTCCTGAACAATAAAAAAACAACAAATAATACACATTTGCCGCGTGTAGCTTTGGTTCATGTGTCTGTGAAGCAGCTGAGACAGGTCAGGCAGTCTCAGTAACTGCCTTAAGAAGTCAACAATATCAATTTAAAAAAATGTAAGTTGTAAAAGACACCCAAATTTCAGTTCAGCACTGGTCAGAGATTTGGCACCGATGAAGGGAAAGCAGAGCACAAAGCAAAACTGCCACAGGACACAAGAAGTGCTTGTGTGCTTCAAACTTTCAGCCAGCCTGGTGAAGCACTGTCTCACAGTCACTGCTTTTCAGGTTTATTAGAACTTCACTTCTGCTGGCATTTTACTGGGGAGATGCTTTGAGTCACTGAGTATAAATATAGGAAAACTTCTTCCTCAGTTACCATCAATCCCAGACTTTTTATTTGGATTTTAAATATTTTTATTGCAAGCCCACACTCCAGTTGAAAAGCTCTGTTTATTTTTGTAAATAAATGCAGTGTATACACATTAAATGTGGACACAGGATTCTTGGAAAAAATCCCACCCCCATGGTCATAACCTGGCAAAAGTCATGAATCTTTATAAATATTACTCCTTTAGGTAAACTAGAGATGTTAAAATAATTATTCAAACAAACAATAACAACAACACAAACAACAAAAATATGAATAATTGTAATTTCCTCACATATATATTGTGTACTTTTTATAATCATTAAATTTACCAGTTTTCTATTAAAACTGACAAATAACTCCAGTTATCTCTAGATATGCCATTAGATACTGTAAAGTAAAATAACGGGTGATTGTAGAATAGGATTTAGTTCATTGGATTAAATGGATAAGTTATGCACATGCATCATCAAACCAAATGATGAAAACAACAGTAACAGGTACAAGACGACAAGAATGATTTTGGGTCGCATTCAGGTGAAGCATCCGAACGCGCACCGCAACGCGCATCCGAACGTGCATTTGAACGCGCATCCGAACGTGCATCCGAACGCACATGCGAACGCGCATCCGAACGTGCCCACATCGCTGGAACAAGCAGGTGGGTTTTGCAATAAGACTGTAAACCTCAAACATGCTACGGTTTCTGGACTTTTCTTACGTCTGCCGATCTGATTTCTGGCAATGTGTGCACACAAAAGTTATTAAAGAGCTAGGTACTTGGTCCAGAAGTGGTCTGTCTCTAGACCACCTCTTGCATCTTACCTATTTTAATTCTGTGTGAATGGACCGATGAGGACCAGATCTGCTGTTTGATGGATCTTTTCGGCCTGGGAAAGCGTCCGGCCTCCATAAAACTCCAGGACAACTTGGCACGATCAGTTTTTCCACTTTCGCCTCTGTTGCTTTCAGGCCTATTATAATAACTTAACTTCATAACAAATATAAAATGAAATCACCCCCACCCATAATCAAAGGTCAGCTATAGTAATAATAATATGACAAAGTGAACTGGCGATCCAGTCCAGGATTTCCTGCTCGTAAAAGGCATGCTTGAAGTCCGTCATGGCAAGGAGAGCTACGAACAGTCAGAAATATTATATTATAGCTTGACATCGTGATAAAAACAAAACATATGTATTAACAAAGTTCATGTTTCTAATACTTAGACTACACTCCGTGTTTCGTAAAGGTCACCACCAATTACCTCCAGTTTAAGTGCGCTGTTGCCCGGGTTGAACTATGCCGTCTCATTAACGCAGAGCGGACCCCGCAGAGCGGGTCGCCGGCTATAAAACCCCCCTCAGCTCGGAGGTTTCCTGTACTCTAACAAGCGTTTCCTAAAGTTAGAAACAGAGAAAATAAACCGGCACCTCTGGAACGGACACAAGAGAGGACGTGGATGTGCGGCCGCAACGGCAAGGTGAAGCTTTCTGTCATCACTGAGCTGGGGGAGTCCGGACATTGACCCAGTTTACAAATGAACATGAGCAAAACCCGAGAAAGCATTTTGGATTTAGAGCTTTTTAAAGAAAGAAACTGGTCGTATGGATGTTCAATGAATATGTAATATTGTCGCATAGTGTTCAAATGCAAAACTACTCTCTTCATACAGCAAAAGTTTGTATTTATTCCAAATATTTAAATGCGGAAAATGTAACATAAACATGATCAACAACGGCAATAGTAATAATGAGCTATGGTGACAATGCATAACGCTACAATTATTTTATTTGTTATAATGTGAACAATAATGGAATATCTTTTTGGATAAAACAGAATTAATGACATTTCAATGTAAATATTAATGCCTAAACCAAACGACCGTGCATCGATGGACAAGAATGGCCTTATTCGAAACATTCACCTTACAAATAATTCGCGTTCGAAGATATGTGATAACAAATGTAGATTCATCATAAAAGACGCTCGCGGTTTTTGTCTTTTACGCTTAATGTTAGACCCCCGCGCACGGTCATCTGGACCTAGCGTAATAATTTCCATACTTGGCACTGAGACCGCAAAACTCACAAACACTAAATCAAAACCGAAGGCACGACGTGTCTTCAATGGGGAAAAAATAGCCCTTCCGAAAAAAAAGAAAATTGAAAACACGAGAAACCATATGACAGAAAAAGTATTATAGGCATCAATTATTTCAAGAAACGCCAGAGGAACAGAAACAATTTTTCGCCTACATTTATCTTATGAATAAGACGGTTCGTTTGCTTTACATTCAGCTTGCTTGTATTAAGCAGTTTAGGCTTAAAATAATTGCTAGAACTAGTAAGCGCTTTTAACAGTCAATTTATAAGACAATATAAGCAAGGTGAAATATACAGTTTAAAGTAATTTCGAAAAGCAAAATGGCTGCATCTATGTGTATATTGATATTGGCAAATTACGGTTCTTTCCGTTGAATACATCCAAAAACATCTTAAGGATTACATGCAACCTATTGCCTACATATAAGTATGTAACATTTTAATACTTTTTAATCCATTGGCAATGCTATTTCTCGGAACAAATCCGTCAACAAGTAGAAACGAGGACGCTGCATTGCATCATTTATCGTATCATTTATCATTTAATATCATTTAAGTATACAGTTATTTGGTTTAGTTGAGAAATATATAATTTTTAAAAATCGTACTTTGCAAGATATTCTGCTAAATGTTACCTTACCTTTTATTGAGCTGTACAAATATTAAATATCTACAGAATAATAATGTAAATAATAAAAATACAATAAATTTACTATCTATATTAATTTCTTTTACGCTGAAGCCATGATATTAAAAAAAATCCAACTGGATGTTGAAGTATGAAAATATTTCCAAATCATATAATTGTAACTAAAGTGTTTTAAAAATTGCACTTAAGTAGCATGCGATGAAATTGCTCGGTGCTGAGGGAAAAGTACACCAAGCACCCTCATATCATTAAATTACGCGCGCGCTCACACACATAGATATATATCGAGCAATATTATTGCTACTTAAATGCAATTCTTAAAATTGTATATACCCCACACACATGCTTACATAACGTGTTTCTTTACTGAACTGTTCTAATGAAATATTTGCCCCGTTACTGTTTTAAATTCAGATCTTTATTTCATTGTGAGTTTCGTATGTCGTCACGGCCACTGTCTATTTTTGTCTATGCAGCTTTCAGCTTTTCAACGGAAGATGTGTTTCGGCATTACATTGTTGTTGGTGCTATTATTATGACTATCATAACCATTGTAAATACCGAAAATGAATTATTTGTCGGAAGGAGGTTTAGTGTACGGATGTCACGTGGCCCTTAATGACCCGGCTTACAGCGGCGTTTCCCCATAAGAAATCAGATTCCATGGGGCCAGACCACTGGCGTTTAAAATTTAAATGGAATCATTTTAATCTTCAGGTGACCATAATTCGGTTACAATAGATCACATTACAGTCAGCAACGTCCTGTTGTCTCAACCATAAGAACCAGAAATGCAGCATCATCCATCACCTAGCCCACTCGAAATCCGGGAATTGTTTGGAGACAAAGAGCATGCGTCGAAGAACCATGAGCTACGCAGTCTCCAACAACATTATATCTTCTACCCGATATTAATATATAGCGCTAGATTAATGATGAGATAAAACAGTAAGTGTCCATAAAAATATACGGATGTAGGTTACTTTCGGCAAAGTTACATCAGCGGTATAAAACTGATATCTCTAGGCTACTGAACATCATCTCCGCTGTTTTGCAAGGCCTACAATACCACTGTAAAATCTTCCATAAAGTTTAATTTGATAATCTGAATGATACCATAAACAATCAGAGATTGGACTGAGCACGTCGGTGACGTCTCATTATCCAAACTGGAAGAACAGCTAGACAAAGACAAACAGTCGGATACATTTGTAGCGTCATCCCCGTGTATCCGAATGAACCATTTTTATGGCATTTTTCCCATTTAAAAACGGTGCATTCGAAACAAACGTGCGAAATCGTTAGTTTTTTATATTTAGTGCATACTTATGACTAAAATGATATACCGAGTAGTTCCCTGTGTCCATACAGGGACGACATGCACTGCGTTTAGTGAAGAAGGTGCTTAAAGATGGCATTAGTATACACAGTAGAGTCCTATTACACTTAAATACACACAGGAGGAGGGGGCGCGGGAAGTGGAGCCTGGAGACCGACGCCTTCATAGGACATGCAGGCTCTGACATACTCCATCGCATGCAGCCACGGAGAAGGCGCACACATTCATTCAGCCGTGTTCTCTCACATGCCTGCATTTAAACATCAGACGGCCTGACAAGTGCCCCCCAAGCGCTTTTGAAACAAAGCATGCACGAACGCTAAGACATGGGGCACTGACAGTCGTCCGGAAAACTGAACTCCCGCTTCCTCCTCAGTTGCACCCGGGCAAAGAATACAGGCATGTCATGCAGTGAAACTGTGGTCTCTCCTGAGACCGTGGTGCTCCAGTCCCGGAATCAGAGCTCGCGGATTCTTTCTTTCTTTTCTTAGTTATTGGTCACAGTTATCGCTACCATAGCCACCCAGGTGTTCAGAAGATGGGTAGATGAACTGAAACACTGGCTACCGCATAATTTAGCATGGGTTTCTCCGTGGTTTGGTGCCCGAACATTTAACTTTTACCTTCAGATCTAATGGAGATGTCGCCATGGTTCAATGATGAAAAAAATTATAGAAATCTTATATTGTCGTCATTTGAAGTAGGCCTGCTTAACAGCTCTATCATACAAATATGGTTCTTAATGATTTTCACGGTGCATTTGACTAAAACTATACATAATTATATAGCATATAAATTTTTAAACCATGCACATTTATAAAATATATTTAATACAAATATACATATACAAATATAAAATCAGGAATATAAAGCAGTCATGCAAAGGCATTTAAACGTATTACTTATTTTTCTGAGTGACTATTCTGCTGTCATCGTCATAAGAGACATAGCAGCAATTAACATTGACCTGAAATCGGCTGTCACATTACACAGAATATTCCGTCCCTTAGTGTTTGTCACTTTCAAATATAGGCTGTTATCTTATTGTTGTACGACTCGGTTATCCGCAAATTTTAAACACAAAACAAATGAGTGCCCATAAGAATCATTTGTCGTATAATAATAATAATAATAATAATAATAATAATACATACATACATACATAGGCCTACATGCATGCATACATACATGCATATTCATACATATATTATTAATATTTCATTAATTTGTTTTGTTACATTAAATCACTAATTTACATGAAAAGTTACTGTCATTGTTATGTTACGTTTTAAAGAAAAATGTAAATGCTTCGATAGTGTGACATTTTATTGTGAACTGCGCCCCGTCTAAAATACGCAATTTACAATCACTTAAACCACGTGTGAGATATCGCATGCTATGTATGCGTATTATGAAAAACTACATAGTTAGATTGTTAAATCTATTAAATCTCAAACCATATAATTAAGGGCATAAACATAACGCAGCAAATACACAATATATACAAAATCGATTCAAATGTGAGCAGTCCGATTAATGAAAATAAATTACAGAGTAATTTGCTGCTGAGGAACCGATTGCATTTTATTTTTATTTTATTATTTGTTTTGTTTATAAACAAAACTAAATACAACACATATTTCGTGGGAAAAGTCCCCATATAAAGTAATAGTTTAATTTACATAAACTAACTGCAGTATATTTACAATGTACATATATGAGGGAGACGTACGCACAGTAAATACAGGTAATTAAAATAATTTGACGATTTCAGATATTACAGAATTAGAAGCATATTCTTTTTATGTATAGCAGCACAGGACAGACACTAAAACAAAACATTTAAACGGGATTCGTTTTGTTTTTTAATAAAAAAAATCCACCATGCAGTGTGAAGTACAAAGTGATCATAGGGTTACATCGTTAACGCTTTAAATTTTTATAAGTAACAACTGCCCAAAAATATTTCATCATTCATCTTTTTTACAACAGGTTTACATCAAATGTCATATTAATATTTACTTAAATGTAACCTCCTCCCAGCAGCCTCGTGACATCAATATTTTCACTTCATATATTGGCAGCAGTGTATCGCGAAATAGCATTCAAATGAAAAAAAAACTAGCAACAAGCGAACACTACGCTGGGTTGTAAGAAACGTATTTTACAATGCAGCGTTTTAGCAAACATTCCAGATTACGCTGGATACTGCATGTGCTTAGAGTTTGTAAAGTTCTGCGTTTGACTCCACACGGTTCAGCCTTACAACGAAAAACAGCATTTCAGTCTGGTGCATTTATTTTCAATACAGAAAGAACTGGGGGAAATAATCGCAATAATACCTGATAGACCGCTGGATGCGTACGATCCTTTCTCCTTTCAAACATAAAACCTGTCCTCAGGTAACATAACCCATTTCAGGACGACATTGTTTCAACTCTTTTTTTTTGTTGTTTTGCAGAAGAAAGAAAGCTAACACTGTAATATCGGGGCAACCCAGACGGGGGCGACTCTGCTGTTATTTGGTCCTTGGCGCAAAAGTATTTAATACCGTTTTATGTACACAGTACATTCACAGCAAATACACTGTGTAAAATCATAAAATATAATTTGATGCAGGAGAATTAACAAGAAATTAGAGATTGACAGGATCGTTTATACTGGTTGTCTCCACACTCAAAAGAAATATTAAAAGGCAAATATGGTATATCTATTGTAGATTATGTTTAAGCATAAATTAATTAATAGAATTATCTCTACCTTTAACCATTTCGCATATACATGGCGCGTTAAATCAAAACAAATAAATAGTAGTTTTACCCCGTTTTAACCTGTGTATTTTTCCTGTCTGCGTTTTCTGCATGACATTATGTAAAGAATAACCAAAAATGACTGGATAGTGACACAGCACCTCGTCACGGCTAGTTCGACTATTAACTTTTACAAGTGACATTTTGCGAGCGTATAAATGATACCTTCTTGACTTTCACGGGAAGCCCTGCCCGCGCGCTGCGCAGTATCTTAGTATTGGAATTTAGTCAATACATTCATGTGGATCGCCCAAGCACATTGCATATAAAATGGGTATACATTCCAGACAATAACAGGGTCATTTTAAGCAAAATATCAATTAGCATCGGTGGCCCAGTAGCGAACAAATATATCACTTAACTTCAAACGGTTCCCAAAACTACACTAAATTACTATTAAGTCACTAAATATGTAGGCCTACAACAGAATGTGGAAGTTATTGAATAAACTGACAAAAGTGCATACATTAAAATTGAACATTTCTATTCAATGTCAGCGCTAATTACAATTATTCCCGTCAAAAAGTCAATATCTGTGATTATTAGCTTGAGCATTTCACGTGCTGTGTGAATGTGGACTGCGAGGTGGGGAAGAGCGCAATATTTCATAATCGCGCCTTGTGTGTTATAATTGCGCGAAAATGTTTCACTCCAGTGACACTGGGAAAAATGTACACAGGGAGATTGTTACAGACGTTAAAACATCTAGAGGGAATGCATGTTACCTAGTGATTTGTTAAAAAGAAGCAATATTTGTATCCATAAATGCAACATTTATTCCGTGGCTTTTGGACACTGGAGTTATATGTTAGGTTTATCTCGATGACAGTCTGACAAAAATACAAGCATTTGAATTAACGGTTTAATAAGCATCTTGATTAAAGTTATCGCCAATCTCATTAGAATATAGCTGGCATGTTGCAATGAAAAGTTATTTAGCAAATAATTGGATGTTTGTAATGTGGTCATATTACTGTCAGGTATTTTATTATATTTGATTTATGGTCGGGTATCGAAACCGCAAAGACAGTCCACAATTTTACATTTCCACCTAATTTAAAACTAGCTAATTTCTAATTTACAAGTACACACTCGAGCCAAGTCTGGCGTTGCTGTCACTTCCCCGGTGTGAAATGCACAGAGAGGTTAAATTGCACATACCGGATGAGACATATGTGGAGCAGCCTATCCACTGTCGAGGGGACCAATGAAATCAAACCAGGGCTTCCAGCGTAACCAGCGAGATTGACGTGGAGGACGCGTAAAATTAATCCGACCGAACTTCAGCCTCCGAAATAGGCAAATTTCCCTCTATCGGATGAGGATCGCTTCGGCGCCTGTTTTCCGCACAGCAATTTTCGCCCCGACAAAAGTGAGAGACAAGCGCTGAGCTCGGATCAGCTGAAAGCTCGCCTCGTTGTTTTTGCCTGTGCAAGCTGGAGAGTCAGCGCGTTCAGCCATTAAAGGACAGATATTCCCAAGAAAGCATCTCGAAAGTCAAGCAGATGGGTAAGCTTCGTCTACCTACACATGCATCACTGACAGAAAGGTGATGGGATTGGGACTTGTGCAGGATACATGCAGAAATGCCAGATACAAAACTAAGTTTGAAATTGGGTTGACTTTTAAGGTGTTGCAACACTTACTGCGTATTTCGGTTCTTGAATTTAAGTTAAACATCGTGCATGCACAGTGCACTTTACCGTGTCGGTACAGACCAAACACTGAATCGCGCATAAATTTGTATAGACCATTTCGAAATAGACAACTTAAATGACACTGTTCTCTGATCCGAATCTGAAATACTGTGAGTGTACAGGGAAACACATAAAGCCATAACTTTAGATATTTTAATTGATTTTTTACAAGCTTTTCTATACGAACGCCATTTTCTCAAGATCTTATTGTAGGAATTGGTCAGACGATTCATTCCGCGTACATTTTTCGTACTTTTCTCGCCAGTATATTGTTTTTATGCTGTTTCGGCTTATTTATTCCTTCTTTTATAGAGCAAACCTATGGCGAGGTAAACCAGTTAGGCGGCGTGTTTGTTAATGGAAGACCCCTGCCTAACGCTATACGCCTGAGAATCGTGGAACTGGCACAACTCGGAATACGACCCTGTGACATCAGTAGACAGCTCCGGGTCTCCCACGGCTGTGTGAGCAAGATCCTGGCTAGGTACAACGAAACCGGCTCCATTTTACCTGGAGCCATCGGAGGAAGCAAACCTCGGGTCACAACTCCGAATGTGGTGAAAAACATAAGGGAATACAAACAAGGCGACCCGGGGATTTTCGCCTGGGAGATCCGGGACAGGCTTCTTGCAGACGGTGTTTGTGACAAGTACAACGTTCCCTCCGTCAGCTCGATAAGCCGCATTTTAAGGAACAAGATTGGAAATCTCTCTCAACCGAACCAGTATGAAAGTGGAAAGCATCCGCCCCCACAGACTGCTCTGTCCTATAACCACATTTACCCATACTCGTACCCCAATACGATGTCACCGACTGGGAATCCGCCCGGAGTGCCCGTCACGGCGGGACACGTTAGCTTATCGCGAGCCTGGCCCTCGGCGCACACTGTCAGCAACATTTTAGGTATAAGAGCCTTCATGGATCCCGCAGGTTTGTAAAATCTTCTGTTTAAGTTTTGCTTTTTCGTCAGTTCTGTGTTCTTTTCGCAATAATACATTAAAATTAGATAAAATTTAAAAACACGCAATACCATTTAGTATTATCCTTATTAATACTAATGATTAATAATTTGCGAAATGTGTTGATAACACACATCAAATTATGTAATGCTCGATTTAACCAGAACATTTTGCGGTTACAGATATACATTTGTAGTGCAGGCCTATTACTTAACACGATATAGCCATCCTTCAACAGACTGGAAAAAATTAACAGATGTTAATTTGACGTCCTTATTTTTCATATAACCTTTTATTCGTGTTGGGCATCAAGTTTAACACTCGCTGGAAGGTGAGGAACTTTTGCTTGTTTTGATATATTTATTTCCAGCCCAAAAGTAGACTGCCATTTAAAATAAATCAGAAAGTGATAAACGTGATGCATTTTAGTATGAATTGACACTTTAATTAATATTAAATGTCACAATAAATCGTCTAGAACCCTAGAAATGTATAATTTTGTACAACAAGTTATACACGACATTACAACGCCTGGGCCTATTTTTATTTACAACGTGATACGTTTTTTAAAAAGCATATGGGAGTTAGTAGATGTATCCATTTTACTGTGACATACTTTTTTATTATTGAAATAAAATGAATCAGCAGTAGGGCCGTGAAAAAATTACACACTGATATGCAAAAGAATGAATGGATTATATTAAAACGTTTATGTTCATTAGGCTACGAGACAAAGAACAATACAGTATGTCGTTCATAATACACAAAAATTGTTCTCTGGTTAGCAGATAAATTCTTGCCAATTATACGTCAACGTTAATTGCGTTTTAGGATGCTTGGTGTAACACGGAATTTGGACTGTGGCTACTGTATGATTTTCGATCTTAGTGTAACAGTTACTGCTTTTTTAACAGCGATTGCTGGAGCTGATGGGTATCCTACGAAAATGGAGGACTGGGGTGGTGTAAACAGAACAGGTTTCCCATCTTCTCACGGTGTCAACGGAATCGACAAATCAGCTATTGACGCCGATATCAAATATCCGCAGGTAAGCTGCGAGCTGATGCGACGCTAATGTTAACCGCGGTATCAACGACACATCACGTGCGTTGTTGTTTTTTTTTTCTTTTGGTCTACGCATGGGAGGGATCATGTGCGTCGTTAGGTCCGATCACTCGGGGTATTTTAGCCCCGATGCTTCCTTCAAAAACAAAGTAGTCAAATCCCAGGTAAACTTGACTTAGCCCTCTGCTCCTTTCAGCAGCTAGAAGCTCCCCTGGGAGGGATTATTTACAAGCCTATTTTATCTTGCACCACTTTCCTTATATACAGAATATAAACCGAAGAATAAGTTAAATTAATAAATTACGTTAATACATATTACATCGAACTGACTTGCATCTTGTTGAGTATAGGTGTATTGTTTTTATATTTTTATTTTTTTTTCTGTTGAATCCTTAGCAATCATCGGCTCTATCAAGTTACGTATCAGCTTGCGCCTATTCTCCGTCAAATCAGTACGGGGTTTATAGCGGGCCGGCAGGTAGCTACGTGACCCCGGGGCACTGGCAGTCTCAGGGTGCAGGCCTGTCCCACCCCGGAAGTGGGATGACGATGCACGGGGGCGAGATCCACTCTCCGGTGGTATTCAAGCACCCACCACGAGACGGTAGGTCACGTTCTGCTTAATAGCGTGTGATAGCGGAATGGGAAAAACGTTGTCAGACGGCTTTTCGGTGTCACACCTTTCATTTTATGCGATTGCAGTTACATAGACGCTCAGTTAATGCTGGATACGAAATACTAAAGACGGGGAATTCTGGGGTTTGACCGTTAGGGGGTTAACACACGTCCCCCACGAATACATTTGACAATGGTGTATGTGTATGTGTGTGTGGGGGGTGAAGTTGCGATTAGAGTATAGTAAATGTATAGGTCGACTTTTAGGTTTAAGCTCCCTAAATATAGTCTGCATATGGCCTAATACATTTAGGAAAATAAAATTACATTTGTTATTGCTAGCGTAACACAATCTACCATTAGAAACAAGGTGATGTTTTAATATTTTGTTTTCAGTAATGCTTTGGAAGTTGTTTATTTCTTAATATAAAGACACGCGCACGTCTCGCTTCTGCTTTTTAGGGCCCAAAAATGCTCAGAATTAAATATTGTAAAAATACTACGAGTTCTTAAAGCGTGAACTGGGCCCACGCTACATATAGCATATGCATTCTCCGGTTAACGTGACTACACCTACCTCTTATACACGTGATTAAACCTTCGCAATATTAAGATATAAAATGTTTCCGAATGATAATTTGTCCGTTCAGTGGTGAATATAAGTCGTTTTCAGTCCTTGAACGTCATCGTCATTTGTCTGTTATAAAGTCTACTTATCTCTCAAATGTTCCGTGTCGGGAAGCTATTTTGAAGAGGTAAGAGGTTCTACACGTCATTTTCCTTGCCAATTTGCACTGATTAATATCAACAGATAACTACATAAGTAGACCACAGGCTATTTTAAGCGTCACGGGTTCTTCGATCTAAATATCGTACACTATTTAATTTTGACAAATTTCACTTGCTTGTTAAACATACAATGATACACTATCAGAATGTTTCATAATATTTTAATCCGTTAATATTTTAATCGAAGGAATTAGAAATGATCGATGCAGTAGATAGTCGTTTTGATAAATTCATTATTAATGTGATAAGTAATTATCGCAAGTGTAGGAATTGGCGAGTATTTCGAAAACTATAGATGGAGGGGGACAATAAATAAAAAGACCCGGAATTGGAAATTCTTACTTTTGCATTTTTTATCTTCTATGTAACTAGCTGTCACGTATTTTCAGTGGATGATTACGGGATTCTGAGGCACCGAGTGCATCCGGTTTGAGACTCGCATATCTAACAGCCTTATTGATTATTACAGCGGAACTTGCTAATGAACACTTACAGAATGTCAGTTAATAATATGCAAATTTTTTATACATTGAATTGCAAGACGAATGTTTCCATGGAAATTTAGGGACTTGAATAAGCTTTGTGTTACTTAATATCATCTCCTAGATTGAGCTCCTATTATTAATAGGATGGCCGCCCCTTTAATCTCCGCTACCGCAAATTTTATATACATTGAATTGCAAGACGAATGTTTCCATGGAAATTTAGCGATTTGAATAAGCTTTGTGTTAATTAATATCATCTCCTAGATTGAGCTCCTATTATTAATAAGAGCGCCACTCACCATTTGCTAAAACTGTACCGTAACGTGTTCAGTCACGTTGATCGTGCTGTATTTGATTGCATGTGTCTTAGCACTCTCCTATACGTGTAGAGTGTGTGTGTGTGTGTGGCAGTAGCAGTATTAGTTGGAGTTATAGGTCTATATTAATTATAGATGAGGAGTTATGGCTTACTTGTTATTTAAAACACCTCTCATGTTTATGTTCTGCAGAAGACAGAAAACCACCCAGTCCTTTAAGCAAGCAACACCACGAGGCGCTGAACAGCGTACATGGACTGAGTCTTCCTACCTCATCGTCATAACCCAGAGACGTCACTGCGGCCACACCAGGAACTTAAAATCATATTATGCAGCAGACCCTTATTTAGTTGAGCGCATTTCAAGAATTCAAACAGTAAGTGAAAGCACTGTATTTATGATTTGCCAGTTGAAGTGTTAACTGCAGGTAGGGCCCATTTAGCTTACTGTCCTGACGCATGCGCATCCAATACAGCCTTACCAGTGAAGCCTTCGTCTGAAACAGAATGAGTGTAAAATTACAAAGAGGATGTATATCTGTATCGTAGCTTTCTCTCGATAATAGGTGTTGGTGGTTGGTAGCTTATTCCATCATCTCATTAAACTTATACACATATATTTTTTTAAAAATTGTGAAGATCGAAATTTCAAGAACTGTCACATAGAATGCCGTACACAATAAAGAATTTCATTGACTTATCGCATTTTATCATATAAAGCCCTACCCTTTCTCTATTACTAAAATTCTGGTTTGTGCAAAAAATACAAAACAGGAAGGTCGACGATGTGAACAAAGTTAACGATTGTAAATGTAACATATTTACAAAGGCTTTAGTTATATATTTTTATAAATCATTTGTAAATGTGCTGAATAAAGGCAACTCAGACATCATGACAATGTCCAAATTATTTACGTGGGGGTAACCTCAGAGATAACTGTGTTCTGATTAAGCTATTCTTGGATTCATAGGACTTAAAAAACATAATATAGAACAAAACGTGGCGATTCTGGATAATTTACAACACGAGATTAGATTTCTGATCAGTGTGTGGGTTTAATAATCAAGGATAACGGTAAAGACCGTTTATAGTTGAATAAGAGCATAGCAGCGTTCCCTGCAGAAGCGGCTTTATTTTCGCTAAGGTACCACATGCTTTCCTGTCTGAGCCAGCTTCCAAAAAAATACGCCTAATGGGGCTTACCGTTTTCGGCGCCTCTAGTGATGGTATCGGAGTTTCTAGTTTGGTGAAAAAGTGGCAAGAGGCCGATCATAAGTGTAGTTTACTATAATTCATTACAGATCTAGGAATGTATGATTCGGAGGGTTTTGGATAGTCGCAAATTCTATGCGCTGAAGTCCAATTAAGGAGGATTGCTATCATTTTTTTAAAGATATGCATTCGTATAAACTAATGAGTTTCAGATCGGCCCAGGTTCTCGCCAGTTTTACATGTGCTACTTGTTAGGCATTCATTCGAAAAACTTTAAACGAACTGAAGAGATTTTACAATAAAACGAATTTAAAGGTGCAGCGTAGGAGTCTGTCTCACTGCGAAGACGGAGAAATAACTAGGAAACCGACTGGGTATGACACGTGGTGATGTTTCCAAAGTAGTTGCCCTGTAAAAAAATAATTTAATAAATAAAACAAGAAAAGCACCCATTTGAACCAAAAGGTTTAGTGGTGTACGTAAGCCAAAGCTCTCTACTGTCTGTTCGTCTGTCCTTAGCGAACAGCATTTTGAACAGCTATTTGTACAGATATGAATGTCGGTTTTTAAGTCAAGTTATGAAACACCATAAGATTAAGAACCGTATTACGTCTCCTAAAGGAGTTTTGAAATGAACAGGGAAACTAGGTGAAAATATCATAGAAATGTCAGGAAAAAGGGCGAAATTTAAAAAGAGTCGTATAGAGATTGGCGCGTGACATGTATTAACTATTAGGCAGTAGCGAAAGCAAAAATTCATTGTATAGTCAATATAATTCAGCGCATTTTGAGGTAGGGGGCTTGGAAAGGGGCGGGGATATTGGTTGCAGGACCGACTTGCCTGCCAGGCGAAACACAGTTGATTATCTGAATTATGTAATAATTAACAGGTCGATTGTAGATCATTATTTAGGGCGTCATTAGCTTCGTAAACCTGAAAAGTACTAGAAGTTGCATTTCTACTCTCAACACTGTAATTAAAAACACGAAGAAAAAATAACGTGATTCATTGAAAGCTAAAAATCATTTATTCATACAATGAGGTTGTTTTTCCTAAATTAATTTCCTTTTCTAGACATTCTCTAATGAAATATTAGATTTTTAGTTCATGTAAACAAACCAAAAGTCCAAACAGGATGTTACAAAATATTCAGCAGCATGCAGAACCAAGTAAGGAAACAGTTTGCGTGTGTATTAATTAATGTGTTTTTGATAGTAATTCTGCTTTTTATAGAATATAGTAGGCCTATTATACACATTTCCCAATATCCAGGTCGGGAATTACAACACGAACTCCACATTATTGTTAAAAGAAATTTAATTTGAAATTACCCTGTCGGAACATTACGGGAACGTGTCTATAGATGTACACCAAATAGGATAAATTAGTAGAGTATTATTTTCTGAAGGTATGAAGTAATTAAGACTCATCAATTGAGAGCGGAGTAAGGATGATAAAATCCCAGACAATTTTATGTTATATGTGTGTTAAATGAAGACTGGAACAGCAATATGTCCCAAAAGGACAATTGACATCGCGTAGGCTGGGGGTAGAGATATCGTTCGGTTGGCTCAACATGACAGGTCTATTCTTCGCCAGGTAACTGCCTTAAACGTCACTAGTCAAACTAGACAAAGATAATGCAGCAGGCGCGTACACGCAGCGTAGGTTCTAATTTTAAACGCATTTACCATTGTTCTAGCTACATGTGCGATATTAGTATTTGCCTATAAGAGAAGAAATGTATTTCCCCTGGTGCCGTTCGAACCGCAAAATTTAATGAGTCAAGTGCGCTATTATCTGCAGATCACGGTTTTGAGGGAAGCACACAGCTACTGAAGGTCACTGTATTGGAGGGTTTACCGTCAGACAGTGAGACAAATAGATACGCCTCCCATTGACACCTGTCAGCACGCCCGACCCCGAGTTATCAGCAGCCTGGAGCATTCTGGGTATAGTGACGTTAGGAAGTGTTAGTGGTGACGGATGTTTAAGAAAGAAAACATTGTTACGCCTCTGTCCATAATAACAATAAATGAGATATATACATCTCGTTAGAACATAAAATATCCAGGAAAGTTATGCACAAGACAAGAAATATAATAATAATAATAATAATAATAATAATAATAACCTCAGCTTATAATAATACAGCAAAACTATACTCCTTGTTTTATATCCAAACACTAAGCATTGTTACGTGTATAATAGGTCTATATAACTCGTGCATATTTCACTGTAAATATTTTTGTAAATCTTTTAATTGTATATGTAATGTGTGTATACACTTACAAACAAATTCTTAGTTGATTACAAGTAACTAATAATTTCTCATCCAACTGATTATTTCTCACGCAATTATGAATACTTTGTTAACGAATTATCATATAATTCTAAAATAATATCGCTCTGTAAATTATGTGTTTTTATTGCGATATTTGATGCGCGAATTAGGGGTGGAGTTTCGGATGAGAATTATTTGAATTTTATTATTTCAGTTGATACACAGAAACAATCAGCGGTCCTCATGCCATTATCACATAACGAACGAAAATACAGACGCTCCAGGATAAAGCGTAACCTGGTATTTTTGATGAACTTTCCGTATTTGGCTGAAAAAGAAAAAAATATCTGTAAACCGTACCAAAAACATTATTTGTTTCGTTTTGAAAATGACTTTTGAAAGTTTTTCTATGAGTAGTTTGCACTGCGGCCGTAAGATCCGTTTTTTCCCGCGTAATGGTGTTAGCGCATACCATGAAAACAAAAGTGAAGGTGAAGAGTAAGCAATCAAGACAAAACCGGAAAAAAGCGATTTGTTTCATCAGTCTCTGTTAAAATTCCCCAATTTATGTGTGATAGAATCTATTTGATCGCGTCCATTAAGTTCTGACGAAACGAATATATTAAAATACACCCTTAAACAGCATATTACAATAGAGTCAAAACCTGTACTCAAGTATTTAGCACTCGTTTCTGTTGTGCTTTAATACTCTGGAATGACTTTCCCACTTTCTAATACTCAGGAAAATAGATCAATTATCCTCGTTAAATCCACCCAATTTTATCCATATAAAACCATAAATTTTTCAACATGTAAAACGATTGCGCTTATTAACCTGTGTTTCCAAAAGACATCACGTAACAGATTATAGAACGGGAGTGAAGTTTGCCTGTTCACTCAGATATGTGGCAGTTGATATCGCCTAAAAATCGATGTCTATGAAAAACTTAAAAGGCTATTGATGAAGGGGAGAGTTTAAAGAACAGGCTTAGCAGAAGCTAAACTGTTTAATTATGCAGCAAATCATTGGATTGTCTTACTTTTCTGGTCTTGAGCAAAGACTTGCTAATTTGTGCCTTATTTCTGTGGTGCTACATTAGGATTAAAGAAATTTACAGTATTTTACTGTTACACTGCATGATGTGCTGTCTGAACCCACTCTGGGGTATCAGAACAATAGTGCTGTTCCATTGCATCATCAGTTAAAGAAAAACACTTCAATAGGGATCAAAAGCAATTTTACCAGAGAATCTCCACAAAGAGCAAAGAGCAATAACCATGACAATGAAAAGGCTCTAGGTCTCAAGTCCATAATCAGACTTCATTTTCCCCTGCAGTTACTAACAAGTCTCAGGTTGTCTTGAAGTCCTTGATTATCTCACATCGGAGACAAAGGTGAACAATACAGCCACACTGACTATTTTTTTGCAGAACTGGGTGGGTGGATGGGTCGGGGGGGATTCCTTGTTAGGGGTCAGAGAGAGAGGTGGTAGGAAGGAGGGAGGGAAGAGAGGGAACGCTGTTGATGACAAACTGTCCTCACCCTGCCAGAGCACTTAAGGTTTCAAATGTCGCCTGAAATCTATAGCGATAGAATAACTCCTCTCACAGGTGCACATGCACACACATGCATAAAGCACAGTTAGGCGCACAGGCCCAGCACAGACTGTACTACATCACACAGAGTGCATTACAATGCTAGCTGGTGACTTCAGTCCTGTTAAGAGGAAAGCTGGACTTCAGGGCTGAAAAAAATAATCTAGTACCAAAATGAGTAAGATGAGTGAAATGATAAAATAACAAAACAAAACATAAATTCATTTGTTAACAAGGCTATGAAACTACAGGCAGCTGCTACAGTCCACTGTACTGACTAAACTCACACTTTGTGCAAACCTCCCTTCTTAAGGCATGTTTCTGATTAGCAGGCCAAGCAGGTGCAAATCAACCAATCAATTACTATTTCAGTTGGTGGAAAACATCCAACACTAACACGTGTAACAGTTTTCATGTGTCATTCATCATAACCTAAGAGTTACTCTACAGCTGTGTCCAAATTCAGGGTCTGCATGCATGGACCTCTGACAGTCCATGCAATGCATCTTGGGATATTTTGGGCTGCGAAGGATCTATTAGGTGGATCCTTTTCGACATGGTAAAGTGATGCATTTCTAGGCTGCATTTGAAGGAGCCTTTGAAATGGGACAGCCTTGTCGCACCTCAGTGATGCGTTTGCAGTCCCTGAATTCAGCACAGTCTATGGTTGTGTAGAATGATTAATGTCTGGGTTGCTAACATAAAATGCAAAGCTTTGTGTCAGTACTAATGGTTAAAAATAATAAAATAAGTCCTCCATCTTCAGGGACTATGTTTTCATCTTTAAATCATTCATAACGTATATTCTCATACAATCATTTTGTTAGTTTTTGTAAATTATCTGAATAGGCAATTTGCAAGTTGATATTTCAGTCATGTACCACTAATGAATCAGGGACTAGCAGTCTTAACCTCCAGATTACACATTTTGCCCTCGGTCCCTGTACTACCTGTTCTGAGCTGCAGCTTTCCTGTCAGCTTTGAGACCTAATTTCTCAAACAGGAAATGTTGTTTTCAACTGCAATTATATTAGGATTGGAGGCGTGGAAGAACCAGGATCATATGCATCGTTAGGTCAGAGTATAGCCCCGAGTATTTTTGCCCTGATGCTAATCTTCCTTCAAAACAAAAAAATAGTCAAGCCCCAGGTAAACTTTACTTAGACCCTAGAAATGCCCCCTGACCTGGCTTCCTCTGTATCAAAGATGTCCTGAAAGAAACTTCTGGAACACAGGTACATGACATCAGGGAGTTTACAGAGGAAAATGACCAACCACCTCACCCTAAGCCAAAAGTCCAAAAATCTTCACTAGCCAGTCAAGTGCTCCGTAAATGGAATGGCAATACTGACAAGAAGGAGAATGCCGTTAAGCCACATGTGAAAGACTCACCACCACCTGAGATTGCCGGGAATAATTAAGGGTTGATTAGGGGACTCGATGACTGTGAAAATGTGACACGGCAGAAAGGCGTGTGCAACACCCACCTGTTTCCGCATGCGTTCTTTCTGTTATAATGGTATAATGACACCCCAAAATTAACTATGCCAGTCATTTCTATAAGCAGGATTTTGTGGTGAGATGCAAAGGTCCTGCAAGTTATGGCTGATGTTTTTCCACATTGGATTTTTACTTTGCTTACAGAAGTTTGTACTTTAATGATGTCTAATGACGAAGATTAGCTTGTACTATTAACAAGCAAAATCCCCACCGACACTCAAGAAAATCCCCCAAGGATTTTGCACACGTTGGTACTGGATTTAGCCAATTGTATTTAAAATGTAACTCTTTAACAAGTCTCACATAACTGTACATCGGATTACATATGATTTTCATGTTTTTCTATTTGATATAGTAGTTACTTTTAAATTTTTTAAAATATCGTTTATGGACAGTTTTGACGACAAAGAGAGGCAGCTCCCTGTTACTTTTATGAGTTCCTGTAGTATCACCAGTATCATCATATGTAAATACAACAACACATCTATGCTTGAATGAAAAGTAGCAATGGCCAGTCATCCAGAGTGAGTTACATGTGAGTAAGGTTGAGGGACGTGGCATTCATTTTGGCATGATCACTACCCCCCCTCCCCCACATTGACCACAGCAAGGATGGCACTCTCCCCACATCATTCCAGAAAGGCTGTGGGCAGAGATTCCATTTCCCTCCTTTATCCCACACTGTGTTCCAAATGCAAAACGTGCGATTCCCTAAACATACTATTTATTGAATGATAAAATCTGTTAAATTACTATAACGGAGGACTATGTCCTAGAAAGACTATGCTATGGTTTCTCTCTGAAGCAGACTTTTAATGAACATGCAGACTATCTGCCATGAAATTCCTTCTTTACAGTCAGTATCACCATCGTGATCTATGGGTTGCATGTTCTGCTCAAACAGATAATACCTGCCTGCAAAATCAGCCTTTAACTGATAGCGAAGACGGCTGACCGCCGTGGTAGCAACGCGTCCCAACATGAGAACGACATACTGAGTGATGATGAAGTAAAACTGATTAACTGTCAGTGCTGACACACCACAACTTCTGCATTTCACCCATATGTGACATTATGATATAGCAGTGGGCAGATATTATTTAGCATCCAGTGAGCAGTGTGGAGGTACTTTTCTGGTCAGGGATTCAAACCAACAACCTTCTGATCACACTGTTATGCCAACAAAGTGTGGGGTTAAACAGACTGCATGGTAATCCTACCCTGCATTTTTTTGTGCCCATCTGAAAGAGTTTTATAAATACCTGCATTTAATAATATGTACGGGAAGGTAAATTGAGGGGATCTGAGGCAAGCACATTTATTATCTAAACTGAAAGAAGACGACAGGAGCTGCAAGCTAAAACAGACAGCGATGAAACTCCCCGCCCCGCTGGTAGAGAGACACGTCTCTGAAAAAATGGGAGCGGATTACAGGTGCCCATTTGTCTTACTAACAAATTGTCACTGTCTGCCTGGTGTGAGGGAAAGACCAGCTCGCTCTGTACAGGCAAGAACTCCACATACGTTTTGACAGTTCCTTGGAAAACGCATAGGGCTTTCCCATAATCTCAGCTCTGATTTCCGCTGACAGCGGTCCTCCATGCCGTCAAAATCGAAAAAAAAGAATCAAGAGCAGAGATCTGTTTTTTACTGGAACCTCACCTTTAACCGTACATTTGCCCGCGGATTGAACGTAGGGAGCTCTGATTGCTGGACAGCTGACATTTGTTTTAATTTGGTAATGAAAACTGGAGCATGCCACACATATTTGTCAGTCAGGAGCGTAGCTTGTCTATAAGACTTGCTTCCTGACACAATGAAAAGCACATTTGTCACATTTCTCATGAAATATCCGTAAATGACGGGACTTCAAAACATCCCACGGTTTGTTTTCATTACCCCAAATCTGGATTCAGCTCACTTTTGCAAGACCATAGCATATCACAAAACAACAGAAGTCAAAGAAGACAAAAAGGAAGTGGATGTCTGTCCATTTTTAGGTGGATTATCTGGTAGGGCTGGTGCTGCAAGGCATCTCTCCGGCATGTTCCACCAGGCAGGGTCTGTCCACCCATGGCGACCGAAAAATACACTACAGTACAAGAAAGTCGAATTGCGAATTGGATTCTGGACGACTATTTGTTCTTAAAACCCCGCCAGACCACCGGGAGAAGATTCCGGGATGAATAGTTGTAGAATGCAACTAGTTGGGAAAAAGACACTGTGTTCTGGACCCAGAGTAAATTTTGCAGCCAAGTGCTGCAGACCCCCAGAACACATGTTTATAATCTACAGGCGTCAGCGGCCAAGAGTGTGCATTAGCTAATCTAGGCTCGTTTAAGTCAGGGATTATTATAATATTAAATACACGTTAAATACCAGCAGTTAGTGCTGAAATCCAGCATTCCATAAACACGGTGCTGCTTTTCCCCCGAAATCTGTAGTTTAACAAACGTACCTAGTCATTTATACAGGTAGTAATCGGCGAGGATCTTGGAGCCACACTGGAAAAAGGAAAAAAAAATCAATGAAATCTAAAAGTGTTTCTGGTGTTTGACATGCTTTATTATAGCCTCAATTACAGATAATCGTTTTAGCTTTCAGTGCGTCACCTGGCACCCGAAACAGAGTTTATTTTAAGTTATTGCCCTTAAGAATTGATGTCTTCTAAAACAGATGTATAAATTTGACAAATTACACCAACAAAGAAAACATTTCTGTAAATGTCAGTAAAGTAATAATCTGGGTGACTTCCTTCTCATTACGGACATTTCAAATATATCCTAAAGGCAGTATCAAGAGTTAATTACTAACGTGTGAATAATTTAATCGTCAGACTGAAATTGCCTGAGGTCTATTTGCTTTTATCTCTGACTTGCTAGAAACTTGAACTTATCTCACAGGCGCTGGCTGCTTGGTTGGTCTAGCTGGTAAAATGCTCAACTCTTTTTGCGCGCTTCAGATACTGTGCGGAAAACCCTTCTATAACTTTGAGACCCCATACTCATCCTAAACTAGTTCCACAAATCGCATGCTGAGTATGAATAAGTATCACTTCTGTGCCACAATCTATTAACTGTTACTTTGACCAAACAGACATTTGCTCACTCATGATTATATAAAATGTAAGTGCAAAATGGTGTTTTTATTACCATTTCCTTTCCTTTACTTTTCTTCTGGTTGACTTTTTATTTGACTTCAACTGGTAAGCATACAAAATAGCACTGAGTGGTGACAGGCAAAGCACAAGTCTGAGACGTAGATGTAGTTTCATAGTGATGATATACTTACATTAATGCTACTTGCCAGTGTAAGAAAAAACATTTACATATAGTCAAGATGCTAAAGAAAATGAAGAAATAATACAAAAATACAAAAAAATTATAGTCAGTTACCTGCATTTTCAAACACTAATGGACACCCCAACCCTAACACTATCACCAACCTTAACGTCAACCTTAACCTTACCTCCAACCCTAACGCTATCACCAACCTTAACGTCAACCTTAACCTTACCTCCAACCCTAATGCTATCACCAACCTTAACATCAACCTTAACCATACCTCCAACCCTAACGCTATGACCAACCTTAACGTCAACCTTAACCTTACCTCCAACCCCAACGCTATGACCAACCTTAACGTCAACCTTAACCTTACCTCCAACCCTCACGCTATCACCAACCTTAACGTCAACCTTAACCGTACCGCCAACCCTCACCCTAGCTCCAGACCTAAATGCAGTTTTAGTGATTCTCCGATTCCTCCATGGCCCAAGCACCATGCAGGGGATGTTCAGAGACCTTCCTGTCTCATGGAATGAGGGCAAAACCCACAAAGGCAGCAGCCAAACCCTTGCTCTGATTCCCCCCATCTGTAGCCTTTGATTATTGCGCACAGATGGCCAAAAGTGCACCCCCCACCCCCTAGGTTTACATGCCCGCTTACAGCCCATCCATTCGGTAGGTGGCCGTGACAAGGGAGGTTGGGGGTTTGCACACATGCCCTGGCCTGCTGTCTCTGAATCACATTAGTGGCCAGTTATACAAATAGCAACAAATTTCACGCAACATTAGCGATTTTCAGTGCGAGTCCATTTTGTTCTGGACCAATGGGGTACCGAGGAAGTGGACTAGGGAGTGGAACATAAAGAGGGGGGATTTTCGATATGATGTGATTCAATCTAAAATTTGGAGCAGATAAATAAACAGCATGAGCTGTTTAAGGGAAATATAGAATTAGCATCACACATGTTCGCCCATCTGTATTTTAACTGCACTGAAATATATACCGTACAGAATGCTGTGGCATATATAGCCAGTGTTACTGCTACTCTGTTCGGAGATGGCAATAATACAGCGGATTTCCTGCAAAAAATGTCCCAGCAATCTGCTGCCATTCTCTCTGGTGTTTCTGGTGTTGGGAGGTGGGGTCCAGCCCTCAGATTAGCATTGTGGTGGCCATGCAGCATAATGCATATGTGCTTCCCTGTTTGTGAATGTAACCACACCAAAAATCAAACCTATTTTAGTTCTGATTTTTTTTAATCAATACCAAGTGTTTGTCCACAACTTAGTTCTTCTAAAAAATAACAACGAATGAACTGAATAGATGTATAAGATATTAATTAGTATATTTTTACTTTTCATGACATTTATAACATCGTACATCTAGCACATTTATAATAAATTCCACTGGGGGTTATCCTTCCAAAACCTTCCAGGGAAGAGGTGTGGTGTGGTTTATTAAGTCACATGACATTATCCCCAAAAATGTACTTAATTAATGAGCATAATTAAGATAAAGTAATTAAGGAAAGACAATTCATTGCCTCTGAAGTCAAAAGCAACACTATGACCTTCTGGGGTAAACAGGAAAAATATAACAGAGGAATAACAGTAACTTGGAATTTAAACATAGCATGATACAATTTTAAGGGTCTCTTCTGTTCATTTTAACCCCCATAAATGGATGAACTTAAAACGTAATCCAGCAGGAAAGGTAATATCCTAAAATATTTATAAAAATTTTTTTTTAGTTCAGTACACTTATTTCTTACAGAGACGCAAATATTACTCTCGTTTGTCCCCAGAATTATATTGGGCAAATAAATAAATAAGCATGCAGAAAGTTCTGCGGTTTTGTGATGGGCTGACAGGAGCTAGAGATGCCTCGTCGGTAACAGCTTGAAAAGCTCCGTTCCCCTTCGGCGGGGCCCAGCTGTGTCCCCGGGGCCCCCGACCGGCTCTGTGGTGAACTACGGTCTGGCAGAGACAAATGTGGCACCCGGTGCAGAGCCGGACCCAGCAGGGGTCACCAACCTCCTCCTCCCTCCCAACACGACTGAAAAAAACAGACTAAGTAAATAAATGGGCCCAAAATTGTGAAGGTGCCACATCAAAAGCAAAAGGATGTCCCAGGGAGCATGAGACGCGAGGGGGGAGGGCAGGGGCTGGCTTAGCTAATGCCACTTCAGCTGAGATTTTGTAGGAGATTGACAAGCTTATTTTTCGGCACACAGTCTGTTCATCAGCACTCAGAGTCCATTGGTCTGCTAATTCACCTGTTTCTTAGGCATTGGCTGAGCTCGGGGTCCCTGCGGAAATTGCTCTCGCAGAACTGCAGGCCGAAGCGCTTCCTGCTGCAGTGTAAGCCATTATAATTCCCAGAATGCAAGTCCGTCCTCATTTAATTTCATTTTTCTGTAGGAAAAGAACAATTAGACTGCTGTGCACTGTAGTTGCAAAAAAGAATGTCATATTACTTAAAAGCTAAATGGATCCGCAGGCCCTGGGAACATCACAGATAAATCAGCTTCATGTCAGCTGTCCTAGCTGCTTCATTTAATACAGGGTTGGAGAACCTGATCTACCCACAGATTTACAGCCAAATTTTGTATGGCAACAACGTACCCCGGAGTGAAAGTAATGCTGGCGTAGCTGTACGAGAACTTTATGGCAGCAGCCATTGATCTTTGTCACACAAAGCATAGTGGTGGTCACGCCTAAGGTACCGCGGTATTAGGAAGGGACCTGGACGCTAAACATGGACTAGGTACACTCAATCTGCAATTACACCATTTGTTGTATGCGACAGATTTCTGATATTATTTCTCCAGCGTGGAGACCGGAACCATTCAGCTCAAAATGGTTAAAAGGGACTGATCATTTTTTCACCCGTCGTATCCCAGAATCTGCCATTCGGTCATGAAATGCCTTCAGACCAAAAGAGCTGTACAAGCAATGTCACGACTGGCCTGACACACAAGGATGTTGGCCAGCCTATGTGTAACACCTCCCCAGTCAGACACAGGCACACTGTACTATTTACTCTGTGTCATTTCTGTCCATTGGTTGATCCTTATAACTCATACAAGCGGCCAGAAGGCCATCAAATGTCTACCCCCCCACCCCACAGAGCTCTCCACAGAGAACACCTGCCCATGTGGTAGATCCCACCTCCGAAGGCCAAGCCTCTTGACAGAGAACAGCGGCAATTGCAGAGGACCGCACACATTACTCCCCCCATTCCATTGGTGCAAGGAGCCCCCGGCCTGCCAGCTGTAAATTTACCGTATTGTAAACATCTGTTAATTTCAGGTGAGTTAACCCCCCCCCCCCAGGGTGTATTTAGCTTCTGCTGATCCCAGTTGCAGACAATAATAAAAAGAAATAATAATAAATGCCTGCAGAATATTATGGTAACTTTTTTTCTTTATTGTTTGCTTTATGCAAGAATTTAGAATTCTGAACATTAATTTAAAAATCTAAATGTTTGCAATTAAAATTAAAAATGTAAAAACAAGCAAAAAAGAGGTGCAATCTGGAATTTACTTTTTATTTTGCCAAATATTTTTATTTTTGTTTTCCATAGTCAAAGGCAATTGAACTGGATAATTAAGTTCATTTTCCAGTTATTCTCACTCTCTTCTGTCGTCAGGGTGCATGTTTAGTCAGTCCATGACAAATAAAAGCTTTTCAGGAAACCCCTGTTGAAAAATATATCTGTGAGAGCGACAAATATGAAAAATAGCATCAAGCGCAGGTAAACAAGAGGGCAAGAATGCTGTCAAACAAGGCGAAGGGTTCTGCTGGGCAGATTAACCCTGATACAACATAGGAAAACTCAACATTTGATGCTTAATAAAACCGGATAAACTGGAAGCCAGACTACAATGACTGTCCCTCTGTGCTGTGTATCTTTATGGTGACACAACAAATACTATCAGCATTTTTTTAGGTCTTAAATTGTTTTAAATGAGGGGAGTGGCTATTTCATTCCAGTTGAAATCAGGCTTTATTGACATTAAGCTACTTTTTGTTACACAACTTAACAAAATATTGCATTTCATTGTTTTCTCTTTTATTCGTACCACAGAGCATAATCAATATTCCTAAACTAGATCCACAGTATTTACATTCAAGTTCTGTCCTCGATTTTTGTTACGGTGTTGTGTGCTACCTGCAATAGGAATGAGCATACAGCTGATTGCTTTTTTTACCGAAGAATGTTGCAGCATTTCAAAGCTCCATTTCGATTGTAAACTGACGCAGAAAGGATGCAGAGGCGGGTGAGGCTATACACTTGAGAAGGCCTTCATCTGGCTTCCTCTTGGGCCCGTGTCGTTTTGGGTCGCTCTCTTTCCTTGCAGGGCCGTCCGGGGGCATGGCGAACATGATCGCCTTTCACGACGTCTGCGCGGCATCATTACCTGGCGGTAATGATGCCCCCCCCGCAGAGCCGTGCGCCGTGTTTGTCCAGAGCCGAAAGGCTCCTACAGGTGCTGAGAGGGGTAATGCGATCTTATGGCAAATACCTTCATCTGAATGGAAACCTGGGCTTTAAAGGGACCGACCTGCTGACAAAGACTTATTGAGCAAATAGAGGTGGGAACCCCCCCCCCCCCCCCGAATGGTATTTGAGTGGAAGCTGGAGTCTTCAATCACAGCGAACAC
Organism: Stomatorhinus ivindoensis; assembly: GCA_019775895.2. Classification (NCBI taxonomy): domain Eukaryota; kingdom Metazoa; phylum Chordata; class Actinopteri; order Osteoglossiformes; family Mormyridae; genus Stomatorhinus; species Stomatorhinus ivindoensis. The sequence continues at coordinate 22,437,529 of JABFEB020000026.1, forward strand.
ATTCTCATCCCAGACTTCCCATCTCACTTGGCACAACTTAACACCCCCCCATCCTCTTACATGGCTCTA
>JABFEB020000026.1:22443704-22460134 GCA_019775895.2 Stomatorhinus ivindoensis
TGGGGGGGGGGGGGGGGGGGGGGTGATGACTTAGTTTAGTCATTTTTCGACTCTTTAAGAATTAGATTATTGCTCATATGCTCTGGCAATTAATGGCTGCAGATTCCTCTTTATAAGGCACGTAATTTGCATTTTTAGAAGGCGAGTGAACATTTGAAACCCAGTACTGCTTTCCTTGCAACGGTAAGGAAGCATTAACCACAAGCCAAGCAGTGGAAAAGCTTAGCGAATTGCCTTTAAACCCATCTGAAAAAAATGTTAAAAAAAAATTTTTTATATGTGTGTTTTTGTATTTCAAATTAAAATAGAAAACATTTGGAGATGGAGCTTGGGGCGGGGGTGGGGGGATGGGTTATTGCAATCAGCAGGACCCTTTGATGTCCAGAATTACCCCATTTATTGGAATCAATCAGCTGTTAAACTGGGGGAAGCTGAGAGCACATGTGGTGGTAGAGAGACCGTCACCAACAGCAGGCTCCGTCGTGTGACGGATGACGGGATAAGCTTCTCACGCCAAGACATTCCAGCTGTGGTGCCCGCCGCCAGGCAGCCAGTGCCACCCCCCGCCCCGCCTTCCTCGACACACGCTTCCTAGCCCTGCATATTTAATGAGCGTGACATCATTTCCTCTCCTGCCCGCTCCACAAATGGTTTCCATTTTCTTGCTCAGGGCTTCTTTCACCACAGTAAAAGATGTGACCAAGCTTGGCAGCCCCCCCCCCCCCAGCACTTTGTAAAAGGGTTAGAATCAAGCCAAGCACACAGAGGGATAAAAAAAAGATGAGGATTTGTTTGTATTTATAAGAAGGAGTCGGGTCATTATTAATACAAATTCAAAGAAAGGACATAGAATAACTCAATGGAATAAATTACCAGGCACAAATTCTATTTCTTTTGCTAAAGGTATAAAATTACACGCATTATTAATAATTTATTAGTGTTCTTTTTCTCTGGAATGTTGATAATGCGATATGCTCTAATTGTCTATATAGTTATATCTATAATTATCTATATAGATACACTGTAATGCAAGGTGAGTGATTATGTGTCAGTGAATAAGTTAATAGAGGTTGAAGAATTTTTGTGCAATTTTCAGCAGTTTTTTTCTTCTCTCAAGCGGCAAGAAATAGGAAACCATTCCATTTGCTGTGCAGCGCCGACATTTTGATCCATGGAGATCGTGACAACATCTCCTCTGCTTTGAGCAGCTCAGAAACCAGCTTGCTTGACCTAGTTTTCATTTTGCTGTAGCTACATAGCTGCGTGCTTCATTGGCGACATCATGTACATTTGTCACGCATTCAGGCAATTTAATTACTGCTACTGTGACGGCATCAGGAGATCTGGAAAAAGGTGAAATCTCAGTTTTACAGATCTCATTTGAAGGTTCCGTAATGGAGAAGAAACAATACGGCCCAACAGAGGTTGAAAAGCATATCTCAGATACCTCCCATTGATCTTTCCCTGCTGAACGCGCCTGAAAAGTCCACCACTTGCCTGTCGCCCAGAGATAGGATCTTTAATGAATAGCTGCACGCCACAGGAGTGTCGCATGATAGCGATCATGCCGGAGAGGGCAGGGTTCAAGTCTTAAAAACAATCAGAGAATTCCATCGTAACTGTCTGGCCATCTTCCATAATGCCACACACTCTGTTCGCCCCACACTCGTAATAGTGCTACACCAAAATAAAAGCAGACACCACCCAGAGCCCCCGGCCGCCCAGCAGGCGAAGCGTTCTCCACGTGCCCCTTTCCGCGCTGCATTGTTGCTGTGTTCCGATCTCAGGCGGCGATAGCGCTGCGTGAGCCCCCGCCCACGCGAGGCCAGCCCCTGGCACAGACACACAGCTCTTACGCGGCCTTTCTGAGTGCCATAAATTGGTCCATTTGCCCCTCTGGGGAGGACTTATCATCTGAGAGGCCAGAGATCGCATATAATTAGCAAAGCACTAGCCTGATACTGTAAATTAGCATAATAGCAGCTAAGACGCAGTTAAGCTGGCTAATGTTTGCTGTACAGAGAACTGGTGGAAGAAATCAAATGCTTATTCAAATATTCATATGCTGGTGGGGACACAATTTCTCACCTTCATAAAGCTGTTAATTATACATCCATCCATCCACCATTTTATCTGTCCATCTTCCAAACACTTGTTCAGAGCTTTCAATTATGTCACGTAACAAATTTGTCATATATACACACAGACACACACAGACATACTCACACATATATACACATACACACACATTGTTATCCCCACAGGCAAGATGAGTAAAGCAATTGCCAGACTTGCGTACCGATTAATGTTTTGTATTATTTCCTGATATGTACATGAAAGACGTACGGCATGTCGCCCGAGGCCGACGGCGAATTTCTCTGCCGAGTTTCAAGCTGCAGCGTCGCCAGCTGAGGTTGACTCGAAAGCTCCAAAAGAGCATTTAAAGGGCGTCATTAATTTAATCGTGATTTTTGCCTGTCGTAATACCACACGCACTTTAACGATTCATTACTGTCAGCCTATACACTGGAAAAAACGCTAACGTAAAACATCCAGCCTTCCATCTATCTTGTATTTCCCACATGAGTTGGTGGCAGAATATTAAGAAATATTTCAAACGTTGATTAAGAGAATTTGTTTTGGGTATAAGTGATGCCCTGACACGAGGTCTGCTCCAGCCTACCTTAATCCCTCGGTATTCTCTTCCTGAGCAAACAAGGCCCTTCATCAGACGAATGAGTTATTAAGGTTTCACATGTTCAGCCTGACAGCTTCTTTCTCGCAGGCGTAAGGTTTGATGTGGAGTGACGGTTCTATAACATCGCTAACTGCTTTCGATTTACAGTCTGTGTCAATACCGATGTGCTGTCATGTTAAATATGGAAAGTACAGACAATTTTTCTTGCTCAAGCTAGCTAGTGTGAAACCGGCCTTTTTTTCAATTGCCAGATTGAATTGTTTTTTAGACGAGACCATCAATGACCTAAAGCCAAGCTTCCTCATCGTATGTTACAGTACTGGGAACTTCAACAAGAGGAAACTTCGAAAAACTCTTTAATGCAATCAAAAAATTAAAAATGCCAAAAGTCTTGAATTTTGTTTGGTTACTTATGGTTAAGGTTAGGGCATTGAAATGAATGGGTGGTCCTTACAAAGATATGAATACAAACCGGAATGTGTGTGTGTGTCCTGACATGACCTGACATCCCCTTCATGGTGCCTCTGCCTTTCCTTCATGAGATTTCATACGCGGAAACTCACCTGAAGAGCATTAAAAGCAGAAGCTACTTAAATAATATCGACATTTCACTCGCGGATGTTTTATGTGCCCTGACTGATTGATCTGTTTGGAGAGCGGAACCTGCAAACGTGGCGTGTGCTGGCCTAGCGGGACTCCTTAGTGAACCTCTGAGTCACGTCGCATGCCGGCTTTGAAAGCGGATACCCAGGATCGACGGCCAGCATGTGAAAAATCCGCAGAGCTTTTAACATCTAATCCCAAAACCAATCATGACTGAAAGCAAGTCATTTTTACAGACACCAGGAAAGAAAACATAGAGATGTCCAATGAGGTAGATGCACTCATTCGGGTGCTGTGAAACAACACATTTGAACCAGGAATTCAGGCATGATGATGCTTTTGTTTAATATTTTTATCAGGTCTTTCATAACGTCTGTATGTCTAACCAAAATATGACAATTTAAACATACACACAACGTTTAGGACTTTGGCCAGAATCCCACATCCAATTTCTATTCTTCTAGCATTATATATCCATGTACCTTCCCACCATGTATCCTGGACAGTGTGCAAGAACTACAGATTTACCATTTAGTAGTTAAATGTCACTGAAACAGATTAAGTAAAAACCCTAGAAATATCAAAATATGATAGTATGTCGAAATGGATGTACGTCAGAATAGAATAAATCTCATGGATTTTTGGTCTTGGAATATGGTTAGGAGATGCGTGAGGCTGGAATGGTCATTTTGCTGTACACCACAGTATTTTCCTGTGACTGTCTTACAGCACGCAACACACACTAAGTAGCGTAATGCCACGTGGATTTTATTTTAAATACATCTATTTCATTTTATTAAAAAAAAAACTTTGGTTGTATGTGTCAGTTGTAAGTTACATAGGTTAGTCGAGTCGAGTAAGTCGGGGATAGTCTGTATGTGAGACTGAGAGAATGATAAAATGCAAACACAGAAGTGAAAAGAGACAGGAAAACGGGAGCAAATTATAGACCAATTATAGACCATAAGAAAAATGAATGAAAAGGCTAGATTTGTCAGACTGAACCCAACTCTGTAGCTCCACATTTATTTTTCAGGCAGGAAAATTCATAGGACCCCCCCCTCCCCAAAATAAGAGGACAGAGACACAGATGCAGCCTATGGAGTGAATCCTTTAAATAGGCCTTGTTCCTGTGTTCCCGGTAGAGTACACTGTACATCTACTTTAATAACATCTTTTAGATGATAGTCAGTGGTTTCAGTGAATCAACAAACAAGCAGATTTCTTTCCCTTTTTCATATTCATTTTAGTGTTTTGCATGTGACGCTGAAGGTAAAAAAAAAAAGAGGCGATGATGTAATGTTTACTCAAATGTTGCTCTTGATCTCATGACTTTAAAGCACATTCATGCACGCTGCAAATGGCGCATTGCTGACATACGCTGCTAAGTCCCTAGACGACATGCATTTCTCAGATACCCCTTTCTGCTGACGCGGAGGGACATGCTTCTTCCCAAAAGCTAAACAAATGGGAATTTGGCTGTCCTCGCGGACTGATAAACCACGAGATGCGCTGGAATAAGGGCCCATTGAAAGCGTGCAATGGAGGAAGACGAGAGAGCAAAGGAGGCCGTCTGCCTGGGTGGTAAAGTGGGAAGCCTCCATGCGACAGAGCATCCCTTCAACGCACCTCCACTGCAGCGGCGGGCAGAGGCCCACTTTCCGTTTATTACACCTGAAGGTAAAACGACTGACTTGAATGACCATTTCTGGGTTTTTCGCTAATTTGCCTAGACACCTACCTTGAAGAACACAGCAAGTCTGCTTTACCTCTGCCGGAAAGACTTTCTTTTATTTCACTCTTACCTGTATGTATGGGAGGAATTTTCACTGATCTTCCAGCATCGAAAGTTTTCGGAAGATGACCAGGAGGCCCATTGTTAAACCATTTACCGACTATGCTTATAAGCAGAGTCTCTGCAGTCGGGCGGGTGACGTTGACAGGGTTGTGCAGTAATGGTATTTATCACTGTTGGCTTTAAACCGTCACTACGTTGGGAGAGGGGCAAATACTTTTTGAGTGGGGGACCAGAATCAACAAACCCACCCCTGGTTTTACCCCTCTGACTAAATTTAAGTCACTTCCTCCCAAAATCCAATGACATGCTGTAATTCAAGATGATGTAAGCTTGACACTCTTGTATCAACCAATCAGACATGGCGTCAATTTTTTTTTCCTGCTGACCAGCTGACCTTAAAGTAGGATGCTTTATCAGGACTGAGCAGCTGATGCCAGAGCACCTTGCCTTCCTTCGCCTACCTGCCGGAACCTTCTCCCAGTGAAGCCATCACAGACCGGTGGAGTACCAGCATCAATCCTCCCACCTCCTAAAGACAGATACTGACACAGTGAGCACTTTCTTCCTCAGCACTGACCTGTGCTGTTGACCTAAAGACACAGAAGGATTCAGCTCCTAGATCTGCTGCCTAGACGAAAACGACAAAGTATCAGAGTAACAAAGTATAAAAGCAGTAAAGTATCAAATACATTCCACTTACATCATATAGATAAGAATGTACTGGGGTTCTGTTCGTCACGGATTACACGGGAAAGCTTTTTTACAGCACGTTGCGTTATTGCAGCTAAAAAATTGCGATCAGTCAGTAGGTCAAAGAAACCCATATGTATATTTGCAACATGTGCAGAGTCAGTCAGTTACTGGACCTGGGTGTAAAGTACATTTAGCGATTCACTGATTATTACATTAATCCCTGACATGAGTGTCAGTTGACAAAGCGGACAATCTTATTCAGATGTGTTTGTGTGTTTTTGGAACCACAGGGACAAAAACAATGAATATGAGATATATAATCTCGTTCACACTCTAAAAAATGAGTTTTTTTTGTTATAATTCCCCCCCCCCCAGAGTCTAGCGTTGGGTGCTTTTTCCAATTTTGTTTAATCAATCTCAGCTGACTTCACTCACAGCCTGTAACTCAGTCTGAGAGCTTCAAATCTGCTGGTGTAACATAAGGGCTGTTTTCCATAAAATACAAATATCTCACAAGAATCTGGATAAGGCCTGACTCTGAATTGATGAGCAACATTTCCTCATTTCAGCTTTTGGGCTCCATGATTCTCCCGCGACACCTAAACCCTTACAGAAATTACTTTCCTTTTATCGTCAAAGAAAGATGAAGTGGAGGAAAAATGAACAGACACACTGAGACATTTTTTCTACCACCAGTATGAAGTTATGGACACAAAAACACATTCAATACCAAATGCCTGTTGGGTCTATTGAGATGCAATGTAATATGACACCTCAGTTCAATTCAATTTTATTTGTATGTCGCATTTTCACAACATTACATTGTCTCAAAGTGCTGTACCCCTGCCCAAATACCCCAGTGAGCGAGCCAGAGGGCACAGTGGGAAGGAAAAACTCCCAAGAAGGTAGAAACCTTGGGAGGAACCAAACTCAAAGGTGGAGCCCAACCTTCTGGGGGCAGCAAAGGAAGTGAAATCCTAATCCTAACCTCTCCCACTTGCAGGCTTATAATGACTGGACTCAAGAACTGCAAGCGTGAATTATGTTTGTTAATATCGTCAAAGTCAAAGTCCATCAACATGAACCCCCAGACAAATTCAAGACTTCCTTTAGCAGAGATGGTTCTCCTCATGATTATGAAAACGGAGAATAACCACATGAAGACCGCTTCAGTTCCCAAACCTCTTCTCAGGGGTACAGCATCTGCTTTCACTCCGTCCTAAAGGTGGAAAGATCCCTGCAAATCAGCAAAGGGACAGAACCAATGGACAGAAATGTCAATCAATTTAACAACACTTACTAGTATAATGAATAAGAATACAGGTAATGTTTTTCTTTGAGGAAGTAGGTACAAATGTTTTAAAATATTTAAAATATACTTCAACTGTGTTTACTTGGCCAAAAGTAGTCGAAAATGCATAGCAGGCAAAAGATTGTCAACCTTGTTGTAAATAAATGGTCCTGGGGGCCATATTTGTGATTTTGATATATAGGTCCAGAGTTACCATAGTTACAAGCGAGGGTGTAAAGAAAAACATCCACATTGCCTGCCCCCCCCCCCCAAGTCCTGCACACACTATTAAAAAGAAAAAAATATGCAGTAGAATCACTTTATTTCTTATGCTAGGCTAACCCTGCATTTACACATGGCATAAGACACTTCCAGTGTCTGCTGCTAGTCAGCGTTTCCAATCATGCATGATTAAAGATGGAATTCAATCCCCTGAGACTCCTCGAAAAACAACCCCCATGAGTAAAAGTATAGGGTCCAGCTGTACTATTTACATATGCTTCTGCAGGGCCGTGCAAAGGAAGGACACTCCTTGTGAGTCAGACTTTAGGCCACAGCTGGAGCATGAATGTGTACGTTGGACTTGACATCACATTTCTGCAGACCACACAGGTTAGAGCTGAATCCCTCAAAACCATCTGCCCTCTACTCTGGCATATCAGGCCTGTGCAGAGGGCAAGTCTGACGCTTTTGGTGTGGTTCTGCAAATTTCCAGAGGAAGAATAAAGACGACTTCAATATCTGATAAAGGGTATCATAAGTCTTCTATATGCACAGCTTATGCTGGAAAATCATCTCGGTTTAGTTTTCCTGTTCATGTAACTCTCACCTATATTAGCGGCCGCTCACTTGTAGGAGGAAAATCAGCAGTGTGTGAAGTCACCTGGCCAGCGATCTCCATTACGAAACAGCAAAGATCCCTGGGATTCCCTCACTGTACATGTACAAATAGACAGAACGATAGATGATTTCATTACCTACAAAGCAGATGTCTGAGTTGGGGATCTGTGGTTGGGGGGAGGGGATTAGGGGAGAACTGAAGGCAGAGGTTGGGGGGGGTCTTACCCAATGCGCCGTGACCTCTATGTTATAAATGAGTTTGTCGTACCACCATGGTCGACCATAAATGACCTCACCAGACGCGGTAGCATAATAATCCTAAACCAATAAGAATGTATGAGGGGGCCAGGATGCACTCGATGACAGCATAAATCCCGCAATGGTAAATCTCGAAGGACGCCATTGGGGGGCGGCACTGTAGTAGACCGGTGCAGTAGCGATTAGTGCCGCAATGTCGGCAGTACCAGACCAGGACTTCCATATGTACGCACATTTTCGTGGGTCCTCTAACCCAGAACAGATGTCCACAGTAAATGTCCTTGACCCACGGCGGCATGTTCAGCATGTGTCCGAAGACAAGCCCCCCCACCTTAAAAAAAAAAAAAAAACCTTCATTTATTTATTTAAATTTTTGCCGCACAGCATGGCAGCACGAAGGATACCCGGCAGTTCAGCACCTGACCAAACCGTGAGGTTTATAACGAGCATGTCCACGGCGTCTTCTGTGTGACCCTGCAAGTCGGGCCTGCAGGAAAACAACAATAATTGGACAAAGTAGGAGCTCAGCGGACAGGCGCTCACGTTCCCCGGGGAGCAGCGTGTGAGCTGTTACAATTTGCCTCCTATTACGAGGTCTGGGCACCAAGTTATGACCTATCAACATGTTGTAATAATCTTTTCACAAACATCTGTTGGACAGGATTTACATGCGGTCTCGTGACTTACTGCCATACCTCCTCAGGCCCTGTCTGCTCTGTAAGTTTGACCTAGCCGACGGAATGAGACACTCATCCTGTAGAGATCTAAGATGTACAAGGAACAAGGAATTTGTCCGGGGTGTGGAGGGGGAATGTCACCGTCTTTAGCAGATTCTCCATTGTTGACTCAGGTATTACCTGATATACTTTTGACAGTGTGCCGTAGGATACCATAAATCCACAGGCAAACACCACTGGCTACTAGTGATGGAAATTTCATCTTGGTGAATCTCGCACCAATTAAGGTGAGAAGGTAAGCACATGGCCACGGGATACAGAGGGCAGAGGAAACGTCAACTGCTATCAACGGGGCACTTTTCCATGAGCATTAGCATCATGGTAATTTTTATTGTTACAATCATTATAAATGCCTGATTTATATATATAAAGAAAACAAACAAACAACAATTACCACTCAAGCTACAGCAATTCCCTGATCTCTAAGGGTGGTCCCCTCAGATCAGCCTGATTTGAGGGGCAAATACTTAGTTTCATGCTATTAGACAATATCAAGGGCAGACAAGTATGCTAATCTAGTCAATATGCTAAATGTTTATTTTTTTGGGAGGCTTAAACAACCCAAACTAATATTTACAGAAGAACTGCAGCCAAATGTTTCCCAGAAAGCTAAGAGTGAACGCATTTACCGGCTTTTAAAGAACATTAAGCCTGTCTTTTCCATTGACAGTGCTCCTTACCCGTAAAGCACCCTCGATGGCAACAAGGAGAACTAGCAATAAAGAAATAACAGGAACCAGCATGCGGTCAAAAAGGCAGCTCTGTTGTCTACAAGCAGCGACGCACAGCCTGCGTTGATTGTGACTCTTATATAACGTGACTGAGATGTTTCTGTGTGGCTTGCGTAGGTATTGTTCTGCAATTAGCCAATGCGCTAATTCAAAGCGACATGTTGGAAAGTTCAGGCTAAGTGCTTTGCTCCGGGCTATTAGGGTGCGGTGCCTCGGGGGATGTGAGGGAGAAACTCACAGGTCACAGGTTTATGCGTTTAAGTACTACTCTATCCAGCTTTATAACAGCTTAAATCCAATGAAACGATCCTGCACAAATTTGACTTATGCATCGCTATTGGGGAATTCAAATATTTTGGCTCTTTATGTGAATATAGTCACTACTGTTATTTGTTTTAATTTGGTGTCACCTTCCCAACTGGGGTGATGCAAGCTTGAAGCCTTAAATTTAACAGTAAATAATTTGTCACAAAAACACTGGAGGACTGTTGATCATGGTTTTTTTAGCTGCAGCCAAGGGTTCCGTGCGGCATTAATTTTTGTCTGTAGAATTACTTAATAAAAGGAACACATTTAACATGCCCCCCAACTGACTGCGGCTACTGGTGTCCGGTCGTATTTATGTCCGCATAAAACGATGGCAGGAGCTTCATAGTAGCTCACAGGCCTCACAGAAGAAACTTTGGTGGTCCTGCTCTAGCCACTATTAAAGGGCTGTTATTTTTCCTCCCGTTGACCCCGGGAAATGTCTCCACCACAAAGATGGCTGCTCTCAAAGAGACACAGCTGCATCCGATTACATAACAGGAAACAGCTGTCAAATGTCCATCCATTTTTTTTTTTCTTGAGTGACTTTGCAGGTTCTGTCCCTGTTTCAGGTGCAGGGGGCGATGTGCCTTTTCAAGTCCAGCCTGAAGTGGTCGACACCTGACGGGGGGGGGGGGGGAAGATTGCTCGACCTCGGTTGTAGCGATCATATGCTAATGAGTTTCTTTGTAAAACGATGTATTTTTCCCTTTGTTATCGGGCCGTTACAGGCCAGGGAGTGTTAGCGATAAAATGATCGCTATCAAAAATGTGTCATTTTAAAAACTGAAAGGGAAAACATTATGCTTTATACAGCACAGTAACCATGCGAGTCGTGGTAAACTGAATGTCATGCGAGGTCAGTTATATCGTTTGATATCCATCTTATCCTGTTATAGGTTTTCAAAGAAAAAGGAAGGAAATGCCTTGGATTTTTGGTCTATAGTGATTTTGATAGTTTTTAAAATAATTCTATACAGTTTCTGGTTCTTTACCTGAACTGCCGCTCACTTTCAATGCAAGAATCCTCTAAAACATATTTGAATTTTGAGAATTTTGAAATTGCTAAATGAGTCTTTAAATCAAGGAAACTGGTCAAAGCACAAGGATAATTGACATATTCATTCATGCACATGAGCCTTTCAGTTTTAAAGTAGTTTGTAAAACCTGATGTAGCTCAAAGTATCCTCCCTGACATGATCACACTACATATTTGGCTATCATTCAGCTTGCTGTAGTACCCTGGCTTGTCCAGTAGGTGGTCACTCCCTTACTTCTGCTGTTTTACGTAATTTCCCATGAAGTCCGGCTTTAAACACTACTTAAAAAGAACACTGCAGCTTTCTATCACTTCTGCTTATAACCAGTGATGTTCGGAAAATATGGCACCTCATTTGTATGACCTGTCGCTGTGACGTACTGTTTAAATCACACATCTTAAACGGATCATTCTGCCCCTAGAGCCGTAATAGTTCTTTCTGTTGACTAATGACAAGGCGACATGGTTTATTGACAGCGATGTCACGTTACGTGTAACGCAGGATTCCTAATGAGAGTTAAAACTGAACACTGCGGTAACTCAACGCTGTACTGTACACCATAAAGACTGTCCACCCTTACCCTCAAACTGCTTCTTTACCTGATCAAAAGATCCTCAACGGTAATAAAAATTCCTCGCCTACAGTAAAATTTATAGCAGTACTCATTAGTAAAAATATAACAGATTGATGCGAGCACAATTAACGGTCGCCCATAGTTTTATTAATTAGCTAGAACTTACTTAAGCATGTCCGCCTCTTTTTTTCCAAAAATCTCGGGCTCCAAATAAATGCTCTTAATGGTCGCCTAAGTTGGAAAAGGTGTTCGGGCAGACAGAGCATTGTGAAACTGACCCTTAAAGCTTTATGATGGTGTTTGAGCTGCTCCTTAGTTTCTAAGAATTTTTAGAACCCCCTTTAAAGAAGGAAAATAGGTTGATACGCATCCGCGGCTCAGTCACCAATAACCCATTTCGAGGTTTTTTTTAAATGCGACATAGAAACTTCTCAACTGACTTGTGGTACGTCCTTAAGCATGCCGATCATACCCTCCACCCAAAATGGGATTTAAGATGGGAGATGTAGTTCTGCTTTACTGTGGGCAAGAAATGTCAGCCAATTACCCGAGGTGTATTTGCACCATATTACACTTTTTTAATTGTACATGGAGACTCAGTAAGTACCGTACTTCATTACTTGCAACTGGGAAAAAGCTTCAGCTCACATGAGGGTTAAAAAATGAGAACAGTACATATCATACAATCTTGAAACAAAATGGCTTCCTCTTCCAGCTGCCTTTTACATCAATCAGTGATACTTTGATATCCTAGATGTAGTATTATCCTTTCTTTCACGTGTGGATGTGCATCGTGTGTGTGACTGTGTACTTGTCATGTTCTGCTCAAGAAAATCATACTTGCAGAGAGTTAAGAAACCTATATGGTGTCTTAACATCGCCAATTATAGCCTGGGGGAGAAAACTGTTTAGATGCACTGAGCTAACAGCCAAAGCTAACTCCCGATTCCCAGCAGCCAGACAGCAGGGCTATTTGTTCCTGTTTAAACTCAAAAGAAACAATTTTCAACATATACAGTGCGACTTCAAAAGGTTCTTATCATACCAGGGCATCGCACATGAATAATTCCACATGAAATAACAGTTTAACAGTCACTGTAATTAGGAAAACCATTTTCTCATTTGTACTGCACAAATAAATCAATTCGCCTTCAAAAGGCAGCGGTTTAATCTCATGTTTAGCATGGAAAACCAATGTCTTGTCCCAATTCATGAAATCGAAATTGGACTCTTTAGTGGAAATTCAACAAGTCATGTTGTAAGGTTATAAAAACACTGTATGGAAGAAAATGTGTTTATTAACACTGTGTCAGTCATCCACAAAACTATTTCCAGATCCATTTTTACCTCAGAATATCTCTTGAGCATTCCTGGTTAATGCAGTAAAATTTGCTCTAAATTCAGACTCTTAATGAAGAAACAGTTACAATCAGTATTATATGTTATTATACATATAAAGTTCATCATAAGACCTACAGCAAAATTTTCTGCAACAGCCTGAAAGCACACATACATTTTTGCAAACAACGCAGAGTAGCGGAGGACTGGTGTAAAGTTATGCTGATATGTTGTAACAGGCCTAACTTGTATCCAGTAAGAAGACAAGAAGGCCCCTGTCACCTGACCTGACCCAGCCACTCACAGCAGATATGGTGGAGGTGGTAGTCAGTGTCACGTTGGTGGGCGGGGTCTCCCAACGAGCTTGAGCGTGAGGGTGTAGTTTCCATACAAGTCTACATATCATAATGTACATGCTAGTGCTACTTCTTAAATTTACATGCCAGTCATGGGGTGGGATTGCACGAGTGTACAGACCTTACACAGCATTCCAGCAGTCTCTCTCTCTTTAAGATTGTAATGGTAAAATGAACCATGAACAGTGAGAAGAGGGGCGTCACACATGTCATTCAGAGCACTTTGCCTACGAAAATGAAACTATTTCTATTACATGTTCATTCTTGTAAGATAGAGCTACGTATCTCGGAAAAGTGATAATTAACTGATTAAGCAAATTTTTATATTCAGTGTATATTCATAATTAAGGTAAAATCGCAAAAGAAATTGCATGTAAATGCAACGTGATGGATATTTCATTAAGTGAGAATTCAGTGTGTTATTTCAAAGCAATTCCTTTCAAACTCCATTGTTTAAATGACGTATTAATAAGTAATTTAATATTTAAAGCAGTTTTAGAATTTTTCTTGTAACGTTAAAATAGTAACATTGTTACAAGCTTTTGCAGTTGGCCAACTGTTAATGTAGTCAGGAGGGGGGTGTGAACAATGTGCTAAAGTTCACTGCAATTATGGACGTTCTATATGTCAGATTAGCTCAATCGAAGGGAATAATATTCACCAGCGTGTATGTTAGTGCTACTCCTCAGGGCCATAAAGGGAGTGTTGCGTTGCGTTTTCGGTCGCCATTAACTGGGATAGACCACCCACACGAGTGGTGCTGAAAGCCAGGGATGATAATTAAACTGTTTCCCTCCAAAAGTAGTCCTGTCGGACCTGTCCCTCAGTTCATCGGCTGGACCGGCTCCAGGAATCTCGGGCCGAAACAGCGAAATACAGGGTGTTAATGCTGCTGTCTGGCCCAGACTGAACAGATAAGGTCTGGGTCGGTCTCCTTTATCTGTTCATCTCTCCAATGTTTGTGTGTGCCCATGTGTGTGTTTGTGTGTGTGTGTGTGTGTGTGTGTATGTCCATGATGGAAAGACAGACTGTCCAATATAATTTGTTTCTATGGAAAGATCCTTATGAAAAGTGACATTTTTGACATTAGTACACCCAGGGGTGCTTGACCCCGGAGCACAGAAGAGGAATCTCGTGTTATGGGGAAATGTAAATGAAGCCTTCCCCCACCCAAAGAATGGTTCTGGGGCCATTCTAGCTGGCCACAAGCTGTACTCTTTGAACTGTCCCGGTGATTCCCATAGATGCCCCACACCCCACCCCAAATGAGGTTCCAGAATGTTCCTGCGATGCCTCAGCTTACAGTGGGGACAGAACTTGGCTGGAAGGAGGCAGCCGGGGGAAAAGCAGTCCAAGATTTTCACGGAAAATCTTCATTTCCACTAAAATACGAAACAGGCCCCCGTGAACAGTTGACTGTTTTCATACAGGCTCACGTGACCACTATGAAACAATAATGCATTTCCATGCTATAGACGTATAATTGGGCAAAGATGTGCGGTCGGAAGGTTACGGAACTCATGCTTTAAAGGCCTTTGTAATGACACACCGGGTGCATTAACCTGTGCGCCTATTTACACCAGCGCAGCGTGTCCCAGTGATCCCAACACGCAGCTGCTCACTCGATGAGTCGAGGCCTGGAATGTGACCAATCCAAAGCCCCAGTGGGGGTGTGTGTGGGGAGGGGGGTTGCACTCTTGTTTTGGCTGTGGAGCTGAATAGAAATCATTTTGACTATTCGCTCGATTCTAACACCGATAATATAAACATGTTTGCATACCAGAGGGGATACGACACAATTCTTTAATTTAGAGGTGTGCACAGGTGAAGGGGAGGCTTATTACCTCAGATATATGCATCTGTGAGCAGGACTCACTCTTCCTCAAAGGTTTTTTTTTTAAAAATGAATAAATCACATCTCCCAAAAGCAGGCCACACTCCCATGGGCTGGATCTGTTCCCGCAGGCGAGAAGTCCGCTAGCTCCCTCTGTGGCCCACCCCCTCGCCATCACGGCACTGTCACATTTGTGGCTGTCGGTTCAGCGACGCGGCGACACACGGTGGGAAGATGTGCGTTAGGGAGCTTAAACTCTGCAAGCGTCTGCGGAGTTGAGGGGCACTGAGCGTCGCCGGTTACAAGGCAGTTGAACTGAATTACCACCCGTTTGCCGCGACAAGTCTGGGGCTGTTAGCATACATACAAAAAATAAATATTTTGACTTTTTACATATAAACATGCAATTTTCCTACCACCATTCACACAATACTCTTTTATCATGGAATGCAGACACCCCCTTGGTATAAAACTTGCCTTAAAAGGGCTGCTTGGCCAAAGGCTGCAGCCCCAAGCGGCCCGGCCCAGTGCTACTGGGACCAGCCATAACGAGCTGAACAGCAGTGGGTCGACCACCAGCACTCAGGCCCCCCGAGGCCCTATCACTCATTCCCCCTGTTTCCAGGGTCAGGCTCCATACTGGAGCGGTACTGATCGGGTCTGTCTACCAGTTTAAACAGACACATGTACAAATGGCTTCAACGGGGCAAAAGAGTTGCTTAAAGACACAAAAATATTTAGCTTCTGTTCAAATATTCAGAACTAATGCTGTGTCAGGACTTGCAAAAAAACAGCATGTTATTTTTTAAGCTGTTTTCTTTATTGTACGTAACCTGATTATTTATACAGTACAGCCTTCCTAAGTTTAAACTTTTTTTTTTTATTAGAGTGGACCGTAAGACAAGTAATTCTTACATGTTCTAGATTATTTTTTATTGGTGTCCTACTGTTGTTTAAATGATCCTTGTTGGGTGAAAGCAACAGAGAGATTAGTCAGCTTTTGTTGCTAAATTGGACAAATGTAATATATTTCTGTTTTGAATGCTCATGAAATGAAATTTTTAATTTCAGGTGTGATTACAAGAAGTGGTACCAAAAGAGGATGAAGTTCCGATCCCGACTGTGGTACCAAAAGAGGATGAAGGGCCGATCCCAACTGTGGCACCAAAAGAGGATGAAGGGCCGATCCCGACTGTGGTACCAAAGGAGGATGAAGGGTCGATCCCGACTATGGTACCAAAGGAGGATGAAGGGTCGATCCCGACTGTGGTACCAAAAGAGGATGAAGTTCCGATCCCGACTGTGGCACCAAAAGAGGATGAAGGGCCGATC
>JABFEB020000026.1:22462453-22481296 GCA_019775895.2 Stomatorhinus ivindoensis
CTTCCGGGTAGGCTCCGGACCCCCCGCGACCCAGTAGGATAAGCGGGTATAGAAAATGGATGGATGGATGGATATTTGACACCTTTCAGGACCTGACCTTGGGGACAACTGAAAGTTAGTGGAGTCAAAATATGTGATGTGTTGGCGATTCTTCTGTATTTATTGATTTATCGGCCCAGAAGTTCTTCGCTAATGAATACGCCATGTGGTTTTAGCGACCCATTGGGTAGCAAGGTAGTCACATGGTCTGTAGTCACTTTCACAGGAGACGGCCTGCAGTGTGGGACTGCCAGGAGGAGAGCCCTCTTCCCACTTCTCCAGAAGGTGGGAAAACATGCAACCAGCATCTCTTTCTTGTCTGTAAGCAAAGCGCCGAAGACAGATAGCCTGGCCTCGAAATCTAAGGGCTGTTGTAAATGACCTGGCGATGGTCGCGATAAACCATGTCAAAACAGCTCCCTCACGGAATTAACAACGTCAAGAGAGACGCCCATCTTTTCCCGCAAAGATTCGTCACAATTGATTAGATTAGCATCTAGATCCGGTTGACTTGTGGGCAAAAGTGTTATTTACATATGCTGAATATTAGTAGTCGCAAAACAACACCTCGCTATTGTGTAGTCCTGGACGCGATCCTTGCAGCAGAAGAGGAATTGTATGCAAGACTGTGCCGCATCCTCACCTGCGAGGGCATCGTCCTTAGCTTTCTTCTGTCTATGAGTCGAAGGCTCTAAAGCCGCTGATTGAAAAATGAATTTCCGCACACCCATGCCACGTTATCACATTTGATCGCGAGCTGGAGAAGTCAGCATCACCATGGCGACTGCACGACCGCATGACAGGCACCAAACCGGTGCGTCAGGAAGGAGATTGTCTGGATTGCAAATTATGCTGAAAGGGAAACCCGGCAGTCTTATTGAGAACAAGGCACGAAAGATAATTTCTGCCCCTTTCTCGTGCTTGAGCGTGGAGTTTATATTTAATAGCCTGAATTTAGCCCCTTTCTTCCGAGTGCTTCTGACTCTGAATCTTTCAATCATCCCGTGACAATTCCACATGTGGGACATCATATTAGATAGTGTTTGTTTAGCAGACGCTCCAGAAGAGCATGACGGGTCTGTGTCGGTGTTATAAACAGCTGATACAGATTCGGTCAGTTGTGTTATTTGCGTGCCATGCTAAATTGAGGGGTCAATTTAAATATGTATACTGTGGGAACACTTGAAGAACCCAAGTTCCAGTCTCTGATGTTTTAACCCGTTGAGATGAAACGAGACCGTTTTTTGAGTGAATGGTCTCTATGCCAAAAGCATGACGTATATTTAGCGATTGAAAATATTCAATAGGGACTTCTACTCGTTATCATAAAATGATATAAAAAAGATTTCCTTTTTCACATCGACTTTTGGTTTTGATATCAGGGTTTCAAGGCTTGAATATCAGGGGAAAAGTAACAGAAGTAGTTATTTTATTTTTCCAGTTTGGAAAATTCCATGTTACATCTGTGCATGCATCTATTTTTTTCCAACTTTGGTCAGAAGAAATCACAGGAGATCTTTCAAAAGCTCAGACTGTGTTTTGTACAATTAAATCCTCCCAAAGCATTTGTTTATGCTATTTCCGCACACATGAAAGTCTCGGTTTCACTGTGTCAAACGTTTCCCAAACATTAACATGAGAAGTTTAACTGAGCCAGACAGTTAAGGCCATAATTGTCGCAATAAGCGTGCTTTATCAGGACACAGAGAAGGGGCTTTGAGGATAACGTTTCATGGATAATAATTAAGAAGATACCGGTAACTGCTTGGACTGAGCAACTTCATGTTTAATTGCTTAAATCAACTTGATGAGTTGTGCTTTAAATCCATCTGTCTTTGTATTGCATCCGCTATCTGACATTTTGGAAATGCACCCTAAAAGTCTGAGATTCTCACTTCCTGGAAGAAAATCCAAAACAGCATAATGTATGTCACAGACAAAACAGGATGATTTCCTTTCATATCCAGGCATTAAAATTACTAACCACAGTAACAGAAATATAGTTGTTATTCAAAAGGTTTCAACCGCTACAGCAAATGTTCCATTTTAAACAGAACCTGCATAAACCTCAATACCGTTTGGCTGGAAAAAAGAGATTCTGCAGATAAAACAGTCGCCTACCAAATTCCATGCGACTGTACAATTCAGAAAATGGTTCAAATTAATACAAGTGCCAAAACACAACCGATAATCAAAAATAGAAATGGGCAGTCCGGCTCATCGGGTCTGATTTGTAACAGACTATCTGCTGCTTATGACCTTTACAGATGAAAGCAAAGAGCTGATTTCAGATTGTTACAATTGCAGCAATTAAATAAGTGTGGTTGGGCGATGGTATCTTTCACCTCCCCAGTAAACAAATGCAAGCGTTAAATATTCCTCCAGGCATAAGCAAGGGGTGGGGGGGCAGCTTTGTCATCTCACAAAGGCATTTTGGGGAGACCAGAGGTGTTTGGAGGAACACGGAGATGCCAAGGTTGGGGTGGGGGGCATCAAACTCAGGTCCTGTTAGTATTCCCTGGCAAACACAACCTAATTTCCCGTGTTACCCCCATCACAGGAATGGATTTGACCCCTATTGGCCCAAATCCCAAGCTTCAAGTCTGTGTCCATAACGAGCACAGAACTAACCTGAACTATCATATTCATGGAGGATGGGGCAACAAGAGTACCTCCCACACACACACACATTCACACGCTCATTCATTTCTATGAGAAAAATACTAATGCTAACTATGACAACCTTAACCCCTACCCAGCCCTAACAATAACCACAAGAGTTTTTTTTTTTTTTCATTGCAGTCACAGATTTTTATAAAATAGAGTTTTCCCATATAAGGTAAAAAAGAAAAAAAAACGGGTGTTCATCACATTTGGTCCCCACAAGGTAAGGTATACCTGGACACACACACACATGCATAAACCTACACCACTGCAGGCTCTCTGGGCATCTCGACAACTGACAGGCTTGTTTTTTGGGGAAGGTGAAGGTATGTACTGTACTGTTCATTTTTCATTTGCTGTGGGATAGCCAATAGTTGGCCCTCACTTCACCTACACCAACACCTACACCACATGTGTTGGTGTCCACTTCTGGACACCAACACATGGACATGTGCTCTTCCGTAAAAGCTCTTGAGTGCCTGAAAGTGGCCATAGACCAATTGCTCTGCTGAATTCCAGATAATACCTATTTAAGTAATTATGACAACAACAAATCAGGATCTCACAGAAACCATATTCGGGTTATGATGAAGCGGAAAGGCGTCTCCAAGGGCCCCACAGTCAAATCCCACTGGCTCTCAGTTTACAACAACTAACATGTGCCCAATAGGCTGGGATTTTCTCGGTAGAAATTACCGGCACAAATAAACAAGGCAACAATTACCCCCCCCCCCCCCCCATCGTAAGTCAACAATGTGCAGAGGTCAGACGCTCTGCTCGTTTACTCAGAACTAATTATCGTTAGGGCCCGTGGGCAGCTGCAGGAAATGACACGGCAAAAATATTTGATGTAGATACCGCCGCCGTTTGATCATGAAAGAGTGACCTTTCCGGGTAATTCCGCAGACAGGCACGATGGCGACACGTGCTCACACTCTCGTACCGTCAGTGTAATGTCGGTGTTTGGGATGATGCATAGAGTGAGGAGCAGGCTTTAGCAAAGACTTAAAGGAGCTCCTTGTTAGGAAAAAGATTTTTACATTGATGGTCAGTCAGGTATGGGTAACAGATGCGTCGCCTCCTCGTGGTGTGGCTCATACCAGTGCTGCTGGCCACTGGCTGGAAAATTAGTGTAGCAAATTGCTGGACAAGAGCTGTGTGCTTCAGGGGGACTGCGGAGGCGTGGGAGGGACGTCTGAGGGCCAGTCAGCATGGTCTAGTAGATTCATCCAAAAGGAACAGCGGTTAGATGCCATCAATCACAGGAAGTGATCTCCTACCACTGACTGTTGTCTACAGCAATGCGGAGTAGACTTAGCTTTGATCTGGAGTAAGTAACTCCAACTAAAAAGGTCAAATACATTTGAATATCCAACCCCATATCTGAGGTATTCCCATATATATATGGGATATATTTAACATCAAAGGTTTGTAATGGAGGCTGCAAATTCAGGACTGCACAATTTCTCGGAGAGAAAGTTTAATGTCAGGTGAGAGATAGAGCGACAGCTCATGGTCTGTTGTTCTGAGGATCCGAGTACCTTTAACCAGAAACGTGCAGAGGCTAAGGGAATTACTGCAGCTACTGTGTGGAGATGCCTTCACAGTCATTTTCACCATGTTTACATAAGTTGGCCGGCAACTTGTACAGTCCCCCTTCGTGCCAAAACAATGGCTTAATAACATAGTCCACTTAATTGTGTAATTGAGTTATTTAAAAGTGCTGTTTGTTTTTACTGAGGCCATATCAAAAGCTTTAAAAATTGCCATGGTTAAGTTCACAGAACATTAAGTTTAAAGGACACTTGCAGATATTAAAAAAAAGGTGGAAACAAGGTCTGTATATATCTGGAAGCTATGATATGAAACCTAAATAGTGTGTTAAATTTGGATAAAAGTACAATGGAGAGTAAATGTTATACTAATCACTAATTGGTTACTGTTCTTAGCTTTGGAAATACCATTGGAACTGCTATTTTTATGCATAGGGAACTTATTCAACTTAAAACAGGTATCAAATATTTCATAAGATATAGAAATGGAGTTTTAATGGAGAAGATCTAGGAGTTTGAGTGTGAAATCTGACGAAGGACATAGCTTATGAAGATAACGAACAAATTCACACGTTATTTAACATGTCTGCTTCAGGTCGCACGTCTTCGTTCTTCCTTATCCACACGCTCTCCATGCCTTCTTCCCATTTCTCCCACAACACAGATGATATCTCACGGTTAGAGCTCACCAACAAGCCAAACCTTTCTGGTTTCTAAGGGGGGATTCTAAGGGTGAAGAAAACCAGGAAGTAAAATCAAGCATACAGTATAAAATCACATCCATGCTTCTATTTAAAAGTTCGGAGCAAGCAAAATACAGAGACATTTCAAGGCTTGGAACGAGTCCAGTGCTTGCTCAGAGGGTAATCTATGGCATGTTATGATCTTTGACAGAGGTGTGAAGGATATACATGAAATTGCCTCAAAGGTAATCATGGATTACTTAACAACAACCAGACCGTAACGGACCACTTGTAACAGGTAATTGTAAAGTCAGAAGATGACTGAGGAGAGAATATTTAGGTTAAGTTACCTGAAATGAGAACGTGCTGTTGAAGAAGTCTTTTAAGTTCTTAGTTCAAACACCTCAGGCCTTGCTGTTTGGCGATAGCCGTGAAACTTCATTTCGGTGATGTCACTGGGACGTAATCAGATTTCTTTCTATTTTTTTGCAGCATGCAGCTTGGGGGTACAATCTCTGCATCCTGTGCAGACGACATCATGACAGGGAGAGTGTTGTATCAATATAGTCAGACCATGACCACTTGAAATAAAGAGAGGCTTTTTTTATGAAGTGGGCTTGTGTTGCAGAGGATGGGAGAACAGGTAGCAACAGGTATTAGCTTCTCTAAGTGAACTGTGCACCAGTCAAATGATGTCAGTCAGTCACATGGCAATTTAACATCTGAATTTCCCTTCCTTTTTTATTTATATTTTGGAGCACAGAATATATCCAGTTTGACACTTTTAATTGCTAGTGCCAAAATGTGTTTATTTCCACATTAGTAAAATGTGTAGCATGTTCGTACTTGAATTTATCATTGTGCAAAATATCTCTCCATGACATGCACCGTCACGTGACATTTTCGTCAAGCCTACCCCCATCTTACCACCACCCTCTCAGTTAACTGACACTTCCAGTGAAAAGGCTAAACTTCCTGTTTTGACAGTTCCCCATTAAAAATTTTGATTGTACAATGAATGTTTGCCTGTTGTGTTCTGCCTTTTGACTCCAGTAGATTTTCCAATCAGCCACATCATTTTTGTCCTTCCTGAGCAGATGCGTTTTTGATCTTCAGGGGTCATTTTTGAAATTTGTCATATCATGGAGGACTTCTTCAGGAGATACAAACTTTATCTTTGTGAATCTAAAATCAATCTTTCATTCATAATTAACTCACTTAAATGTTTCTTTATTCTTCATAGTATAAAATTTTACTCTAAATTAACTCTCTAAATCAGGGGTCACCAACTCCGGTCCAGGAGAGTTACTATCCAGTAGGTTTTCTGTCCCACTTGGCTTCTGATGAGCCACACCTGCTCCTGGTATTTACCTGAGAACATGTGTGGCTCATCAGAAGTCAGGTAGGATAAAAAACCTACTGGATGGTAGCTCTCCAGGACCGGAGTTGTTGACCCCTGCTCTAAATTAATCCCATTCATTTAAGTCATTTCCAGGATAAACAGTCGGACAGCTTTAACACAGCACACTGGCACAGAGTATGCAGTAACTGTGCCGTCAACATTCACTCAGGCAAATGAAGCAGTCAGATTGATTTCCAAACACCAAAAACTCATCAAATAGTTTGACTTTTTGCTTTCTCTCTCCTTCACCTCTCACATGCTAATGAGGTGCCGCGATATAAAAAAAATCAGAGGGTCATTTAGGTGGTAGCTTAGCTGATGCTAAAACCAACAAAAAAAACACACACACACACAAAACTCTCGTATGGAGAGTACGATCTGGTATTCATTTGACGGTTCTGAGTGAGATACAGCGTGAACACCTGTTTCCCATTTCCCGCTCTCATGCCGCGTAGCGTCAGCTCGTTTTATTGGAAATCTTGTTCATATATTCCTGTTGAGTCTTTTTTTCTCTTTTTTTGACCTTTACCGAGTCCCTGGGGACTCCCTGCTGGCACACAGAGGAAGTTATGGGTTGGTCGACAGTCTTGACTTCAGAGACTCGTCGGACTGGATGTGACAGCAGATTGCTGTTTGAGTCATTTTCACCTTCCCATCTGCGGTCCCTCTGTTCGCTTTAACCCAGACCCTGTTTAACCTCACGTTAAATCAGCCAGTCCCTGTCAAAGAGATTCCTTTAAATTAAACGTATTCCTAAATAAACTGCTTATTACAACCAACCCAATGTTTGACACAGAGCACTTACAACAAAGTTAATGTTTATTCATTGTTGTTAATGATATTTTAATGTAGAGTTCATAACTAAGGCTGTGGGGTTCTATAAACATTGGTCTTAGGGTGATTTGCAAGGGCCGTGTTTGTGAATGGTTTGTGGTGTGTGTAGCTAGGGCAGGCTGAGGTTGGAATACAGGCCACGAATCTGACCAAAATCTTCGACAGAGGAGTGTCTATAGTGCTGTGTTCGAGATTCGGATGCATTCATCCCATGGATAGTGTGAAGCGAAGTATGTTGAAGCTACCTCACATAATTCAGAAATGCATTCGGGGGATGCAAAAACTGCTCGTTAACGCATCCTGACCGCATGTATGTGCTGCTGATTGTCGCGATTCCTCTTTCCGGAAGAGCAAAAAACATGGCGGCGACGTTTCGCTTGGCGCTACACGATCCTGCCAACATTTCGCATAAATGCCTCTGAGGTAGAACAGAGATCACTGACTTACAAGATGGGAATACCACAGTGTTTCTGTTGTTCATTCAGTCTTGTGGAGAGGGGGATGACGTTTTCCGAAAAAGCACGGAGTGTTCCAGGATTAAAAAAAGAAAGGGATGATCTGGAGCTGTCGTAAACAGCATATCACGGGCTGAACAATGCCACATTTCTTCTCATTATTAAACTGTCTGGAGCCACAAACCATTAAATTATCCAAAGCTTTGGATCTGAAATTTACAGCTGAATGTGATTTTTTTTACTCTGTTGTTACGGTTCTAAAATGTTTAACATGTATTTTAACAGGGAAATACCTAAAGCCCAATGGGGCCACAGGTACTGAATTGAAAACGGACAACTTGAATAAATACAGCAAGTCAGGTCTGACTGACGTTTCCAGTCCATTGATTCAATACAAAGAAAATATTTACATTGTACTTGAGTGAGAGTTTTTTTAACTATCAGTCACCTACCCAGTTTTCACTGACAACAAAAAAATTGCTTAAGAGAAACAACTATTAATTTAAATATATGTTACACATAAAAATTAAAACGTGGTTGGCAAGTCATAAATTCTGTGCAAGGTTACGTGTGGAAGCTGCTCTCATTAAATTGAAGTTGATGCGCACAAATTGTTAATTGATAGTGGCTTTTTCCACATCACACAGGAAATATGATGATGTGTATATGCTTCACAAAAAGAAAGATATGTGGAAATAAGAACGTAATTTAAATTTGAGCAGAACATCTGAGGGGGGGGGACGCAACAAATTTAACATCCTTTAACATAATGAAAAACATTAAGTACATCTGGCTTAAGAAACCTTGGTTTTCAGGACCCCTGACTGGCTAATCCATCCAGTAAATTCGAACACATGGGCATTTAGCATCACTGTGCAAGATCTTAAGGGTTTATATTTACATGTTTTATTTGTGTTTCATTTTTATTAATATGTCATCCTCAAACCAGTGACGGCAGCATGTTTGACATTGAGAGTACAGTAACATGGGCGTCATGTTGGGCAAAATGCAATTTCAGACAAATTGTTTAACCCAAACCCTGACTGATTTAATCGATTAAATAGATTTCTGCAGCCTGATAGTAGGGAATTTGCTGGAAGGCACAAATGTGAAGGTGGGTTTTTTGTCAAGAAAGTTCCGGACCTTGAGACATCAGTGATGTAACCCTGTTTAATTCGGTAATCAAATCTCCAGGAGAGTAACGAAAAAGCAAACTGTCTATTGCAAACTTCCTCTAAAAATGTCTTGGGGGGAAGTAGATGAAAGCATTTTTGTTTTCCCAAAGGACTGTTTTTGTGGATACAGTTGAATTTCAGAGAGAGACTCCAGGATTAAGCTTAATTCGAGGTAACCCAGTAACTTATAATATTCCATTAAATGTTTTGCAGAGCTTTTGATTAATGTACAATACGTTTCGTGTGTGTGCATTTGAACGCGAGTGTAGAAGGTCAGGCATGTATATATCACACATTGATCACAAACCCAGTTTTCTTGGTTATTTGCTGTGTCTGGATCATTCTGGCAGCAACTTTACTGCAATTAAAAAAAAAAGAAATTCTTGCAATATAATAAACATTAGATCATAAAAGGGGCAAACTGTTTAAATGCCTTATGAATGTGACCATAAACATCTGAGATAGAATCAGACATAATAATAATAAGTATTAATATTATTATTATTAATAGTAGCCTTGGATATATGCTGTGCATCATATCTGGTTTATCATTATTATTGTTTCTTAAAACTAGAAGCATCTTCACAATATGTAAAATTTTAATAAAATTATGGTGTTCTGCTTTGATTTAGAATAATAATTTACTGCATCTGGAATTAGGAATTGTGTTTCAAGACCAAAGGCAGGGAATAGTCTTTTAAAAAAGAAACTGATATTTCTGCCACTAATATGTTTAAGATGAGGTCTGCTTTGTAATGAGCATTATTTTCCCAATCTATCAGACAAAACATCTTCTCAGTCTTCTGCGACCATTAATAGAGGCGTAATCATAAGCTTCCTGCATGGACCCTCCCCGCGATGAGACCCCCCCGCCCCCGCTTTTGATGTACGAGTGTGACGTACCGAAGGGCGAGAGCGGGCGAGTGGCCAGACAAGAGCACCGGCGTCAAGCTGATTATTAGCTAAGAGGTGCATAGTGTAGTGTGCGAAGTGGCTGTCGGGACCGTGATCTCCGGAACAAAAACACTGAAGATAAATCGAGAATGAAAGACTGATATTCAAACTCTTACCCCCAATCAAAAGGGCTCATTTCAAATATGAAGAAACTGTATGAATAAAGTAAAACTCATTTATATGGATATAAATATCCTTTCCCTCTCTTTAACTTTGCTAAGTTCATTTAGTGAAGTGCCCCATGGACATATTTGATACCTGTATCAGAACATATAGACAAACAGTGCACACATTAACAGCAACCTGCCCATTTGCATGCGGGACAGTCTGTTGCACTATAACCTCGCACATAGGACTGGCCAGTTATCCACTCCTTTGCAAAGCTCACAATATTTCCATCATATTTTGACATCGCATTATACGTTTACGGTACATTGTATGTATGTATTTGTTCAGAATTGTATGCATATTGATTGTCTTATTGACTAGTACCTTAATTTGTATTTGTGTTTTGTGTTTAATGGCAGGGAGAAGTATATGCCGAGTAAGATTTCTATTATATGTTGTAGCTGAGTGTTTGCGTGTGACAATTAACTCTTGAATCTTGAACCGTGTCTAGAAGGGTTAGCGTGTCGCAATGTTCTTCCATAGCTGCCGCAGGGGCCTCGCCCGCTCTCTCTTGCGGCAGGCATGCTCCTCCTTTGCGGCACGCCATTAGTTCCACAGCATCTCTCTCTACGGACCCGGACACGCAGCTCAGCCTTCCTGCAAGTCGAGAGCTGCCTCCGCAAACAATGATGCAGTACCTAATGCGGCTTGCCGGGACGCTTGGTTGGCCATGAATGGCCACCTTTCTCTGTGTTAAAAGAAGCCTTCGCTGTGAAGTGGCGTCAAGGCGGGGCACCATCGGTGCCTTGGTCTGCCCAGGCAAAGACATCCCCCCCGGCCCCGTCTGGCCAGTCACTTCTGCCGGTCCGAAACGGGCCCCTCGCTTCGATATAACCCACAGAAACTGCAGCATTTGTTGGTTTCATTTATTACTCCGTGACTCAATAGCATATTCAGGTTCACACATGAAAGTGATAAGATTTATGCAAGAAAGTGATGATCTAAAATATAATCAGTACAATTATAAATGTTGTACGTAAATGTAATATATACAACTTATTTAGTTGATTATAGAATCCAAATCAACTGACCTAAATAAAATAGCAGAATTAATTATCAATCAATCTTCCACAAAATTTACCTACTGTGGGGTCACAATAAATTTATATAAATGAACGAACTTAATCTTAAACTATTTCTGTATTATTTATATGTAAAATATAATGTATTGTATTAGAATAAATACAGTAGCTTGATCTATAAATAATTTGATGATCTGTGGCATGTGCTGTTGAAAAGTACTTCGAGTTGCTTCTGCTAAATTATAATTCATAATTCTCAGTTTTTTATTCATTCTTAGCATTATAAAAATCTGAAAAAGAAACATACAGGTTTAATAGCACATGATTTTCAATTAGCAAATTTTCAGACAACCATTTAAAAATGGGATGCGATAATAATAATAATAATAATAATAATAATAATAATAATAATAATATTAAAGTAATAACGTTACTAGTTTTTTGGATGCTGTTTGCTTTTGGATTTTAGCAGGAGGAAAGCCTGTGTGTGTGTGTGTGTGTGTGTTAGTCAGTAACAGGAGCAGAAACAGAGAGACTGATATGGACAGGGGACTCGCTGGCCCCCACAGAACCACACAGTGGGGGGACGGAGGGCTACAGGCCACGGGCCTGTATTTCACAGCCTGGTGGCTTCCACTGAGTGTGACTGAATTCGCTAAGAGAATGCAAGCACATACCTGCGCCCCCCCCCCCCCCCCCCGCGGGGGGGGGGGGGTGGGGGGGGCCCCAAAGAGGGTCTGAGCCATAAACTCCTCCCATAAACATTATAAATTATTATTACTCTTATCGTTATCGGCGCAAAAATATGGCAGACGTGCCTGCAGTTTTACATGGAAGCTCACTGGGTGCGTTTAATTCGGCATATCCTTCAGGTGCAGCAATGGCGGGCTGTTATCCTGACGCGGAGTGTGTAATGATAAATCCGCTGGCCGGTAGTATTCCACAGCCTCTCCTTTGCCGTATGAGCTCCTGCCTTCCGCTCTGTGTTAGATGCAGTTAGTTCGGACTAAAACGATTCCCCAGGGAGCGTTTAACCCCCAATCCCCCTTTAATTTCATTGGCTGTCACTCTGATTCAATGCATCCATTTACTTCCCGGCCATAAGGTAATATCACAATCACAATAAATGATTCTATGATCTACTAAACTGATAAATTTACGCTTATATTAACGCAGATACATCTTATGCCCCCCCCCCCAAAAAAAAAAATCAAGGGACTATTAAGATACTGTAGTATCTATATATTGTATCTATAATATATATATAATCTATATCTATAATACACACATCACTCTTCAACTGCATATGCATATAGCCTAATTGCGTATATACATGTATTAGATGTCCTACTTAAAAACCTACCACTGAATGCAAGTAGGCTAAATGAGCCATAATTTGCGTATTAAATCAGTATCAGAACAAGTAATACATCAACGCCAAAATACCATTGTTAGAGTAACCCAAATAAACAAAGTATCTGAGAAATATTTTAATGTGCTGTACTGTAAATAGGGCAATTTTTCACTGCTTAGAAAATTACTCTTTCACAATATAATCGCACAATATAATCGCAATTATCGTAATGTTAGTGTATGCATGTTAACCACTAATTCGTGTCTTCCTGCAGGAAAATTTTAATGCAGCTTTTTTATTTATTGAACTGCAAATGGAGCATTTTAATCAATTCATCTTTCCCAGTTGTGCTACACAGCCGTGTAGCGGAACAATCATGGCAACAGCACGGATACAAAATCTATACTTTTGAGGCAACGTAAAATTTTATTTAGAAAAAAATATTTTAATTACAATTATTACTGATTTGTTTAATGTGTTATTTGTTATATGGAAACGTAAATTTGACGTTTTAAGGAACAGCTATTTTATATATGCACAGTTTGGGTAATGTAGTAAAGCAGCATTAACAAACCAACTAAGATCTGGCGTTAGCTAATTTCACATCAGCGTCCTACAGACAGCAGTCACTGAATGACAGGGAAGGAAGTTTAAAAAGATCAATCGACAAGCAGCCGTTGATGTCCAGTGCATCACTCATCACAACAGGTACCGCCTTAGTGCTTTTCAACAGACCGTTTGGGGTCGAATTCCACAGCAACACTGCCACCTACTGACAGATTGATTTTAAAGTGCTTTGCGTGTATGCGAGTCTGGTTTTTTTGTGTGTTCGCAGGTTCAGGAAAGTTTTTGTTTTCCTGCATTTCTCAGCGCGCCCGTCTGAATTAAATTCAAAACGTCAACCTTATTTTGCTGCCTTCGAAAAAGATTCTTATATTCACCTGTTTTTTAAAAAAAAATGACTTTGTGGTCGCTGAATTGTAAGGGCGGCAAAAACATCCATAAGTAAACAAAAGTTGGGACGGATCGTTTATAAGAATGCACGTTAATATGACGTACACAGAATTGGACAGGTTACATCCGTCTTGTCCTATTGTTTCCCCGGTGAATTCTTTTATTTCTTTTGTATTTCTATTTTTTCATAATAGTGTAGTTTTGTCCAGGGGGCAACAATGGAAATGTCCACTATTTCTCAGTAACTGTCCACAAAAAACAAGGTAGAAGTATGTAACCTCTCTCCTAATGCTGATTGGCTGTCTATGTAGAGTCTAGTTATAGCTCCATGCGTTTTGGTACATGGAACGGGCCACATGTGATGCCACGTTCAAAGAGACACCTGTATTTGTACTGGCATCGAGCTGCACAAGGTTAAACACTCCGCATGTGCACGCCACATTCACACCTGACCACGTGTCCGTCATCACGTGGGCCACATGGTGAGCTGTAGTGAAATTCCATGTAGATGCAGGCTAGTGAGTTGGCAGGCGGTGTGGTGACACGTGGAAACCAACGTGCGACGTGGAAGGAACCAACATCACAAAGTGGCCCAAAACCCATGACATATCATCTTAGTAGTGCACAATTCATAGCTGACAAAACTCATCAAGATCTAGACAGGACCTGCAAGATGTTCTCTCCTCCAAGGTCCATTAAACGATAACAATTGCATTATCGAGACAAATTTACTTTTACATTTCATGTGCTGCTGTGCAGAATCATTCAGACATCCATGTCTTGTGTGATTGTTCCGCGTCTGACTTTGCACAAAGATCAGCTCCATATAGACCCCTCAGAAGTGAAGAACACGGCACAGGGTGACCCCCTTTCTCTCAGCTAACATACATTCTCAGCAACCCGGTTCCTGTGGATTAGTTGCATGATTGAATAAGACTGGACTGGATCTATTTGGTCGACTTTCCAAATAAAAAAAAGTCTGTTTTACTTGAGGGGTTTTTTGAACCCAATTGAAGCTATTTTTGTCCCCTAGGATTTACATAAACGCTTGGCCAGAACAGCCTTTGAGAGGCCTGAGTTGACCAACAGCATTGATGCGTGACCACTTCTGATTGTATAAAGGACATGCAGAGGGAGCCTCTGGGGACGCTGCCTTTGGGTGGTTCAGGAGATTGCAGGCCAGTGTGCAATTACTTAAAATAAGCTCTTGGAGAATGACTTAATGTCTGTCAGGCCTGGGATTCTCAGCATGCGCAAGTGTAAAATGTGCATTTAGGGAACCCTCCACGTTGTGCAAAATGTGCATTTAGGGAACAGCCCATGGCATTGTCACAACTGATGAAGAAGGAAAGATTTACTGAGTAAATTGTTAGCACTGGGGATTATGAAACAAAAAATGAACAGGGCATAAATCTGAAAGTGGTGAAATACCATTTTTTGGTCATGCCCCTGATTAAAAGTAACAAATGATCACAAAATAAAAACTTAGTTATTCAATAAGGAGGGGTGTGTGACATAGAAGACATTTTGTGTAACCCAGTAAAAAGCTATAAACAAGCTGTCTGTGAACCCTTGCTTCTCTCTTCTCCTCAGCAGCAGAAACATGTTTTCCTACATAATGTTTTAAGAACAGACAGTGACCTTTAACACATCAGTCAACCTCCCCAAGATAGAGCTAAAATGGAGACACCTGCACATGGAAAGAAAACGTTTGAATTCAAAAAGGTTTCCTATGATGCAAAACTTTGTATTCATGGCTGACCCAAAGTTTAACATCTGCATAAGTAGCAACAGGAGACGATCGACACCATTTTGGTCATGTGATAAAACGACCTCAGAAATGGCACTTGTTCCTGGAGATCTAACACAATCTAGACGACTTTGGTTTGTTAGTGACTTAGTGAATAAAGCAAACGAAAAATTATTAGAGCAGGTTAACCAAACAAAAGCATTTATAACTCTATGAGTGATTTTGATAGAAAGCGAGTTTGAAAAATGAAATATTGTATCTAAAGAACCAAAAACCAATCAAAATCAAATTAAATTTGATTTTCAATATAATTTTGATTATATAAATAATCAAAATTATTTATATATCCTGGTCAAGGTTCTGTGGTAAGGAAAATTTATCAACATGATTTCATTGAGAAAAGGCCAGCGGATAGATTGAACAGAAGTCACTCTTTCCTTTTTGATGAATGGGAAGTTTTGCCTGTTATTTCTACCAATTGAGCCCTGGGTTTCCGCCACTTTTAGAGCTGAGGTCCTAGTTATAATATATAAAAATGTCTACAGGAAGCTACTTGGCTGCTGTGTAGCTGCCGA
The DNA here is from genome assembly GCA_019775895.2 of Stomatorhinus ivindoensis. Taxonomy (NCBI): domain Eukaryota; kingdom Metazoa; phylum Chordata; class Actinopteri; order Osteoglossiformes; family Mormyridae; genus Stomatorhinus; species Stomatorhinus ivindoensis. The sequence continues at coordinate 22,478,036 of JABFEB020000026.1, forward strand.
CGATGTCGCTTCCCTGACCGCACACAAAAATGCAGTCCGATCCCCACGTAATGTCAACACACTGGAGGGTTTTTGCAGACGATGTTTGTTTGCAGATACCTGAAGCTGCCAACGCACAGGGGCGCTTTCTTTCGCGACACAAACTCTACCTTTAAAGAAGCTTGCGATTTCGCCCAGCCAACGTTACATCATTCACACAAATATCTTGTTTAAAACCGAGGAACCTCCTGTTGTATATTTTATTTGGCCATGAACATGCCTGACGTCCAATACATCACATATCCTTTGGTACGACTATTTAATGTAGAAACTCCAAAACTCACAAATGCAGTATGACCGAATGTTCCAGAGATGAACCACTATACTAAACAGGCAATATATCTCTCCCTTCTGCAAACAGAAATAGATTTCATTGAATTGTTTGATAAATTTGACCCAAGATTTCCAGTTGCCGTTATTGGAGTTCCTACTGTTTTTCTGTCTGTTGGTGGCCCAAACCCTAATCACCCCAAACTCCCAAGGAGACCATAAATTATGCCAAAGAGATGGAGGTTTGTGTTCCTAGTGCTGGAGTGTACCGAATTTTCAGCAGTGTATTTTGACAACCAGGGCATTAAATCATTATTTTATGACAGACAGGGAAACTCGTAGATGTTCATCGCGCTGATTTATGTTCATTTGGGTCTGGGGGATACTATAATTTGGGACTAATGTGAAAACAGATGGATAGAGATACCAAAGGGCAAAGTGACCTATACATTCTCACTGCCGTGTGCAAATGGCATCCATATGCTGCAGTAGCTTTTCCAGTCACCATCTCCATTGCAAATATGTTGTGCTATGAATTCTAGAATCTGGCCTTTTCAGAGTTTGCAATCTTAAAAAACAATCTGTGGACAAAAACCCGAAGATAAAACATAGCGTGTTTTATGGAAAGGCCGTCAAACAAGGATTAAAAGTAACAACAAACATGACCATTGCACGATATGGGAAGCTGGGGCTGTATTACTGTCTTTTCTTAAGGTTCTGTACCGTAGAATTGTTTTGCGCTTGCTTTGGCTCATGGCAGAGGTTTATTTGTCATTCGGAATCATGATGTAACCCTGGAAATTCTTAGTGAGTATATTAAACAGCCAGCTGTGAACTGGAACAGGTAAAGTTTGTGAGTTTGATCTCTAACCCTCAATTAGGTTAAAAGTTTATTCATACTTCTGAAGGTTCACTCATTTTTCCACTCCTCACAGGTCTCCTGATGCCTGGTAGTTCGCTGATTGTGTTCCTGAGATAAGGGGCCGTGGTCTTTTTTTCCTTTTTGACAGGAGCTGAAGTCTCAGTTTTTGTACTGACATAATATGCCGAATGATGAAAAAAAAAGACTTGCATTCAGTACATGATAGGATCATCCGTGTCCCTTATTCATTCGTTTTGTTCTATCGCTACTTTCGTTGTTTTGTGGAAATCGGTATCACCTCACAATCAGATACTTATTTTCCTCCAAAGTAGGCGGCTTTCTTTTAAGTGCTAAAAGAGGCAATGCCGTTGCACGCCAAATTAAATCGAGCTGGGCAAAATCAGAAGGGTTTATTCATTTAGTCTGTTTCACTTCCATCCCTCAAGGTCTTCAGCTAGTTCATTCACCAATACTCACGTGATAGAAATTCACTTTGAGTCCTGGGTTAGCTATATCACATCGGACACACTTCATGGAGTCGTCTCAGGTTTCATCCCCGCCTGGGGCACACGTGAATGCGACATACACAAATAATACATCCCTGACTGTGTGAGTGAACATGAAAGCCTCTCACAGAATCCAAAAAAACAACTTTAATAATAAGTGACTAGTATCGCATCAAGGGCTATTGCTAAATGTAGTTGTTCTCCCTCATAAATACAACTTTTATGAACGTTACAGAATGAATTTCACACTCAGAGTTCACATGATATCTTAACAGGGCTCGTTGAAAGAAGATCTGACAGGGTGGTAGAATTTTTTTGTAGTTTTTTGAGCAGGAAGGCCTAAGAGTGCTGTACTATAGAGCACAGAAATTAGCGAATGTCTGCTCAGCCAGATGTCCAGAGATTCACTTTTCTCCTTCGAGACATCGCGATGCGTTCAGACCATCGACCACTGCAGCCGGCACGCACGCTTCAGAAATCCCTCCTCCTCCCACTCTCTCTGCTCGGTGAGAAAACTGCAGATGTCACCGGGTTGAGTTTGGCTGGAATTTCTCATTTTCCATCTGAGGAAAACCACTCGACCCATTGGCTCCTTCGAGTAGGACAAACTGAGCTGCAGGATGGGCAGTGTCTTGGGGGAAATTAGGCGCTTTCTAATGTCCATTTTCTGTGTTTTGGCCATAGGTTCTTTACCAAAGGCCAAGGTTTCAATGATCAGGACATGGGATGGGGCTGACTCAATCCCTCAAAAAATATTACTGGAACGAGACACGTGTCGTTTTTAGAAAATTTGGGATTCCTTCTTTTCTCTGCTGCCTAATACCTCATCATTTTTATTTGAAGAAAAGTACCAGTGAGAATAGAAGCTATGTGATGTTTCTGATGTTGTGATGTTTCTGAATTGTGATGGATGATCTAATGATGTTTATTCACATTTACTTTCAGTCATGTGGAGAAATGTTAGAAAATTAAGGGTGAAAGTTTTTGACCAATGAGGAAACTTGGGAATCTAGAGTAAACCTTGGTACAGTTTTGGCATAAGGTGCTCAGATAAATAACTAAAAGCTCCTTGATTCGGGGGAGGGTGGGCACCTCTGGACCTCAGGTGGACAGCATGTTCCCTGGGGGGGGGTTACAGTATATCTCTGTCACCTGATGTTGCATAAAGGCCCTCTGAGTCAAGCATACACACAAAACAGTGAAAAATTAAACATCATCTGCCTCCTTATACAACCGTACATCGACACTCCCCACCACTCACACTTGCATTTCCAAAATAATTTCTAGAGCAGGATGTTGAGGATTCATCGGAACCTCATTGAACTTCAACACTGAACCTTGGCTGATGCATTAGAAAAGCCTAATAGTATCCTAGTAAACTCACTGAGGCTTGTCTTGGAGGTAGTTGCAGGCTTTGCCTCAGGATTCAGGACTCATAGTCAAATCAATGAGAATGGGGACGACGCAGACTGTCACCGCAGTGTGTCTGCTGTGTCATAAACCGAACCAATGAGAATGGGGACGACGCAGACTGTCACCGCAGTGTGTCTGCTGTGTCATAAACCGAACCAATGAGAATGGGGA
>JABFEB020000026.1:22481396-22495555 GCA_019775895.2 Stomatorhinus ivindoensis
CGACGCAGACTGTCACTGCTGTGTCATAAACCGAACCTTGCGCCTTTGTAGTTGGGGTCGCAGAAATATGAGCATTTCCAATCACCGTCACACCTTTTCCCTATAATTAAGTGCGGCTGTACAAGCAGACACCAGGAGCAAATTTCCATAACTATATTTCAAAAGTGCTGTTTGCTTCTAGATGGCTACCCCATGCTGGATAAGTGGATTTATGGCAGATGGACAGATGAGTGTTTGCTTCTACCTCTGACAAACATGGAGAGAATTTCTACTTTGACAACAAACACTGCTGATTTCCACGACCATGAGAATTCCATCTCCTCTTTGCTGAAAACCTGTTCATTATTTTCTCACCTGTTTCCTTGTGACTAGACTTTCATCCGCCTCCACGAAAATCCCTGTCAGTTTGCCATAATTTAACTGCAGTGACTGTAATTGGCATTATTTCAGTTCCTTTTAGAGGCAATGGATTTCAACTGTACTGCTCAACTGGCAACAACGCAGTGCTTTGAAACTGACATTAATATGTGCACACACCTGTGTTTCCAGCATATTTATCAAAATAATGGGTGTTCTCATGTTGGTTTGCCAGATCTCCGGGCAATGATCTCAGTGAATATGTCAGGTTCATTGCCAGGTTTGGGTTTAGCCACCTCTCTCGCATCCACTCACCGTACCACCATTTTCCCATTTTTAGCTGCATGCTGCATTTATATAGCACTGAAGGCCAGGCAGTTTAAAGTTGGACACTGCTCTTGTGTTGGCAAACTGCTGTCCAATGACTTCAAAAAGATCTGGTGTGTGTGTGTCTGTGTGTGTGTGTGTGTGCGTGTGTGTGTGTGCCTGTTTTTGAATGCAAGTGTCGGTGTGTGGTAATTATACCCTTTCCACTCTGGGGTGTGTGGCTGTAAACTGTACATTGCGCAAAAAGGAAAGAACAAAATTCAGTGACTTTGACAAATGCATGCCTATTTTATACTTGCAACTGCTGTCGCCGCTACATTCTTTGAAAAGAAGGCAATCAAAAAACACAAGGCGGTTAAAACAGATCGTATCCGTTATATTGCCAATTGATACACATTTATATTTCGTAACCTAAGAACTGTGTTTGAAAATGGTCCTGCAATTGTAAAATTCTACCCATGTGACTGCTTCACCAGTACGTCAATGTTGCATCCTTGTAAGACCTTATGAACAGAAATATGCCACACAGAATGTTTAAATGTGCAGGTATGTGGGAAACATCAGGCCAATGATTATTATCTGGATCCCTGCTCTAAATATAGACTTTTGTACTTTGTTTGACAAACACTGACAGAATCAAACGCTTCCTCTCAAATCATGAAAAGGTCTGTGTTTCTTTTTTGAGACAATAATGGTGTTATAACTACAAGCCATTTCATGTAATGCTCATCAGCTACAGCACTATTTTTGAAGATATATGCCCCTTTTTTAGCAAATGAATCTTTTATTTATATAACTCATATTTCAGATAAGTTTTCCTTTCTAACCATTAAACACTATATGGAGAGTAATATATTGTAATATATTAGTAATATATTGCATTTACTATGCTAAATTTAAGCTGTAATAATCCACTAGCGGCATAACTATAGAAAATGAATAAATGCCAGCCAAACATACAAATATCTCTGACTGGCAGAAGTACGTCACTGTAGGCAGTTTGACTCATGGGTTTATATAGTGCATGAAAGCTCGTGACCTCGCTCCTGAAAGGGCACTGACCCAGGGTCAGACAAGCTGCCTATAGTGAAATCACAGGCTGTGCAGGTGTTACGTGCTTTTGTATGAGATTCCGCTTCCGAAAAAGACAAAAAAAAGTTTTTTTTTTCCATTGGTAAAAAGCTAGAGATCTGAGGGCTGTTTCACAAAGCAGCATTTCCCAGTTAGCTGGATATTTTAAGTCAAACAAGGAATCTGGTCAATATGAAGAGGGGTTAGTGACATTCCTATTGGACAATCCTTACATGTGGTTTAAGTTATCTGGCTAATGAAGAAATCCTACTTTGTGGAATACCCCCCTCCTAGGTTTTGCTGCCTATAGTCTGTCTCTGATTTGCATGAGATATCTAAATTAAAAAACAGATTAATATTAGAAAAATGTCTTACCAAAGCCGGTGTCCTCCATGTTGGTAAAGGGTGGACTTCTGAAGATATCCTGAGCTGACCTCTAGTGGTAAGTGTGAGCTCTGCATGCTGGAGAAGCTAATGCGCCACTCGCATAAGGAACTGGTTAGACCTGCGGTTAGCTCTGCTGTTGCTACAAAATGTAGCACACTTTGAAACATAGCTGCGGCAGTGATGTCTTTAATGATTAGAGAGGGTCAAGCGAAGCTGTACGAGGCTGGCAAGTTAGAGTGGGTGGGACGATTCCAGACTCAGTATTTTAGGGTGTAAATATTGCTGGCTGTAACAATGCCAAGTAAGCATTATGAAAATATCATTAAAGATAGATGGGGAATATAGAATCTTCTCCTTATTATTTTACTAAGATATGTAATTATGTTAAAATATGGCCATTCTTTACCTGACTGCATAGCTAATTATTCATTTAATCAAACTTAATCACATTCATCAAATTGTATTAGCTAAAGATTTTTTAAAATCCTTTCCGCTCATGTAATGACAATACACTACATTATCAAAGAATTATTCAGGCCTGACTGCCGGTTGGTCTCACTAGCTGTTCATCCCGAAGCCCCGCCGTGCTGACAATTTTTCTGCCGTCCAAACGCGCCGTTAGCGCCACCCGACAGAATCGCATTCCAGACAAACGGCCGCTTCCATTTTGACCCTCGTGATATACCAGCTATCATTTTATCTTTTACCAGGGAAGTGACAGTTTTGCGCATACCATCACACACACACACACCCCTTTTTTGGAGCCAAAGATAGTGATCACGTCATGTAAAACCACTTTGTTTGCATCCTTTTGTGTTGGTGGCCACCCATGTTTAACTGGGGTCCTGGCCTGACTCCCGGTGATGAGTTTTCCAAACCTCCGTGCTGGTTGGTAGGCGGACGGGCGGGGTAATGTCTGCCCCTGGGTCCCAGACTGAGAGACTGGCTTTCCCTTCTCCACTCTGCCTGTTTGTTCTCCTCCACCCTGGTTCCTGCTAAGCGCCAGACGGTTCAGGTCAAGGGGGAAGGAAATGACAATCCCAGCTGAAGGCAAGGATGCGATCGATTAACGTCCTGGACCCTGCGGTGGAGAAAGAGGGCTGTGTCTGCTCCTGCCTGCCCGTGAGGCTGCTTCTCTTTCCCGAGCAAAGGCTGGGCTGTGGTGAGCCAAATGCGTGCTCACTGGTGTGACCATGCATATATATATTTCGGTACATGTGGACACCAGCAATATGTGTCTCAGATATGATGAAACATTGTAGCAATGCTGCAATATATATTTTTAAAAAGCTATCCCTATTAATGAATTTTATTACCGTCTCTGTAATAGCTGGAGCAATAGCGTTTGTTTTTCTTAATATACTGATTAGAAGTATGGTGCCTAGTAATCATTAACCAATGGTGTATTCATGTTTGAAAGCTTCGTGACTTTGATGCTGTCATGTCTCAAATAAAATTCGGCTATGATTTATGGCTATTTAGACAAGGTTTTAACAGAGGGCTGTAAGAAATGGAAACACTGCTTTCATCCAAAGCCGGGAGACAACGTTACAGGGGCTTCGTCGACCACTTCTTCTGTTGGCAGATCGGCCCGGCAACGTTGTCAGATGCATGAAGTTCCTTTTCATGGTGCGGATGGACTGTTTTACTTCCAGACGGACCCTATGGTTTCCTGCGGCTCAGAAGGAGAGTTATGCGACACCGACTAATCTCCACCACGAACAGAAACGTGTGTAAACATTGCAACTGTTATTTGTTTCTCCGCTTTTCAGAAAACAATAAAAACATCAATTTCGTCTGGGTGAAGCAGTACACGTTAATCAACGAGGAGATAGGGGGTGATTGGCCCTGCCACCCACATTTACCGTAGATCCTGGCATTTTAGGATATGTTTCTCAGGAAGTGATGTACATATTTTTGGGACAGCTATAAAAAATAAATAAGCTCTCGCTCACTGATTTTATGAAAGTGCACTCGGATGAAAACTGTAGCGTTTTCCGTGTACAGTCATGAAAAATGTCTTTTGGCACTTTTTAATACGTGCAGCTGCATGCGTTTAAATGAAGCAAGTCCTCAGTCCAATTTCAATACATTATCGAGACTTTCTCAACAAGCCCATTCATGTTCACTGACCTGGTTTTACTAGTTTTTTCCTTTTTTTACTGTTTTGTAAATATTTCCTTACAGTAATTTTTAAAGACTAAAATCAACGGTGTTTTCATCAAATTTTTTGTTTTTTGCATATATAACAAAAGACAAAAAAAAATGATCTTGTGCTTTTGTTTTTTGATTAAGATAAAAAAAAACTATTCCTCCACTCACAAAAAAGAGCTCGTTATTCTCATTTCCATATTATTTTTGGATCAAATTTGGCTTTTAGAAACAGTATTTTTTTATTACTGATTAATATCAATAGAACCATTCTGATGATTTTCAGGAGTTTTCAAATATAAAATACCCAGCTGCATAAATTCCTAACAACTATACGTTGCTTTAGACCTGTGTTTCCCAGTCCAGTCCTTGGGGACCCACAGACAGTCCATGTTTTTGCTTAATAGGAACTGGGAGGGAGCAAAAATGTGGACCGTCTGTGAGCCCCTGAAGAACGGGTTGGGAAACCCTACTTTAGATTAGTCCATCAACTAGGCAAATGAATGTATGTGCACAAAATGAGACTCAAACTTAGGTGTGAGATTTTGCCGTCTACATGTATGGCCAGTTCTAGGTACCTTAATCAACTGGCTGTGATCTGACTCAGCAGCCCAGTGAACAGCAAACAGTCTTCATCACCTCCAGTGTTTCCATAAAAGCTTTGGGAAGGTCTACAGTCACTTACCCTCCATTCCTTCGATCTTTCACCCACCAGCAAACCCAGTCAGAATATCTGCCCATGTCCTAAAGCATGACAGGAAGTGACATCGCTTTTTTGAGCTTCTGACTCACTCAATCTCACGTCTACTAACATCTATTAAATTACACACATCAAAAATCATGCAAGTTGCGCTGCAAATTGTACAAAAAAAAAAAAAAAAAAACAGGAAACCCATTTTAGAGAGCAATTTACGCCTTTTTGGACCGGAATCACAGACATTTGCTTTTTCTAAAAAGAACAGCTTGGTCACGCGTTACCTTCCCCATTATCAGGGCAGAAATGGCATCCAAATCCAAGCAGAAGGGCATCATGTCAAGTTCCTCAGTTATATCATGAAACATCAAATTGTTCTACACACTGTACATTATTGGGCCGCATTCTGTGTAACTGAATCTGCCCTGTTTTATATAAAACCATTCAAATGAAAATCAGTATTTGTAGTAATGAGTAACCGAACTGCCAAACCATGCCTACATTGTTTCATGATCCAGGCTTTTTTTTACTGTCCCATTAACTGCAAGTGTAACTGCATTCCCAGTTTTAATATTCTCATTTTTTTCCTGACAACAAAACCCTTTTGTTCCTTGTAAAAGATTATGCCAGTGCTGTTTCATTATTTTTTTTTTTTACCAAACAGGTGTGACCTAAGCGATCTCAGCGGGCTCAGACAGCACAAGCAGGCGTGAGGTGAGGCTGATGTCTGACCCCACGCTGAACATCCTGAAGATCTGCATCAAAGGAGTTTGAGGTGTCCAGCAGTTATCCAGTAGCGTGGTCCAGATATGTGGTAGACCAGTCTATACCAGTAGACCAGTGTATACCAGGGGCGTCAGAAGTATTTTGAATGTGCGGAGGACACACTGGCATAAAACTGTAAATGTGCATAAATGTGGGGGTGTACAAACAAATAATTATGAAATGAGATTTAATGGCAATGCCCATGATCTATACAAATACCCATCCATCCATCTACCCACCTACTCATCTGCAAGCAATATTATAACTGTAGTGTGACAATTTTTAAATGGATTTATTTTGTAATGTAAATGCAATATCTTATAACTAAACCATAGAATTGTCTATATTTAGGCTGCAGAACATCTTAAATCAACATAAAATAGCAAATACATAGGCCTATATGTTATAAACAGATAAACATATTGTTTGAAAAAATTGTCTGGAAAAACTGTCAAAAAATATACAGTATATGCATTTCTATATAGTATTTTAACATTAAGAAAACCACAAAGATTTGCTAAATTCTGAAATATTTACTGTAAACAGTGCATTCAACTACAATACAAAATATTGTCAAATTACTCATATTAGGAGCCTAGCTATCCTTTTGGTGTTCTCACATGGTCATCACAAAAATGATTCAGTAAATTTTTCTTGGCTCTGTATATGCGCTTGGTCAGAAATGCAGGTCTTAGAATTACTAACCCCACAAGAGGATTTGTCAGACGTGGAGAGCATTATCTTTCGAGAATCGCCTACCTACAGCCCCATCGACATCTTTTAGCTCCCCTCTACCTTCCCTCCGAAAGGGCATGTTGACTTCCTTCACTCCTTTCTCCCTCCCGTGCAGCAGACACTCCAAAAGCTGTCAAAATTTTGAGTGAAAGTCAGACAGAAGTCAGCGGTGGAAAATTCCACATCAAGCCGAAGTCATATGAACTTGTAAACATCTCGACCTCTGAATCATCTCCTGTTTGCTTCCCGCGAAGAACCTCGACTGGACCATGAAATATTAATGAGAAAATAGGACGTGGCCTTATTTGCAATGCAGAGGGGATTATTAGACAGATTTATCCAATAAAGGATAAGCAGCGAGGTACAGAGCACCTGCCTTCTGTCATATAATAACACTTCCTTCTCTTCCTCCGTGCCGCTATATTTACTCTCTTTCAAATTATTCTTTGTCCTTCGTTGACAAAGATAAATGAAGGGATTAATATATATTGGAGAAATCTCCCAGCAGCCTGAAAGAACAGGGAGACGGAGGATAGCATTTCCCCCAGGTAACCGAAAGCATGCAAACTGGATTAAGAGTCATTTGCTGTAGGGCTTAACTGCGATCAGAAGCCATTAGCAGAACATTGTCTTATATGGAATAAAAGCGAGGAAATGAAAGAACTTTAATTGCTTGGTGCATATTAAAATTCAAGGCGGTAGAATTAACCGTCCCGGTAAATCTTCAGAAGTCAAAAATGAGCACACTCTTTCTTTTACGGATAATTTCATTTTTTTGTAGCCTCTTCATTCAGTTTTTAACTCTGTGATGATTCTTTTTAGAGTGGCGACCGTTAGAAATATTCCTTCTCTTTCTTCTGTGCCACCGCTGTGTGCAAGGTAGAAGCTATACTGCATGGAACTAAAATTCCTTATTTTTAACGAGTAGGGTCCCCTGGTCATTCTTAGCAAAGGATTATTCCGGTACATGGAAAGGGAAAGCAAGTACAGTTGGAGCAGTACGCCTGTCATGTAACATGACACACAGTTCAATTACCGGTTTAGTTTGAGTGGCATCGCATGTCAGGCTGTATAAGATTAACGTCTCACCGGCTTATAAGGTTTATATCCAGCCGTCAAGATTTTCGGCAGTATCATTTATTAAATACACTAGGGGGCGCTGTTCAATCACAAACAGGGCGGGTGAAGTTTCGGAACGACTAACATTTATCGAACCTGACGCCAATGACCAAACTTAGAGATTACTAATTTATATGGTATATCTAAAAAACACAATTTATATTTAAGTAAAATATATCAATATAAGAAAAAGTAACGTGACATTATATGTACAAAATGAGCTTCTGCATGAGGCAATATTACGTATCAATCAGCATTCCAAATAGTCTTCCAAATATAGTCACAATATAAATAAATACACGATATCAAAGAACGGTGGCCATAAAAAGACAACGCCAGGTGGTGTAAAAGAGGCCACAAGGCTGGAGAAGAGCAGGATGGGCTCTCGTGGGGTATCAGCGCCGTGCCGATATAGCTTCTGACACACAGGTTTATTGCTGCTGATACCACACTGCGCCTCCGTTTTCCACTCACTGCCCCAGCTGCCGTCGGAAGTGCAGAAACAGCACAGCACGGGTGCTGCCGTTACGGAAGACGCTTAGAACAAACGGTGCTTTTCCATTGCCGAAGACTCACGCAATAAACAGGCCTGCCCGTCGGCATGATGCAATAGAACAGCAAGGTCAGGGAGCAGCGTCAGCGCAGCGCTAATAACCGAATCAAGTCATTGCATTGACAGTCAATTGTCACGCAATTAAGAATTGCGTCTATGTGATTGTATGTCATTGCTACCTGTTATATTTAATGGAAAATGTGAAAAATCACGTTTTATGATAGAATATTTACGTAAATAACATCTCAGTCTGTCCATATGTGCATACCTATAAAATGTAAATGTCTAAGGGATGAAAGGTAGTATCATTTACGTGGGTTAAAATAAATACAGGAAGATACATTATATACATTTATTCAGCATCTGTGATTTGAATAATCTGTGTTGCTACATTACCAAAGAAAAGATCCCCGTTGTTTATAATGCTTTATTTGCCAAAGGAAGGTAGGTTAAGTACTTATACAAATAGCATGTTATTCTTCTGGACATGCTCCTATCCAGCCAGGCATGCTGTACTCTTTAGCAATGCTATGCTGTTCATTTTTGACAAAGCAGCTGTTAGAGTCACAATCATCCCTCTGTAAATAGTCTTTATTATGGAACCGATTAAGGCTGCTTCACACCTATTGGACTGTAAAACTGGCAGCCAGAATACTCCAGCTGTATAAAATATGATTCGAATAACATATCCCAGTGCCCATTATTAAATCATCTATCTCTGCAAAGGATCTGCTGGGCAGAACCTTGGAAAGTTTTACCGCTCTGTGATGAGCATAAAGTTTTACGGGTACCACTGTTAGCCATATATTTTTGCTTCAGAAATATTATGTGTTGTTTTGGGGCAGATGAACTACTGCAGCTATATATTATAAACTTACACATTACAGCTCTTAGCTTGGTGGTATAGAGGACCCTTTAAATTTGATCAGATATATTTATTTTCATATTTGTCCTTATCATGATATAAAGATGTAAAGACACTGGATTTTTGAAAAGTATGTAAGCTTTAGAAGACCCTGTGCAGATCACGGAAGCAGCATAGGATGGGTTGTTTGAATATTAAACTGGACTCACTATATGATGCCTCACTGTTAGTGATTTGTGTTTTCCAGTGATTCTGGCCTGGAAGCTCACAGTCCATATAGTTACTGTTCTTTTATAGGTTGACTACATGGTTTAGAAACCAAAAACGAGTCTCACACATCTGTCTTTTGTGCTTGATTGACAATGATGAAAGTTAACAGACCGTGTTTGCTGTTAAATTTAAATGACAATATGGAAGACTTTCACACTGCGTATCCTGGCTCTGTCAGTGCTCCCAGTGTTGTGGTCTTACCAAACTCTTCCCCACCCCCCCCAACACCAACCACACCCCGCACCCCCCGCACCCCCCCACCCCAGAAGTGAATGAAAATATTCTCTCTCCTGACGAGAATGCCTTTTGTGTTTACCCAGTTGGGTGGGGGACATTTTTTGGCCCCCTGTTTTTAAATCCTTTGCAGTTTATGCAGAGTTCAGTCACTACAGAAATGATTTCTTTTCCAGTGATGCAACTTCATAGCTTGCCTGATTTCTTTATTTTTGGGCAACATAATTATGGTGCGATGGTGGTTGTAAACCCCCCCCCCAATAATTAAAACCAGCAGCCAGTACAGCCTCCTGGACCCCCTTAAATGGGAGGAGACCTCAACCCTCCCTAATGCTCAAACCAAAGTTATGCCCCGGAATACAGAGTATAAATGTCTATGGGTAAAACAGTTAGCAAAGGCAGTGGACTCGTCACCGGAAGGTTGCTAGGTTCAAATCCCAGAAAGTACCGCACTCTACCACCATTCAGGAAGGTATTTAACCTGAATTACATCGACTTAAAAAGAAACCTGCCGGTATGAATAGGAGCAGAGTGCAAGTTTTGGACAAAATCATATTCAAGTAATTTACCTTGCATGTATTCCTTTTGGCTCATATAAATAGCAGCAATCCAGTACACACGGCCCCTACAGTGAATGGATTAAATAGCTAGTCCGTAGCGAAATAAATTCCACTAACACTGTAACCTATAACATACATACTCAACGTCAATTATACAAATAGGTCAGCTGATTGTGGAAACTTCCAGAACCACTCATAACAAAGCCATGCACCAGCAGGTGTGTGGCCACATTACACCCGAAGCATACAGAGCTGCTCCAATGTTTGCTGCAGCGAGGTTCCTGTAGGGCTTAATGCCGAGACGTCACTTCACTTGGAGCAGACGAGCCGCAGCTCCCACCTGGAACCTGACAAAAGCACGCGGCGGGATCTCCGGCGATATAACAATACCGTTCAGGCTAATATTCATCCTTTTCACTCTTCCCTCTCCCGAGTCATTAAAAGTCGCTATTGAAGGCTGCATTTCATAAACTGACAAGTGGTTTTTAAATGGCATTCCTGCCCCAAGGCTCGACACCTTGATGTGCCCGGCTGTGCAGCAGGGGCTGTTTACGAAATCGTGCCAGGGCAACGGCGCGCATGTACGCACATATCAGCGAGCGGCTGTTCGGCAGACACGTAAGGACGATGTAATTACAGCTAATTAGGAATATGAGGTGCTCAAGTGCAAAGTACCCGTATTTCACAGCTGGTTGTGTCAAACTGTCAACGCTAGGAATAACGCTAAAGGACTTTTTGATTTAATACCCGTATTCATTCATAATGGAACAGTATTTAACATAGGCAACAGGAAGCCAGAGTAGGCGGCAGTTCCTTTTCCTGTTTTATAGCCTACCTTATATAGACATAAAAATGCTTTAAGAATTTTTCATTAAAATATTAATAAACGTTTAAGCATTGTTTGAAAATACACAAGCGTCACCAGCAGATGGTGCTGTAACTAAGTATTTCAGTGATGATCGTGTATCGAGAGTCCTGCTGGTGTCGTTCCAAATTGCAACACAGTCATTAAAAACCAAAACTCCTATTCTGAAATTCGGCTTTTCATTCAGGTTTGTCAACATCAAATAAACTTATCAGACTCTAGTTGCAACATGTATAATGTTTCTTTTGAAGATGTACCGTTCAACACGGTCATCAAATTGTAAACTTGAGAGGTTTAATAAAATTCAGCCTGAATAACAAAATATGGCACAGTAACTGCTGTCCTGGACCATCACCCACAGTGTGATTTAATACGGCAAGCCTCTTTAAAATGTCAAATTAAGCGTGTCAGTTTTGCCCTAACAGTAATGATCCTCTAGCATGATGATTCATGCTGTACAGGTCTGGTAAACATGCAAAAATGTCCTAATATTCTGCATACGTTAATCTTACCATAATTCATTAAGAAGTGCCAACAGTTTTCTATCTATTAGACCTCTGGAGATTCTACACTAGGTAATATACCAATAGACCAAGTGCCATCCTTCTGCTGTTGTTAGCTAGCTAACGCTTCTTGCTAATGAAGTCATGGCTTTTTGCGAATGAATACTCCAAAAGTAGGATGTCCATATACCATTAGCCATCCTCCAAACAAATTAGCAGTCAAATGACCAGCAACATCTGCAGAAATACGTTAAGGTAACGACTCTAAACGACCATCTCGAAATAAAGAGGCAGCTTATGATGTAAATCTGCTCTTTTCACTTTTTTTTTTTCATGTTTCAAAATTCTTGCAACTATTGTCATGAATAGGAAAATATCGCTCAAGAAAATAACATCTATTTCCATACGAGGCATGATGTTATTGGAGGGCCATGCAGATGGCCCGCATGCACAGTGGGATTGGTTAGGCCTTTTAGATGAAGCCGTCTGGACCTGAATGGAAAACAGGCCGTCCAGTTATTAAGGGCACAATTTCGAGCAAAACAGATACGTTACGCCCAGTGGATGCTGGTATAGACATCAGAAGGTCAGGAGTTTATTCCAGTTGCTGGTATGTCACTTTTGAAGGTGACATGTCAATACAAAAATTGTTCCCTAATGTCATTGTTCATGGGTCACCCACTGAGTGCAGAATTTATTATAATTTTTTTACCAGAATCAGCTCAGAATCTACCAAAGATGTTTGACCTGTAAGTCACATACATCATTCTGCCTGGCAAACTGAAATTTGAATCACTGCATCATTGTCATTTTGGTCAACACATGTCACTCACGCATTGTCACACTTCTCCACTTGAACTGGGAAAAAAACAATGTCTTTTTAAATACAACATTGCAAGCACTCCAGTCACACACTGTCCCCCCATCAAGTGTGACTGGAGTGTTCACTGTCCAGCACTAATGACTGAAATCCAATAAGTGGCTCTTGCTGACTGATAGGCTTACTCGCGCGGAATCCCCCTCCCTTGCTCTCTCAGCCTATGAGTTCACAGCTTGTTACTCGCACCGCTGACAGACGGGCTCCACTGCCCAATCCAGGCCTCCGTTTGCACACCGTGGTCAACCAAAACAGAGCAGACAAAGGGAAGCTGTGCCGAATCCATAGCCTCCCCTTGACTTACAGAATGCTTTACATTTCTTTGCTAGAATACTTTATTCATCACCCTTGGGAAATTCTCCTTTCACATATCCTGCTCTCTATGATAAGCACAGACACATGTTCTGGTGATAGCAAGCTTGGGGGTCACAGTACAGGGTCATCTGGCATGCAGCACACCTGCAAGGGGGGGGATTAAGGGCCTTGCTGAGGAGAACAACAGCAGCCTTAGTCAACCAGCCCCAAGATTTGAACCGTTGACCTTCTGGTCACAGGCCTAAACCCAACAAGCCACTAGCTTTCTGAAAGTGGCTGTGTGTTTATACTCTGAACGGGGGATCGCAGAGGGACAAGTGCCATCAATGAAGGGAAAGTGATGCTTTACTACCTGCATCAGAGCATAGGAGCGTGTTCTGTGTGCATGACGTTGCCCTCGCCATTCACAGGTTCCCACAATGAGGCTCACAAAGGATAAAATCCAGAGCCGTCACAAAACTGGCAACTCTGAGCGGTGGTATGTATCAGTGTGACTGCAGACGGAGCCTGGAAGGAGGATGCAGCAGAACAGGGCCTTCCATTCCCATCTGCTCCATTTCTGTGTTCACACCCAAATATCCACTTATATCACTTATTTCTAAATGACAAGTATGTACTACCTACTCTCTCAGCCTCACACTGCGATGGCCGTATTCACTCTCCAAGTGCGTTATAGGCCTAAACTATGAAAGTATAGCAGAACTGTATCAAAAAAGTGCCACAAGCCAGTTTGTATGGCAAAAAAAGCTACTGTACGGTTTTATTCTGTTCTATGATTCAGGTAAGGATAAGAGGGAAAGGGTATTAACACAGACAGAGGGAGAAATGAAAACTAACCACAGTGGTTATGGTGCCTGAACAAGGGCAAACACACTAGGGTGAAAGTGACTGTTGGAGTATGGGAGGGGGCTGCAGCAGGGTACTGGCCCAGACCCCCTCCCCCCAGGAGGGGGCTACAGCAGGGTACTGGCCCAGACCCCCCCCCCCCAGGAGGCAGGGTACTGGCTAAGGTGGCAGTTTGGCAAAGACCGGTCAGAGTGAGGTTCAGGGAGGGAGAGCTGCCAATGGTGATAGGTCAGGCTTCATCAGGCGTGATGTTTAAGAAATGACATCATTTAATTAACTATTTCTGGCATTATACAAGGCAACTGTGACGTCACATACTGGTTTATTCTTCATTATGTAACCTTCAGCTGCAGGTACAGGAACTTGAACCCATGGCCATTCAGGAAGCAGGCGACTTCTGTAACCACGCCTGCACACGCTCTCCACTGCACACAGACAGCGCAGGTGACCATGTGACCTGCGCAGACCGCCTGACTTCTCATCTTTGAAGCAGGTGTTCCGCGTCCTGATCGCCGGCTGAGTCGCGTGATGCCTGCAGTATTACATTAAGTGGGTTCACTAGGTAACTGCCTCCGCTTTTATTTTTAGTGCAGACAAATGGCAGCGGACAATAGCTTGGCGGAAAGGGGGGGGGGGGGGGGTGCCGGTTCTAAGGGAGCCGCGCC
>JABFEB020000026.1:22496039-22511797 GCA_019775895.2 Stomatorhinus ivindoensis
CCCCCCCCCCCCCCCTCCGCCTCCACCAGCGTATTGTGGTAGCTGCAGGACACCTGGGAAACTTCAGAGATAAGGGATTTATAGGGGGGGTTAAAGCAGCCCCACACACGCACTCACCGGCTCTGCCAAGAGAAATACACCAGCATTCATTTATAGAAGAGTGAGAATTTATTTCTGATGTACCAAGAACTACACGGCGGTGTTCACAGTCTCAAAGTTACCAAAATGCTTAAAATGTTATATCTGTGTATATATTTGCGTTGATCCCATAGCAATGCTTTGGCGTGAAGATTTAGTTCAACAAGAGGCAAACAAGGGGAATGGGGAGGGAATCATCGACGCGAGCAGGATCCTGTCGGCCGGAAGGGGCGTCGGTGCATCCACGTCACTGAGGCCTCCAACTGTATCCGGCAGGGGTGGAACGTCGTATGTCCAAGCAGCCGCCGACTGATAAAGGTAGGGAGCCTCCGAAGACCCTCTCAGGCACACAAAGCCCCCACGTTGCCCTTCTGACCCCTCACTGCAGGTGGTCTATGCCTGGAGCCAGCATTCAGCGCAGCCTGGTGTCTGCGTCTCCACGATAAACACCGCTTTTGTTTTCCGTCGGCCACAGAACCAAATTCAACTACAAACAGGCCAGAATCCCACTGCACACAGTTAAGACTCCTCTTCTCTCCAAAGACAGCAGGGATCCCGCCCACACAGGTTAGTCTCTGATATCCTGCTTACAGTCGAATCAACTGGAAAAATCCATTTTTCCCCAACCACAGTATACTTTTATCAACAGGTTTCACTTGCTTTTCTGAGGCAAAATATTACCAATGATCTTTCTATATTTAATATCTTATCTACTGGTAAGATTTTACAAAGGGTAGGCTAAATTCGGGGACCAAATTTTCATCAACATACTTTACACATGCTACAATTTCCGTTCAGCTTCCCATGAGTCAACACAGCATGGCTGACCTTGTCTGATCCCCTCAAGATTTTGTGTTTATAACCTGCGTTTTGAATCGATCAGCTTCTGAGGCACCAAATACAACCCCATTTCCAAAAATGTTGAAACACTGTGTAAAATGTAAATCAAAACAGAGTGCAATGATTTGCAGATCACATAAACCCATATTTAATTGCAAATAGAACAAATACAACATATCAAATATTGAAACTGAGAAATGTCATTTTATGACAAATAAATGCTCAACTACAATTTGATGCCAGCAACGCATTTAAAAAAAGTTGGGACAGAGGCGACGAATGAGTGAAAAAGCTGTGCAATGCTAAAACAAAACATTGTTTGAATATCTCACAACTAATTAAGTTAATTGGCAGGAGGTCAGTAAGATGATATAAATAAATGGGTTTAGAAAGAGCCTCCCAGAGAGGCAGAGTCTCTGTGCAGTGAAGATGGGGAGAGGTTCACCTCTCTGTGCAGTGAAGATGGGGAGAGGTTCACCTCTCTGTGCAGTGAAGATGGGGAGAGCTTCACCTCTCAATGCAGTAAAGAGGACGAGAGGTTCAGCACTCTTTGCAGTAAAGATGGGGAGAGGTTCACCTCTCTGTGCAGTGAAGAGGACGAGAGGTTCAGAACTCTGTGCAGTGAAGATGGGGAAAGCTTCAGCACTCTGTGCAGTGAAGATGGGGAGAGGTTCAGCACTCTGTGCAGTGAAGATGGGGAGAGGTTCAGCACTCTGTGCAGTGGAGATGGGGAGGGGTTCAGCACTCTGTGCAGTGAAAATCAGGAGGGGTGCACTCTGACCGACTGCATGGGCAAATAGTGCATCAATTTAAGAATAATATTCCAAGTATTTGAGGATTATCATCATCAATGGTACATAATATGATAAAAAATTTCAGAGAATCCAGAGAAGTCTCTGTACAAGGGGGCAAGGCTGAAAACCAATATTAGTTAGCCATGATCTTCAGGTCCTGAGGCAGCACTGCATTAAAAACAGACACGATTCTATAGTGGAAATCATTGAATGGGCTCAGGAACACTTCCGAACCCTACTATCTGTGAACACAGTTTATTGCTGCATCCACAAATGCAGGATGAAACTCTACCATGCAAAGAAACCATATATAAACATGATCCAGAAACGCCACCAACATCTCTGGGCCCGAGCTCATTTAAGATGGACTGAGGCAAAATAGAAAACTGTCCTGTGGTCTAACAAATCAAAATTTCATTTTGGAATTCATGGACACCATGTCCTCCGAGCTAAAGGGCAGAGGGGCCAGTCAGATAGTTATCAGCAGACAGTCCAAAACCCGGCACACATGATGGTATGGGGGTGCATTAATGCCCACGGCCTGGGTAGTTTGCCCGTCTGGGAAGGCACCATTAGTGCTGAATGATATTTGCAGGTTTTGGACAATCCCAAACAACATTCTGCATGTATTACAACAGCATAGCTTCAGAGAAGAGTCCGGGTGCTAGACTGGCCTGCCTGTAGTCCAGACCAGTCACCCACTGAAGAAATTTGGCGCATCAGGAAACGAAAAATACAACAAAGGAGACCCCAAACTATTGAGCAGATGAAATCCTACATTGGGCAACAATGGGACAATATTTCACTTTCAAAAAAAATCATCTGACTTCCTCAATTCCCAAACATTTATAGCAGGGCTGTCAAACTCCAGTCCTGGGGGGGGGCGGAGCCTTACACATTTTTGGGTTTCCCCTCATTTAACATGACCTGAGTCAGCTCCTTGTGCTAATTACCACACAGCTCTTGAGCCAAATCATTTGTGGTGGAACAGGGAAAGAACTAAGCTACACAGGGCTCCGGCCCCCCAGGACTGGAGTTTGACACCCTTGGTTTACCGAGTGTTCAGAAGAGGTGATGCAACACAGTGGTAAGCATGCCCCTGTCCCAACATCATTAGAAAAGCATGCACCATTTTGCATGTGAAATGCATTGCTGGCACAAGTTCAAATTCAGCATATATTTCTCATACAACTATAAAATTTGTCAGTTTCAGCATTTGATATGTTGTCTTTGTTTTTCAATTAAATATGTGTTTATATGATTTGTAAATCATTTTTCTTTACATTTTACATAGCATCTCAACATTTTTGGAAACAGGGTTGTAGGAATCTAGCTTGATTGCAATATGGCAGGAATAATGCTGTCCAGCTACCATGTCCAGCCTCTGAGCTGCCAATCCACACAAACTAGAAACGGCACACTTTTGCTGTGATTGGCTTCGAGTTGACGGGTCACGACGAGCGCAATCTAAATGTTCCAGATGGCGCAAAGGTAGGAGAAGTTTGAAGACTCCCATAGAAACTTCCCACGGTAGTGTTTATGTACGCCTTGGGGCATCGTGGTTCTTGGGTGCGTGCCTGGCGAGGTCGTCCCCATCTTGCATTTTAAGCCGGCGTGTCTGAGAGTGCCTGCCGAGCAGATCACATGCCTTGGCCGTAATATCCCCTGACAGGTTACTGACAATAGCACAAAGGGGAAACCCGTAAGGAACGAACGTCAGAAAGGAGGCTACATGTCATCTGGCGTGGCGTCAGTCATCGGAGTGCCGCGGCTCGATTACCCTGTCATATCGTCTGACTTTATCTATAAAAGACTTGTTTGCGAAGTTAAGAATCTTAAAGAATGCGCTATTTGCTTGCTTCTTAGCATTGTTTAAGTCGCACCATAGTATAAACTATTGCGGTGTTTGTTAATAAACACAATGCAAGACAATGAGCTGCACTGAACAAATACGCTTTCGAGACATGCCTCCATGGAAGTCCTAAGGAGACTTCATTGGGCATTCCCGTCAGCTCCAAGTAAAGCCCAAGGTGACTTCATTGGGCATTTCCGTCAGCTCCAAGTAAAGCCCAAGGCGACTTCATTAGGCATTCCCGTCAGCTCCATGGAAGGCCTAAGGAGACTTCATTGGGCATTCCCGTCAGCTCCAAGTAAAGCCCAAGGCGACTTCATTGGGCATTCCCGTCAGCTCCATGGAAAGCCCAAGGCGACTTCATTGGGCATTCCCGTCGGCTCCATGGAAAGCCCAAGGCGACTTCATTGGGCATTCCCGTCGGCTCCAAGTAAAGCCCAAGGCGACTTCATTGGGCATTCCCGTCGGCTTCATGGAAAGCCCAAGGCGACTTCATTGGGCATTCCCGTCGGCACCGTGGAAGGCCCAAGTGACTTCATTGGGCA
Source organism: Stomatorhinus ivindoensis (assembly GCA_019775895.2). NCBI lineage: Eukaryota > Metazoa > Chordata > Actinopteri > Osteoglossiformes > Mormyridae > Stomatorhinus > Stomatorhinus ivindoensis. The sequence goes on from JABFEB020000026.1 coordinate 22,500,209, forward strand.
CTCCCGTTGACTTCATGGAAAGCCCAAAGCGACTTCATTGGGCATTCCCGCCGGCACCATGGAAGGCCCAAAGTGACTTCCCATTGCCTTAATGGCCATTATCTGTCCCTCGAGGTGTCACGTTACGTTCACATCCAGCACTGCGCCGATGACGCCACTACAGAACTGGTCACTGTGCCCAAACCCATAATTGCAATCCCGTGATCCTGTATGGCCATAGATCATTCAGCCCCTTGGAAACACATGTGCATGGTTGGGATAACATGGTGTGATGTATTACTCGCCAGTCAGAGTATTTGGGGGGTGTTTAAAGACCCCACTCTTTCACTCACCCCTTCGACTCAACCCGTTACTATTTCCTGCATACAACTTCCACAAAATTAAACTTCCCTGAAATACAGTACTGTGGTATCAGTAGGTTTCAGTAAGCAATAAGCATTGTAATATATTTCAGCACCATGTAAATAGTTGAGTATTTATTATACAGAAGCTCTTTTTATTTAAAAAAAATATAGATTAATTAAAATTTATTAATTTTGTTAATTTATTGATTTATTTATAATCATTTTATAACTTTCTGACTTATCATTCATTTAGTTTTAGGTACATTTGATTGCATATTCCCCTCTGTATCTCATTGATTGTTTATCATTTAACATTTATTATATAAATTGAGGCATTTAAATGTGTTATAAGTGATGGTAATCGCATGCGTAGATGGTAAAGACAATAGCGCCACGGCAATGCAGCGAGAGCCGCGCCTTGGATGCCGCCCGAGCTACCTCAGGAGGTGCGGATTAATAACCGATCCTCGGCTCCAGGGACGAGGGTAATAACGGAGGGGAAGGCGGCAGACGGGCCGGATTGCGCCTCATCAGCGGCAAAGCCCGGCACGGCCACGGGGGACGTCGGAGTCAGACGGACGGGCGGAGATAATACCTCACTCCGAGCACACTCCTGGTCGAGGCCCGCTTGAGACCCAATGACATCTGGCTCTTCCCTTTCAGACGGCCAAGACTCCAAAATGTGGGTGTCTGTCTGTCAGTCCGTCTGTCTGTGAGACCATGCATGTGATTGCTGTGTTTGTGCATGTGTGTATGTGTGTGTGCATGTGTGTCTTTATGCACATGCATGTCTGTTTACTTTTCTGTCTCTGCGTGAGCGTATGTGCGTTTAGGGTTATTTTTGGTGTGTGTGTGTGTGTGTGTGAGTGTGTGTGTGTGTGTGTGTGTGTGTGCTTGGGCACTAGCTAACATTTTTCTCCATCATTAGAAAAGCACGCACCAGTTTGCACGGATATAAGATGATACTCTTAGCAAAATCTGCAAGTTGAGTGTATAATAATCATCTGCTCCTCATCAAGGCAGGAAAGCTCTTGAGATTCCAAAAAAACACACACACACACGTAGGCCCATTGTTTTTTTGTTTAATGAAGAGAAATCATGGCGGTCAGGTGGCACAGTGGCAGTACAACAAAAAAAAACGTCGCGCATGCAGGCCGAGATTCAGACGGGTGCACAGCAGGTGGCGAGAAACCCGTCCAGAGCCCCTGATCACAGCCGAATTGTGTTACTTAAAAGGATATTCCTCCAGATGTCCATTTTGGAAGAAAAGTAAAGTTTCCAATTCCTCCCCCAAAGCAAAGATAAATAAATAAATAGCTAAATATCGGAGCAGCCGCTCCAGAACATTCTAACGAGGGACAGCCACAGCTCAGTAATTACTTTGTTGGATTGTCGGTTAGATATTGGCTCGTGCCATGAGCTCAGCTCGAGGATGGCACTTCTGGAAGTGCGTTCAGCATACAAACGGCCTTCCCTGGTGTCGGCGGTGAACGTTGTCGGCGTGCTAACCCAGGGGAAATAAGTATACATTCGTGCAGTCACACCTTTGATGTTCAAAGGGTACCAAAACACTGTGCTCCTTCTTTTGAACTCAGTGATAACAATAACCAAGCAGAAATAAATTAAATAAAGTTCCATTTAAATTCATTCGTCGACCACAAGGGAACCGTAGGCAGAGGTGAAGAGTGACTGACCCCTTAGATTTGAGCTTTTCCCCAGTCGTCTGTCATTAGCTAAGTGGACGAAAACGTACATCTATCTGCCATTGGTACTCCAACAAAACGTTGCAAATGGCTTTTTCTTTTATCCAGACCAGGAGGAATTAAAGTGTAAAGCTGAAAAAATAAATACATAATCAGGGTTATGGATTTTTTATCATACACAATTCTGTGTAAGTATGACAACCAAACAATAAAATGGCACCGCGCTTATTAGCAGCAGGTGCACGCTCTTCTCAGCAGGCGCTCGCCGTCTGCACAGGTGCTGTGCGTTCTGACACTGACATGGGGGCAAAACACAAACTTAGTATGTAATAGATGGTTTCTTCTTCTGTTAAAAAAAATACATTTCCCAATATGGTCTTCGGGATGAGAAAATCTATTTGCACACCTTTCAGAATTTTACAAATACAAAAACATTTTAATTACTCGTTCAATATAAGGAGCCCAGTGAACTGTAAATAAAAAATAATAATAAAAAAACGTCCCATTTCCATAAAGAAACCTTTGTAGCTTAATTTTAATTCTGAAAGTTGACTGCAGGTCAATGCCTTACACTCTTTACACATGGAGTAAGAGCTGATTACAGGTTTCCAACTGCTTTGGATCAATAAAGTATATTTTTCTATCCATATTCATCTTCTGCCCTGCACACCACCTGACTCAAGTCATTAGGTCCCGTTTGAGCAGTTCAAGACACACTCTCTACACAAACAATGTGAAAATTTTGAAAACAGCTAATAAATCCTAGGACCTTATCATTAAATCTGTCAAATTTTTAGCTTTATTTACTACAGTATTAAACTGTTTTGAATCAACCATTGAGGTAAATGTGTGAGTAGAAACCTGGAGTTATTTCCTATGGTGTTGATTTTTTTTAGCGTGATTTTTTATATTATAAAATTCATTTAGCGTCATGGGTCTCTTGGTAGCTGCTATGCTAAGTGCCTGAAATGCCGGCATTGTGGCTATAGGTGGCAGCATACTGCTTTATTTTCGCTGACAACAACCGTCAGACCAGCATGTTCTCTTGTCTTGTAAAGTTACACAAGTTGCCCCGAAACCCTATAAACCATAAATCAAAACGTGACGATGCTAGTCTACATTTCCCATTTCCTACTGTCAAATGGAAAACAAAATCTGTTATTTGTGTTTCCAGCTACCTTGAACTGATTTCAATTGAAGTGGATCAAAATCCCTTTTTCTGGTGACTTTAAAACCCTCATTGCCCCAGTTTTAATGTAGCAAACTCAAATAAAAGGTTTAATTAGCGTAGAATGGATGGGCAATAAGAGAGAAAATAAAGCGAGAAAGACAGCATCCACTCTATCTGGCTCCCTAGCGATCTCATGACAGGTAGCTCGCTGAATCATGGTGATCAATAGGACAGCCGCAGTTTGCTGTGGTCCTGTCGTACAATACAGGATCTAGATCAACAAACACACATTTCGTGAGCATGAGGCCTTCATCATTGCGAACAAAAACGTCCTTTAGCATCCCCAGGTGAAACACAAAAGACACCATGGCGAGAGTGTGACATGAAATAGGTTGGATCTAGTAAGGCCAGATCACTGGTGATGTGATGACTTGCATAACTGGGCAAAACTGCAACTGCACAAACAAGCTAACCTAAAGCAATATTTACCATGCATTTTGATGCAGCATATTAGTCTACAAAGCTAGCTAATATACTGTTTAATAAAATCTATGTTTTAAACAGGTATGGGTTTAATCAACACAAGCACACAATACTTCAGAAATATTAAAGAGTTGTGAAACAAGAAAGGCAATCATAAGTGATGTTTTTCCTTGTGTATGAAAATCTTTCGATTATGTACACCGGTGCCTCTGTCATGCATCCTGTGTGCTTGTGCTGGCGTGAAATAGGAGAGCATGGATGTGCACGATCACCCCCAAGCCGTCGTTTTTCTGTTTTCTGATCTGAGGGTGCAGGAATAGGTGCGACACGGTTCACTCACAACGATGCCAAGGTGCGACTAAAACCCAGTTAAACAATATTTATTCAGGCTGAATTGGAGACACACGAGGAAGCAGAAGAGGGTGAAAGTGATGAGGACAGGTTTGTTGTGGGGTCGCGGACAGGACGGAAATACCGCTGTCTTGGTCCATGGCATTGTCAGGCCGATAGACCCATGTCTACCTTCTTGTTTAGTCAATTCCAGGTAGGTAATAAACGAGTGAGTCAATCCATATTATTTAGTTAATTATTATTATTATTATTATTATATAACCTGTGCATTTTAAAATTGTATTTATGTCTTTTTCTATTTTTTTTATTGGATCATTATACTTTTTCTTACTTTATACATATTTTATAAAATAGCTTTACAAAATTAAAGATTTATCCCTATAGCTACAAAATTGCAAATCGTAAAAAATGACACTGATCATACAAAATTGTCAAATTAAATGGGTGTAAATGTTTATTGACTAATAATATTTATCCTTTAATGCATTTCTTTAATCACTTATCCCATATAGATTGTAGCTAAAATAATTATATATGTAATAAAATTAAGGGCTATTTTTAAATATTAAAATGGTTGGTTTATAATAAAATTCTTTTAAAGGAAAAAGCACATTTCCAACTACAAATTAGATGGCTTGTAGTAAAATGTCAAAAGTAATTTAAGAAAATATTTTTTATGAGTATATAATCCACATAAAATTCTTTATATTCATATATAACAATATTATTTAATAAGTAATCATAAAAAATCAATCAAAAAAATGAATAATGTTTGCAATAATGTACTAGCAGGCCTGAATTTTTCACAGTTAAGCAGAAATTGTCTTTAACTCAGCACAGCGCACACAACACAGAAAAGAGTTTGCGAAAATAAAAACAATGACAGAAAAATGTTAATAAATGTTGGCATCCCGTTACTCTTACGCACTCTTTCCCTAAATAAATAAATCGATAATAGTCATGCCTGAGGCTCAGGAGCACATCTCATTTCCAGCAGTCCTGATGTCGTCCCGTATTTGCTGAGTTACCAAGGATTTGTTGACAAGTTCTACTTGAACAAATTGTGTTTAGACAACAGTATATTTCATTGAGGTCTTTTGCACTGACTGGGCCAAGGTCGGTTTTATATTCTACTGAAATCATAAATGACACTCGAGATAAACAGAGTGTTTACACTCCCCGAGTGAGCTGAAGCTGATATGTAAATTTAGCCGTCTTCTTTCATCAAATTTGCATTTACCCGCTTAACCAAACACTACAGGCCTCCAACTCAAACAGTTTTAATGATGGTCTCCCCTTTATGACCGATTGCAGTATCTGGAAAAGGGGAAGAGCAATTTAGATCAGAATGAAAAGACTGAAGCATAGTAGCTATTGCCAACCAGCTGACAATAATTGGATCAACTTTGCGGAGAAATTGATGTGTCTTGATGCTCCAGCAGCGGACTGACCGCCGCCCCGCTCTCACCGATTCATTATTTCCCTTTTATCTTCTGCCGCCAGGCCCCTCCGCGGCGGCTATTCCGTGCACCGCTAATCAAACAACTTTAATAAGACTAAACAGCATCTCCACACAGCAGAGAAGAACCTCCATCCGTGTCTGCAGGAGCCAGGTGAATCTGGCGCTGAATACTAATTCCCGTCTGCGTTTCGGCTCTTCATCCTCTACCTGGGATACAACCTACAGCTCCCCCCCCCCCCAAACTCCCACCTCATCTTCTCCAACTTATTCGAAGTTCAGTCAGCAATTTGTCCTGTGTTTTGTTTTTATTTCAGGAATTAAATTGGCCATTTAAACCACTCATCACACCCCATTTAATGTTCATGATAGGCACCACAATGCTTTTGCGTGTCTTTAGTACACTGAGTGCCCAGTAACTTACATATATTCACTTTTAAATTGCTACCTACTAATGAGTAAAATGATTATGTTCATTTTCTGTGGGCAGTCTGCAGGCCATTCTGCTATGATTCAACATTATTTATAAATGGGAGGCCAATGATGAGTTTATGATGTTTCATAAAACCCCACCTTGAATCACCTTAACGTTTTCTTCATATTTCATTAATCCCTTATATTAAATCGTTAATCTTTGTATTTAGGAACATGTTTAGGTATTTTATACACTGGTTTAAAAATCAGGTTTCAAACAGGTTCTGCATACATGCAACATTTTAATTTAAAAATATCATGTAGAACTTTCTGTACACCTGCATACTGAATGGAAATGCCTTAAGAATCATTTTAAAGAAATATAAAGAATAAAAAAACTGGCGAGTAAAGCAGTGCAGACAAAGGCCCTTTATTCAAACTGTTCTATCGAAATTCTAAGATCCTGTGGCAGAGGTGAAAGGCTTGTGGAATTAGATACGTTCTTGTTCTGGGGTCTGGGGTAGCCGGGTGCATTTATTTTGTGTTTGTTTTACGGCATATTCATCCGACAAGGACAGCATGCGACGGCACAGCCCTGCCGTCTGTAACCCCAGGTCACACAGGAGGCATTTTGCATTTTCGAGTCGAGTCGGGGCGTGCAGGGATGCCGCTTTCATATTTGAGTCCGCTGCTTGGCGACATCCTGCGGTGGCAGCACTGCAAGGAGGTTCCAGGTCCCGTTCCGGGCGGCTCCATTCCAGCCCTGCCTGTCTCCGCTCCCTTGTCTGCTGCTAAAATTGATGCCTCTCAGTCTCCGCCAGGCCGGGCAGCTGCCGCAGCCAGAAGGCCTTTGACAAGTTAACAAGCGCGGAACAAAACGTGTGACCAGCGGTGACAAAGGGAGATGGACGGACGGACGGGGGGGGGGGACTGAGAAGTCTCCGGCATTTTCAGGAAGGTCCCAGCGCATCTTCCACTATAGAGGGGGGAAAGCAGACCCCCATTAATGGCTGGCGCTAGGTAACTGAGGGCTTCCCGGCCTGGAATGTATGCCTCTTTGTGCCCCAGCCCCCTGTCCATAACTCACAGGACTCGGCTCAGCAGCCTGGGCTCACTTCTTCATATATATATATATATATATATATATATTAAAAACTTTGTTTCATTTAAACAGCCTTGTGGAAAAAAAAATCTTACAGCGGAGTGTGCCCATCAAATTGCTATCTAATGGTGACTGGAGTGAGCAGCCAGGGAGATATCAGTCTTTCCTGTGGGCCCTGCCACGTTCCTGCCTTTCAGAGAGCCGCGAAGATGCCACACACAATCTGTTTGTTCTGCATGAGCAAACAGATTGTAAACTCGCTGATAATTTTCGTACTGACAATGTCATTTACGGCTGTCAGCTTTTTGTCTGCCGTGTTTGCTTTATTCAAATATGAACCACGCGGCCCTCCCGTCCGTCGCTTCCTTCTGCATTAAAATCACATCAATTCACCTCCATTTCGTCTTATCTGAAATTCATTGGAGGCAATCACTTGGTTGAATGCTTTGCTGTCGCCATGGAGACCAAAGGTCTAGTGTGGACTTCAGAAGGATTAGGAACTTGTAAGATTTAAGTCTTGAAGTACACAGTTGCTTTGTTGTACCCTCGTTTGATTTTGAAGGAAGAAAATTTGCCAGTCCTTTCATTAGAAAAAATTAATACATATGCATACACACTGGTAACAGGGATCTCTAAATATCCATTCACCCCATGCATCTGCTGAATGCACTTATCGGTCCATTTGTACAAAATACACATTGATATTCATTTGTCTAACCCTCATTGGCATTCTTGTAGTGCCACGATCTGCGGATCTAAATTTATGTTTTATTTTGCCGCGGCTTCCACTCGATTTGTTGGGACTGTCGGATTCGTGCCAGAGTGACAGAGGTCAGGGCTGCCTGCTTGGCGCTTGCGAGGTCCCATCGGTGGCATTCGGCAAGCGCGGCGTGGGATAATAAATCCCGCGTTTGGGGGCGACCCGGCCCAGTCAGACCCAAGCTGCTTCCCGGGTCACGTCGCTCCAAGCCTGGAGCATCTCTCCTTGCTTTTCTGGGGGTCAGAGGGCCGGGTGCCCAGCTATTCTGGCCGAACCGTCTGCAGATTCTTTTTCGTACACTTGGCACACAGGGATTCAGAGAAATTCATCACGGAATGATAATTGATGTGCGGATTGTCTGACCGTGGACACAGAGACACGTCACACAAAAGTCTTAAAGTATAATGTAAACGCTTGGAGTAGCCGAACTGCTTTTTAACCCAGGTTTGTCTTGTGCATTTTTAGATATATTCCATAAATCCTAGAATTCCTTATCATTCCCTGCCGCTTTGTTATTTGTTATTTTTAAATATTTCGTACCCCACATTTTTAAAAAACAGATATTACATGCATTGCAGTGATTTTTCCTGGCCCTGACAATAGCAATGCCACAGCTGGAGTGTAAGTTAAACAATTAATTATTTAAGCGCGGTCTGAAAAATCTCACCAGTCCGCAGGCTTGATTTGCAGCGCAAGTGAAAGCACAGGTTCAGTGCGAGAGCAACGTAGCTTAAAATTTGTCATTGAAATTGAATCTCCGACCTTAAATTAAAAACGTGTAAGATAAATGTGACATGCACGCGAAGTATTTAGTCTTATTTATTAAGCATTTGTTCTTTTATCATTAATAAATAATAATTCATGGTAATAATAATTAATTATCGTGATTATGATTCTTAATAAATTATTATTATTATTACTATTATTGTTATTATTATTATTATTATTATTATTATTATATTAAAGGTTGTATTTCACCTTTATGTCAGTTTCATTTTTCTTACCCCTATTACCAACAATGACCAGCAGTTAAATGAAAATAAATAGATGAATGTAAAGGTGAAATAATCCAATTTATATCGAACTTGAATTTGACATGCAGATCACATTCATGTGTGGTGCAAGGTCTACGTAAATCTATGTGTACAAGGTCCATGCGAAACTCTTCGAGGTTTTTTGTGAAGTGCTAGCAAAGGTTACACATCATTTCTCACACTTCCTGGCATGAAGGTAGACATTTATTTTTGCCTTTGTAAACAGTGTTACAATATGCCGACGGCATTTCATTGCAGCGTGGGTGAAATTTGAGGTGTAAACAGCGCTTTTCCATCCCTGGCATCCAATCACCCAGAGCATCTAAACAATCAATATCCTTTGCATTTTGGTATTTACAGCGCAGTGCCCGCGCGCATCTCGCTCGCTGGATATGTCACAGATTGCCAAGAGTCTGGGAATATCAGCTCACCACTGTATAGGAGAGTGAATGCAAATGACAGCTGTAGAATTAGTTACTGAAGGAAATATGAGGGGGAAGAAAACAGATTCATGCCAAAGTGGTTTTTGATTAAATTGTGCATTGTGGCAAAAACACAAAAGCAAAATTTGTTTCATCTTTTGTTTGCTGTGTAGTTTTGTCTGTGCTTAGCTCAATGTTTCTGTTTATTTGTTATAGTCCATTTATAAGTTATTCGTTATAAATATTGTTGAATGCCAGCATCCTGCATTACATCAGTACAGCTTACTTCATATTGGAAAGTGGAAAGGAAATATGACTGGGCCGGTGGGGTAATGGGAGCACTGGGGCCCCTTTCCCGTATGGTATGGCTGAAGCGCCACACTATCTTGCACCCGCTCTTTGGAGCACATGGAGCACATACACACACACACACACACACACACCAGCCAAATAGTCACCTTGCTTCTCAGTGACAGCCAATCAATCAGGAATGATTGGTTCTGGAATCCCTAGAAATAACATTGTCACTGCACTATAAGCCAGAAGCACCGGCTCGAGCACAATACCTTAATACACACGGCTCCATTTTATAAAATAAAAGCAGACATAAGCACTTAGTATACAAAGTTCTTGTTGCCTTCTCTTATCGATTAAAATGTAGCGATGGTAATTATACAAGTGATATTAAGGGCCGCTTGAAAGTTTTATCGTTTGTGTATGGGAGGCGAATTCCTGACGGTGTGCTTGCTGGCGGGTCTCGAGACACGTCATTCACCCGTACACGCTTCAGTGGTTGTGACATATTTCCCCTCTGTTGTAACCGACCTCATAATGGATGCGGGGGGAAAAAAAAACGTCGCAGAAGCGAGCGAACCTAAATCGTGTTTTCATCTCCCATTTTTCGAAGATGAGCGAGAAATTATTCAACCTTGAATGTAGCACCGAGCACAAAGGACAGACTTTGGAAGCACTCTGGTACGGTCCTGCCCGTGCCTGTCAGGGCGATATTCCATGTATTGGTAGAGGATTATTCCCGAACGCCACTCCCAGGCCAAACAAAGGATCCTGATGACGGCAAATTAGACCTGGGCTTTTGTGCAGAACAAACTAAGCCTGACTCCCGACTGCCTCCTAGCCAACCCGGTGGTCCTCAAAACCTGGTGCTTTATTCATTTTTATGTATCCGTGCTTATTATCCAATGCATCAGACGAGAAAAGCAAAACAAAATAAAAAAAATTTTAAATCAGCATGCGATCTCGTCAACATTACACAGTGAGTTGAAATACTTCACACAGATAAGGGCTGAATAACCCGCCTCCATATTAATACTTGTGCATGTCGTGAACATGCGAGTCGTCTGGAGTTTCAGTATGACCACGGCCACATCTGTTTAGCAGACACCATCCAGCATTATTACCAGTAAGGGTTTGTGGATTTCCATAGCTATGCAGTGTAAACACATCGTCACAAAGCTGCTGAACGAACATGCATTTATTGGCTGGCCTCGTGTACTGCAGTGACTCATTCGGCACTGGAATGCTTTAGATCTTTTTGTTTTTAATAGGCAGGGTATTATTATTACGATTAATAATTATGTATTAATTACCTATTAATGCCATAAGAATTTCATGGTCTAATTTTGGTTGGATATCCACTAATTGGGAAAGATCTCTTCCAAGCCAATGTGAATAAGCTCAGATCTCAGCCAATGAGAATAAGCTCTGAGGTTGCTGGTGCCTTCTGGATCTCCCACTGGCTGTGTTTAGAAGCTAATGGATTGCCACTCCTCTAGAGTAAACTCCGGCTAATTGACTGCTTCTGCGGACCATGTTTTTTGTCGTGTTCTTGTGTTTTTCCACATTCTCAATTTTTCCTTCCTCCCACAGAGACCCGAGCGCTACCCCACAGCGGCTCACCTGCCAGTGGCCTCCTTCGCTGCTCTGTATCCCCATTGATCCCATTCAGGCTGAATTTACTCCACCCAGCCTGAGAGACTTGGGTTTAAGGATCAGTGACACTGATACCGTCGCCTTGCAATGGGCCATTTTCTGTTGTGGAAAACAGGGGGGCAGGAACAGGATTCTAGATTGGGGAGGGGTGCTTGATTGTTGTGGCCTGTCTAGAGTATCACCACCGCACTGAGAAGACCGTTTTACCTATTTGATTTAGGATTAGGACTGAATCCATTTAAATTGCTGGATGTTTTACTGAATTGTTTTCTAGGGTACTGCAGCTATGGCCATCCGGGGAACAAGAAACCTCATCCTGCTTGGTAACCATGGTGCCCACTGCTGTCAGTTTGTCATGCTTCGTTATCAAAAAATGATGGACTGGTATGACAGCAC
>JABFEB020000026.1:22542838-22559431 GCA_019775895.2 Stomatorhinus ivindoensis
TATATATAAAGATGTGATATATATAGATGTCATATTATATATAAGTGAGAAAACTCCATTCTTTAAAGCTGTAGGTCATATTAACCGTACTGAAGGTCTGAGTATGGTTTACGCAAGACAAAAAAAATGTTGAGTAATTGTAATGAATGCCAGCGTCGAAGAACCTTGGAATTTCAGACAAGACAGAAGGTGGAGGTTGAATTCTAATATTCTTCAGACACAATCTGAAGGTTCTTGATGCGACATTCATCGGTCACTTGAAGCCTGTGTTTCTGCACAAGTTCCACAACAGTACTAAAGGTGACCAAATCAGATTTATCCCTAAACACTGCTCTACTCTAGAGACCTATGTGGGTATAATTAAACAGGTGGACCGGCGATGCCAGGAACGACATGTGAGCAGGGGAGAGAAGGGCCTTCTCACTACACAAGCCCTCTAATCCTTAAGATCACTATCACTGAAGATGAATCCTTCCCAGAATCTAGCCTAGTCTCCACCATCAGATCCAATCAGATCAGGTTACGCTGGATGTGCCCTTTAATGGGGGCAGGATGTTGACCGCAGCTTGTGTCGCTCTATCTTGACTTGCAATCTGCAGCTTTCCCTGGGCATCAGGGAGTATGCAAACCATCGATCAGGCAACTAACTACCCGCCCGCACTGGCACCTGACCCATCACTGAATGGCATTCTCAGTTCCCTCCCGATCCAGCCAGAACAGTCAATTTGACCCCATCAGCCAAATATTATATGGTGAACGGAGCACAAACAGAAAGGATTCGAATCGTCTCCTTTCGCCGTAAATGTGCGTAATGCTAAAGGCTAACAGTCTCCTGTTTCGATGTCCTCATCTAGGGCACTCCTTTAAGTCCTGAAACAAAAAAAAATGCGTGGTGGAAAATCCTTTCGGAATACTTGTATGTAATATAATAACGATGAGCAAAAAATAACTCGCAACTAATGAGAACAACAGCAGCAATTATGTAGTTTTTTCTGTTTGTAACTTTACAGATGTAACTAATATTAAAGGCAAAACAATCTCCATCTGACATCCGTCAACATTACCGACGCCAGCATCAGCTGCCGGTTTATGCTTTCATGTTTCCGAATCGTTTTGCCGAAAAAAAAAAGTTGAAATCATCTTTACATTAAGGTAGATTATATTTCTAACGTTTTTATTACAATTTATGTCCTTCTACAAGTGTTTGAACGTTGATTTGCCACAAGTCATCTTCGAAAAACTAATCTTTTGCGGATAATGTCAGACACAAGCCGCTTTGTTTTCATGAAGCGTAATACGTTTAACCTTGAGCGTTATTCAGACTTTTGATTTGAGACATGTTACACAAATTACCAGTCGGACACAATGTTCTCATTGGCTTTGTAATCTAAAGGAAATACAAATTAGCATTTGTTAATTAGACATCATAGTAAGAATGTAATAAAACTATTCGATACATTTTGCCAATAAATATTTAATATACGACATCATCCCATTTAAACAACTGGTCAAAAATAAAATGGATTTTCTTTTCAAATTCTGTTCAAGAAAATGAGTTCAGTTTCTTCGCAATTTTAATATATTAATTTGATAATACTGTACGCTTCAACATCTTACCGACATCTCGTGAATTAAAGGCATAAAAAGTACAATGGACGAGAACTCATTCGTAATGGGGGGGGCTCCAGTAGTGTTAGTTAAATGGCCCTGACAATCGATTTGTCACTGGAGAGGGCTTAAAGCTATGCAAGTTACACCGCAACAATATTACCCTCAGTGAAGTTTATAAAATGAGACACCTGCCCCTAGAAAACACAGTTACAGAAACGTGCCAGCAGTAAAGGTTCGTTCTCGGTTCTGCTTTAATAATCGGACGTTTCGTTCATGTATCATCAGCGAAAACCATCATTTTATCGTTTATTTTTTTAAAATACATCGAAATAATGTGAGATTTCTATGCAACACACTGTATTCATAGAATAATCTCAAGTCAATGCCTTGTTTACAATAAATGTTACTTTAAATAAATTGTTTTATTTGCAATGTTTTGTTATTTGAGAAATAAACATTACAACACAATGGTTATATGACTGATATTGATTTCAGGTGAGACATGTTTAAAGAAGAGCATATCAACGAATAATTTTGCAAGGTTAATCTTAGCATCATGCATAGTTAACGGTTGACCTTTCTACAATTTAATTCAAATTACATTCGATATATGTTCTTTCACCAAAATCCGTATATTTTCCCATGCATTACGTTGATAGTGATAATGGTAAAATTGGAATGTTTGCGTTTTTAGCGCTATTAACCGCTATTCCTGATCTATCGTTCTGTTCCAATGGTTTGCAACTGTACTGATTTAAGACAGCAACTGAAGGCATATTGACTTAGATGAACCACACCGCCCATTTTAGTGTCGGTAGTGGTTCTTGCCATTACGAAACGTCAGTTTAATAATATCTTGCATTACCAGTGTTTAAAACAATCGCATGTAATCTTTTACTTGTCCTCATTGCCGTAGCTGTTCTTATTGTCTGTGCTATTTCTGAAAATTCTGCGGGCGATAGACCAATTTCGTCTTGCAGGGGATCTTGAGAATACCGAAAAAAAGGTCTTCACTTTTTTATTTTGAGGTAAAGATGTTGGCTATCGGAAAGGGCCTAAATTAAGCTTGTTGCTCTGAACAGAAACTGCTTGCTGGAAACCTAGGGGGCAGCTTTGAATTTTGACTTTGTTGTCCTTTAATATACTGTGGGATAGCCATTTCCCTTGCTAAGATATAGGATTAGGGGTGTTTCCAGTGAAAGAAGAGTTAAGTCGGGATAGTGTGAACCGTCCCACCCCTGCAATGGGCTAAAGCAGAATTACAGCTTGTAAGATCGGGGTACCGCCGTCACCCAGGAGACGGCTCTACTTGGGTGTTCCGGGCCCCGGGAAATTTAAGCAAACTAGTGGGTGGAAGACTTTCTTATAAATAGCAATATGTGTTTTGGGCCTGAGAGAACTTAGAGCGATTGCTAGAAATAAAATTCTGACACGAGCGGCTAAAGCCAGGTCATTTTTGGGTAAAGCAGACGACTTATCGTGCCAGTTGCAAGGTTTTCGTCGTGCGATTTAGCTGCGCTAAAGCTGCGAGCGTGTTATGACGGTTCGAATGACATTCTCTGTGAGCAGCAGTGACCCTTCGTCGTCATTACGCTTTGCATGTTTTAATCACGTATCCCAGTTTTCAAGAAAAAATCCCTTTACGTTATTACACACCATGGCGATCTGCGCACTGCACTCAAAATATCCCACTTCTGTTTCTGTAAGTAAAACCTTATTCTTTGGGAAATATGCAAATTCGCGCGACTGGTAAGAAATGTAATTAAATAGGGTTACCAAAGTAAAAGGATCAACAAGCTGCCTTATGGAGCATCGCTGATCTTGTTGCTATAACAACAGAATACGGCTCTCTGTGATGTAGTACCACAGTATTTTGCAAAGGCATTTCAGTCTCCTCTGACATTTCAAAACCCTTTTTGTGTCTGCCTGAGTGCGTGTGTGTGTGTGTGTGTGTGTGTGAGAGAGAGAGAGAGAGAGAGAGAGAGAGGCTCAACCAAAATCTGTCTTCTGGAATCTTTGGGCCTACATGTCAATTTCTAGATGCTCCGTGCTGTAGGAGAATTCGTTGCTTATTTTATCAGTTAAGGTACAACTTAGCTGAACGGTTCGAAAAGGGACATATGATTATTTGACACAAAACTTTGCATATCAGAGCAACCGAGAAGGTTTGATGTACATTTAAGAAATTTATATTAAAGTAGCTACACCTCTGAAAGTTAAATTCTCTGGTGTGTGCCGTCATTTCTTTATCAAAGAATTCCGAACAAGAAGCTGTTCCGCTTTGAACCTAACTATCAAAAGGCCATTCCCATTTAATGCCCACTAGAGTCTACTTGACTGGGGTTATCGCCCCATCAAAAGATCTGAAATGAAGTACGTGGGTATACACTCGTTTAATGACGAGTAATGGACAAATCTGAGGGCTTGCAATTACTTCGGGAAATGGAGGGAATTAATTATTTAAAAACGATTAGCCTTTTGATGCTATGCCATAGATTCCATTATCCGGTTAAAGGATAGGCTAGTCAAGTAATGGTATGAAAGATAATAATAATAATAATAATAATAATAATAATAATAATAATAATAATAAAAGTTATTGGCGCCATTAGCATTCAAAAAAAGCCTTGTGTATTGTTCTGCAGTTTTTTTTTTGCAAAACACATAAGCGTCACTCTGCGCTAACATTATTGCATTAATAAAAAAGGAAACATTTTTTTATCAAATCATACACAAAATAAGAATATCACAACCGAGTATAAGCATGAATACCAGCGGGCGCAAGCACAATTCACGTCGACATTTAAAAATGTATAGCGTATGCGTTTGTTGCAGCATTTAATAAACACCCTTGTAATTACCTGAGCGCATTAAGTCATTTTCTAATTATTAAACTTGAAATGGTTTCGAATCAGTTAATTAACAATGGACCTGTAAGGTTTTTTTTTATTTAAATTCGAAATGTAGGCATCGCTTACATTGGCGTTTCAGTGAAAAGACGTAAATATTGTCCGAGCCGCCGGATTTACGATTTGAAGGTAAGGACTCACGTTGCTGATTTAGACGTTTAAATATATAAATTAGATTAAATTCCTCTGGAAAGAAATGAGATCGAATTATTTGATTCTGTTAAATTAACATTAAAACTAATAATTAAAAATACTTATGAACTGATAATAATAAGAGTAATGCTGAATAACAACATTCTGTGTTGACCAATGACGGAACGGGTTAGTTCTGTCACATTTTATATTACTTTAGTTTTAGGGTTAGTTTTAAATTTATTTGCCACGTTGAAAAATGAAATCATTCTTAATACAAACCAGTATGTTATAATCGGGTTTATTAAATACAATAAATAGGAGCCAATACATTTTTAAAGCATCCAAGAAATTGTAATTTTTCCACCATAAAACTAAATCAATGGCATTGATATTAACAGCACAAGATTAATGCCAATCTGCCTAGAGATCTAACACGAAAATGCTACTGAAAAGGTTTAATTGTGATTGTACTAATATGTGACTGTTTAGGCTTATTATTTCGGAATAAAAACACGTTCACCTAAGAATTTTACCCTGAGCAAAAGCCGACTCGTTGTGGTTTTGTATTACTTGGTACTGAGCGCATGGTTGTCGCCCCAGCTCGTTTGTAACACAGAGAAAGGCCCCCGGTCGAGCGCGCTCTCTTGACAACATCAGGACTATCAATCAGTTGGCGCAGAGATCCGTCACACAAACCACAAGAGTCTGAAACCAAGAGAACAGCCGCTAACACACTCCTGTCTGCCTTAGGTTGCCTCTTCAGCAGCTTCAAACCCTCATCCCCATTAAAACCAATGAAGCTTAAATAAGGACCAGCCTCGAAATGTCTATATATTTAAGCAAATATTAAAAACGTATAACCCCGAAGGGAAACGTGACCCGTATATTCATAGCTTCCGACTGAATATTAAACAAAAAATAATGTACAAATTCTCGAGTTCCTACCTGGTTCAGCTGCTGCCATTGATAAATGGAAAGCGCGAAGAGGCCAGTTATGGAGCTTCGGCAGCTAACCTCACTGCAAAGAACTGGAAGCATCACGGCATTTATTTGAGCTCAAACTCTGTCAGTGTTGACTTTAGCACAAAGCAAAGATTTCACTGCCCTGCTAGTTTAAAAAAATGATTATTTTACAGAGATATCGATCAGTGCGCTATAAAAATTCAGCTTAGCATTATGTCTAAAATGAAGAGAACGAAATTTAACGTCTGAGTAAATTTGCTGACATATGACGTCTTCCTATTCAAAGTTTACACTACTCAAATTTGGTCGTACCTGTACACATCCTATATCCCTTTATGTTGCCATTTGATTGTTTACTGGCTGTGTTTATTCGCAGGTCAGGAGTGTTTAAAAGAAGATTTGTGCACGGGAATGGGAGAATAAATGTACACTCAAAACGCCTAGAGAGTGACTTAATATAGGCTACAGCATCGGGTGGAAACGCTTTGCCTCGGACCGCGGCCGTAGTCCGGGCGCAGACTCACAGCTTATTCTTACCACTATAAAAGGGACGAACTTCTCTCTAGTAATCAGGGTGACAACCCGATATTATGATTTATTCGCGGGAGAACTGCATATTATCAGTTAGGGTCATTGGCGTGGGAGCCGCTAAGTAGTTTAAAAGTACGCCCCTGACAATGGCTTAGCGATACAGAACACAACAGGTTAGAACATCACATTCAGCTCCCATTGTTCCCAAAGCTGGCCCATTTTCTACATCTATTCTTCAACGCCTCGGGAGGCTTTTATGTGATAATGAAACAAATTTCATCCTTAGACGGCAACTTGTGTGTCCTCCCGCAGGGGGGAAATAGCGTGAACCGGCGAGTCTGAGAAAGAGGGGCGAGATTTCAGCCGGAGTCTTGCATTCTCCGAACAATGAGGAATTTAAGGGGGATTTGAATTTTGGGTTCACTTCGGCGTATTTTAAAGTGAGGGTAACGTGTGAGGAATTAGATGACTCACCTGAATGCGGAATATTAATATAAACATATGATCCATAATAGGACAATTTCCTTGTAACCGTAATTGCTGTTATTATGCCGAAATATAAAGCAAGGACAGATTATATGAAGATTGGGTCCAACCCAGACCATAATTAATATATAGACTTCCGCGTGCCAATATTACTGGATGGTGTCGTTTGTTCTGAATTGCTCACTGCAATAATAAGTATGTTGTGCGGGATATATGGACGTGTATATTAAAAACTCGCTATAAAACATTGAATTATACTGATTGCAAAGTTGAACGAATTAGCTTCAATTAATGCATATGGCCAACGCCGTCAGCGAAAACTGTTCTCAGCGTCGAATATGTTTTAGATTAAAATGCAATATTGCATTTTATTCGGGTGAAGCTGTAACATTGATAATCACTGTGTCATGAACAATGTAATAAGAACATATTTTGAATTTGTATGGGAAATTTAAAAGTAGGGAACCTTGACAATTAGTATTATATATGCAGACTTTTCACGTGAAATTATGTTGCTTGTTTAGGTTATATGGATTAGATCACCATGCATGTACGTTATAATCATTACCGAGATTCAATGCAGCAGTTCCGTTGTGCTGGTGACGTTTTGCATTAGTTCTTGAATTGTTGCTGAACATGTCGGGAAATACCAGAGGAAAATGATAAATTATATGTAGAAATAGCACTTCCACTGCCTTTCCTTTTTCATTATTTTGACTATTGCATACAAATGTCAAAAATCTGTGTTAGACTGAATTCGTTGCAAGCTTTCTTCAATGAAGTAACCTGGAACTAAACGACAAAAATATTTTGACCACGTAACTGCAAAATGGAAACGTTTTTTATCGTGTAATTATATATGATATCAGTCTTAAGCTGCAAAATCACAAGTCAGTTGAAGTAAATCCGTATATTATTATTATCATCATCATTATTATTATTATCATCATCATCATCATCATTATATTATCATCAATATTTACTATAATTTATTATTGTCATCGTTGTGGTTGTTGGCACGGCTTGTGTATTTTATAATCTGAAAATGGATGCATATTTTGGATGCTAGGTAATGATTTGTCTCGTCGAATCTTACTTTAAGCTGTCTAATTCGTGGTCTCCGATGAATGTTTAAATGTAGTCTACGATAAATTAAAATACCTAACGAAATATATCTATGCTCTTATTCTTTATAGACCATCGCTTGCAAAAAAAATCGTTATTCAATAGATTATATATGATATCTTAACACCTCTGTCCTTGTTATGTTTTATTTAACACAAGCAACACCTTTTATTCTTAACAATTCAAATGAAACTCTTGCGATTGTGTTCAGAAAAAACAATAACACTTTAATATAGATTTTATCCTTGTTTCAACTACAAGAATACACATTTACAAGTCATAAATAAAGAATACACAAACATTTGAAGAAGTCCAGGTTTTCCAAATCACGTCTCAAGGTCCATCAGCAAATCTGGTATCCTCGTCCTATATTTTACAATAAGGGATTTTTGGTCCGTATTAAAAGGCGAGATATGGGATGAAAACGGATATTGTCACATCTTAACAACCTTTCACAAAAGAATTACTAAACAAACTCTACAACTAAACCTTTCGGAAACATTATAAAATATTTGGAATGCATGTGCACAAAGTATCATTTTACAAATTTACAAATTACCTATCAAATGTCCGTCTGTGAATATTTAAGAGGAGTTCATGATTGGTCTGGAATACACACCTTGATAGTAAGACGTGTCATTGGGTATTGACGATGAGTCTAAGCCCGCTTTGCTTGCCATTGAACCCATGGACAGTGGCCCAGGCATGGGAGAACCGTACCCGGAATAATGCATCGCCTGCTCGTAAGTCTTTAAGTCCATTTTGTGATGCTGCTGTTCTGAAGACATTAAATTGTTGATAGAGAACGGGTGGTTAAATGAAAAGTGGTGTTCCGGTTTTAGATGCGCTTCATGCGCGAGGACCGAGTGGTGCTGAGACATAAGATGCTGAGCCTGAGAGTTTGGCGACGCCGCATGCTCGGGACTCAGGGACTGGCTGGTTTTCATGTCTGACATGGACCTTTTCTGCTCGTTTGAGGGTGAACTGGAGTGCGGGGACTCGTTGCCGTTGCAGCTTTCGGAGCTACTGTTAGATCCGCCTTCCGAGGTTTTTCTGCCGGACTCTTTGCAAAGCTTTTTGTCGCATTTGAAACGCTTTTGCCGCCTCAGGTAGCAGCCGTTTTCAAACATATTTCCCGAGTCGGGATGAAGGGTCCAGAAAGAGCCTTTGCCAGGCTTATCCGGGGATCGAGGAACTTTAAGAAAACAATCATTGAAAGATAATGAATGACGAATAGAATTCTGCCAGCGCTGCTGGTTCTGACGGTAAAACGGGAAAAGGTCCATGATCCATTGGTAGATCTCGCTTAATGTAAGCATTTTATTAGGCGACTGCTGGATAGCCATAGTAATCAGAGAGATGTAAGAATACGGCGGCTTGGCGTGGGTGTAACTTCGCCGGTAGGTCTTCGGGTCCCGGGATCTGTTTATGTTAGACTGTCCATACATGGGGCTCATCGCGTTCATGTTGGTGTAAGACGTCAAGGCGTTCATGGACGGCGGCGGCGCAGTCATTGGGCTCATATTCGGGCTGAGCGCCGCGCTCATACCTGCCATGCCCGTTCCCATGCCGTTCATGGCCCCGGCGCCAGGCGACATTCCCGTCATAGAAGGGCTCATGCCGGTGTTTACGTAAGACATGTTCATGCCATTAGCTGTCATGTTAGTCGAAGTGCTCATCCCTGACATGCTCATGTAAGTGTTCATGGAATTCATCCCCAGTCCCGTGTTCATGTTGCCAACGGAGGTGTAACACTGAGAGGAGAGATAAAACGCAAAGTTATAAACTTACTATATTTCAGTTGCTTTTCCACAAAATATGCAAGCAATGTTAATTCCTATAATAGTCGAAGTAAATTCCTGTTAATAGTCAAAAGCACAAATTCAGCAAAATAAGTCGTAATGCAATTGTAATGTGCAGTTGTAATGCATTTGTATGTAAATAATTACTTGCTGTTCTAAACCGTTTAATGTACATAATTATATATATATATATATATATATATATATATATATACACACACACACACACACAACATAAAAACAACATTTTAAATGATGTTTAAATGGTACCAAATTATTTTTAGATTGATAAACGAAAATAAAAATATTAATTTTACTGCTGTATTGCGTATCATGAAGTTAAATGCAGCTGACGCATGTGGTCACGAAAGTAAATATGTCCCACATTAGAACGAGAGTTTGTTTACTATTACTGTTATTAATAATAATGCATACAAAAAGAATCATTCTTGGGGAAAAAAGCATTC
The DNA here is from genome assembly GCA_019775895.2 of Stomatorhinus ivindoensis. Taxonomy (NCBI): domain Eukaryota; kingdom Metazoa; phylum Chordata; class Actinopteri; order Osteoglossiformes; family Mormyridae; genus Stomatorhinus; species Stomatorhinus ivindoensis. Next base: position 22,552,868 of record JABFEB020000026.1, read on the forward strand.
CCCAATACGCCGAACCAAGTTTGTTAGGATAGTACAGCGTAGAGATTGGGGAGGATTTGGAGGTGCCTCAAGTCAATATTTGATCACAAAGTTAATATTATCTCAGGGCTAATATTGAGTTGTATAAAATGGGATCGGCTTTAGACGAAAAAAATATATATATATAAGCTACCAACCTCGGGCTCCCCGTAATAGCTGCTCCAGTCTGTATGTTCGTGTCCTTCCATTTTAACTGCACCAAGCATCGTGGAACACTTTTCCCCCCAATGGCTTTCCTGCAGCAGACTGCTTGAAAGATCTTTAAAACTCGGAATCACACAGCAGGATGGCCAGGTCGCGGGTCTGCACTGTAGTCTGTGACACTCGCATGTGTGTCTTCGCTGTCGGCGGTGCCCACAGGCGCGGAGCAGCGCCCGACGATGTCTGCAGCTGAAATGACGTTAGATCCTGGCTGTTAAAGCGGTGATATAGCGCTGTGCGACAGGCGAGCCTCCAATCCTGTCTTCTTCGTTGCCCTATTTGAATAATCTGCTCACACCTAGGCGCGAGGCTCTTGGGTTTGCCCCCCATTGTACACCTGCGCTAACTAAAAAAAGAACAGCCCCAATCTGAAAAGATTCATTATAAGGTAATCTCATTGTTTTTCCTGCTTGAAAAAGGAGAAGGAATTTAAACTGTTGTTCCAAGGGAGATGTTTTTTTATCATGCGCAGCATTTGTATTGCTCGGGAATTTAAGAACCGCGTTTATATTGCTTTTTTTGTACTTTGCAACGAGGAGTGTGGTCTGTATTGTAACATTTTATGTCATCCGAACAGTTCCACGCTTGAAATGGCCTCATTCGGCATTGCGTTTCCTATAACGTTCATTTTTTTTGCACAATTTCCATTGTAAGCATGGGTATAGTTATGGAAATAATTGCGTGATATCCTTTTTAAGTGAAAATCTCTATACAAGTCAAGGAAATGTGTATTTTCTATTCTTGTACTAGCTAATTGAAGATGTTGAGATTCATAGTGTATTATCTTTGTTGTGTTTATTGTTAGGTGATTAGTGCTTAGTTAGGATGCTTGTGGAACTAGTTAATCAGAGAATGTACACGCAAGGTTACCTTCTACCTCGGCCCGCTGGTCTCTCCAGCGTTTCGAAACAAAGCAAATATTGAGCGATGAAGCTAAGAAAATGACCCTCCCGGACAAACCAAATACCCGAGTACAAAAGTCGTGAGGTTAATTTTGTGGATGATCCACAATAACACAGAATCTAATTATCTAATAAAGCACCCTCTGTATAACTGCAACTTCTGCTGAGGCCAATTAACCCCTCTCTCTCACACACACACACATAGAAATATACATTACCGAAAGCCTGTTCGCAGTACATATTAAATGAAGTTCAAGTCCTGAATTTCATTTACATATATATTTTATTTAATTTTACATGCAAATATTTAACTGATGGATTCCAACAGTTCACTGATTCACCCGGGTAAACTGGATAGAAATCAGATTAGTTTTAGAAAATAAATTAATCTAATTTCTTATTTAATAATAAATGTATAATGTAGTGTATGCACCTTTTCACAAGTATTTTAAAATGAAAATACGATACTTTATGTTACGGGATGCTTGGACAATGGAGATGTGTAATAAAACCATATCTGAATAAGGTTCAAATTAAGGTATTTTTTATAACGAACAGTCATATATTGCTATTATACATAAATCAATATCTACTGAATGCGGATGAACATTATATATTAAGTACAAAAAGAGAATATTAATATTACTGCCGTTATAATTATAAATAAACGAAAATAACCATTCGCTGAGTGATAATTATTGAAATAATATTAATGATTTACTATTAAGATTTAGAGCGCCCTCTCATGGAAGCAATTCCGGCAGCGCCTTCAATGAGCGCGACTGCGCTTGAAGGTACGTTTGCCAGTACATTTGAAGTGAATTACACGCGGGGGTCGCATGGCAGTGAAACCAGTAACGTCATTCTACTGCATAGACAACGCAAAAGCTGTATTTTCTCAAAATTAACACCATGGACGAGTCTCAAGAACAAGAATTAAATGTAAGAATATCAAGCAGAAAATCTTAGACTTACAGTGGTTTGTAGTGAGGTGGGTAATGATATATGCATATTTATTATTTGTATTTTACAATGGAGTAAGGCTGTTTCAGCACTTCTCTATAAGTACAATTACTTGGATTTAAAAAAGCGTTTCTAGGACAGTTCCAAGCAAGGTCGTAGATTTGGGTTTGGACAGTAGGGACGTGTCCCGACCAATAGTGTGGGAGTACTGCGTATGCTTAAGCAGTCAGTGCTCTTGCAGGTTGAATTGGCCCCTACTGATACATATACTCTGGATTCCAAGTACCCCAAAGTATGTGACAGGGGTCCTAATGAATATGGAAGATAATTGGATTGATCTGGGTTAGGGGCCCAATATGATATGCTTTTATAGGGCCCCAAATCTCTAACTGTGCCCCTGTTACTCAGGAACCAGTGTCTGTTCTGTTTGTCTGAGATGGGGAAAAAATGAAGTTTATACATTAAGAATAAAAACAGGTGCACTTCACACTGCAATCAAAATTCCAATTACGGGATGCGAGACTGGCTTTGTTATTTTGGACCCATTCATTTCAAGGCAGAACCAATGTACGGGATCTAGGATTTGAACATTGCGTTCCATCCAAGAGAGTCACGGAATCTACCAGGGGCGCTGACATCTTATACGTCACACAAGACTTGCTGAAGAACTAGTGGAGACACGGTGAAACAAAAGAGGACGTTAGACAGATGCCTGTTACTCTAACCAGCTACATGCATTTTTTCCCTCTACCAGATAATCCATGTTGCTAAACACCTTTTCACAGCACGTATTAAACTGAAGCATTTCAAGCTGTATATTTGATGGGAAGGACTTTGCACGCACTTTCTGTGACACCACGCATTTTAAATTGCCATTCTGTCACCGGCAGACACCCGTGAGACAAACAGCCCTCTGTCAACGTTCGTGCTGGGACACAACTGGCCCACGATCTGATACGAAGAACCATTATCGACGGCCACCCTTATCAAATCCCATCTTGGGCGAGAACCGATCTTGGCACGTGTAATAAGACGCCAAACTCTGAATGGTTTTCAATTCATCTGAAAAACGTTTGTTGATATTCTGTGTGGATATTACAGCAGGATTGTACGTGCAGGATACAAACTGCAGGAGGGGACGGTTTAGATAAAAGTGAACCATTACTGGCGTTCAAAGTAACACTTCCCGTCAGTGTTTAAAACCTGAAGTCTTAAATTACAAGCTGGACCAAAGGCTTGTTTACGGGTAGAACATCACTATAAAAACTTCATGATCAGGATAATTAAAAATGTTCAGGCAGTTAATCTGTTGTAAACCATCAGTGTTCATGAGCAGCCATGCTTCTCTCAGTAACACAATAACTGCAGACACGCTAACCCGTCCCGGCCACGTGTGACAGAGAGGTGGGCATTTTCTGAGATCCGCTGGCACCAAAAGGTCCACATTTAACACTAAGCCTTTCTAGAAAGACAATATAAATGACACTGTAACTCAGTAGAAAAGTTGCATAGATTATCAAACTTGCAAGGCAAACATTTTTTGTCTGTGAAAGTACACAATGTGCGCAGGTAAATAAAACATGCAAATATCCCTCACAACAGACGTCACATTCCTGGGCTTTCCGAGACACACTGGATGGAAAATTCTGGAAGTATGCACGTCAAGTGAATTCTGCTCTACCTTTATCTATGCAAAGGGTTTATGGCAGAAAGCAAGTCTCTAGGCCTGGCGTGATGAGGTGTTCGCACGTATGTCCCGATTAACATGGAAGATGCTAAGATCTATGCCGACCGCAGCCATCTCCCTGTACAGGAAATCCATGACATGTTAGCAGAAGCAGTATCAGCACAGGATTCTGGATCCAGCCCCAGCAGACATGATCTCGCTCAGCGCAGGGAGGACAACTGTTTTGTGAAGCTCAGTTTTTTCAGTTAGGGGACCATGATTTCATTATTGTTCACTTCCACACCCTCAGGGATGAAACGCAGCAGGACCGGTCCATAACCAGGTCTTCCCCCTAATTAAGTGGCGCTTCAAGTAATTTGAGAGATTTTTGCATGAAGGTGGTTTGGACTGAACTTCAAATAAGGGATGCCACCTAAATGAATGGTACTGTTTGGTGCGGCAAGAATTTATGTAAGCAAAGCAGACCGGCAGGTTGTCTGCTTAACACACACACACACACACAAATTTGTATTATACTCATCCAGAGGACATTTACTCCAATGTTCCCATAAATACAGCAAAAACAAAACACACACACACACCTTGATATGTCCCCATTTACCCTTTTCCCAAATAATCCCACAAGATGTATATCCTAAGGTTTCAGTTTCTTCCCTCCCTGATCCTGTAACAGGGGACTGCGACTTGCTTGAAGGGCCATGGCCGTAAAGCACCTCCGACGGAAACCACCGCTCGCATGCCACGGCGGTGTGCTTGCCAAAACGCCGGGGGGGGGGGGGGGTCGCCGAGGATTTGAGCGTGGGAGCCTACCTGGCTCTTACGCCGAGGACACTGATGCACATGAAACCCTCAAATCTACGCTACCCGGATATTCCCAGTCAATTGGTTCCAGGCATGACAGCAGAATGAAAGATCAGATCTCTGACTTGCTGCTAGCGAGGATGACTATAGGATCTAATGCTCCAACAGAGGATCGGAGCCCGTGGTGGAAGCTACGCCTACATGCTCCACTTTCATAGCAGGATTTCCTCACTGTGCTTCTTCTGAACGACCTTACATATTTGCCCAAGTCTTTTTTTTTTTGCCCCACTTTCTCCACCCATCCCTTCCTTAAGAAATTTCAGGGCAGTAGGTTAAGCTTGCAATTCGTCAAGGCGAAATTAATAGCGAGGACGTCTTTCTTCAGAAATCTGTGGAAGCAGCGTTTGGCTGCCAACCGCCTGTGGTGACGGCAAACATTCCCGAGCAGGGCCGCGGTTCGGGCATGCCGTTATCCCGCACAGCTGTGACAACGCTTGTTGGCTGCAGGTCTGTGGCCCGGTGCGATGTGTTTACCTGGAAATGAATCTGAAAGGCGGCGAGACTGGGAAGGCACACAAGACCCGGGCAAAGAAACACGGGGGCGGCCATCGCGGGGGGAGGGGGGGTGGCTCTCCTCATTATAACAGGGCTGTCCCGGACCCGGGTGCAAACATGGCTGTTAATGGCTGAGGCTTTTCACAATTACTCCTCTTTTGGAGCAAAATGGAAAGTCATATAGACTCAGTATCCAAGACCCTGCAATTCTTTTGTAACTCTTCTCTCTTGTCATGCAAAAAAAAAAAATGCCTGACTCAATCACACACACTCACACACATATACACACACACAACCTAAGAAGGGAGAGAGAAGAGAGGTACAATGGACCCACCTCAGAGAGGATCGACACTAACGGGAATCGGATTGATTTAGTGGCAGGACTGCAGGAGCGCAAACAGATTCTAGCCTGGATCCCCCACACCTGCAAGTGAGAAAGCGTCTTCCCGCCGCTACGGACTGGGTTCTACTCCTCGTCATCAACCAAACACAATGCCCCCTTGCCGATACACACCCTACTATCTGAAATTAACCAGCTGTACTCTGCAAACCACCAAAATTATTACTGGCAGAAAGTGGCAGCTATTTCTGTATTATCCTTTAATTATGCAAAGGGAGAAATGTTCCATTTATCCACTGGAATTAATTAGTTGACACTTGCTTATTCAAACTGGTGCTAAAACCAATTAAGCAGAGGCATGAAGGTTGGTTTGTTGATTGCATGGAATGGGTTCCCACAGGACCTCCATCTGAGGCACGTGCCATTAGACCTGGTCTCCAAAAAGTACCGCAGACAAGCCGTTTGCCCCATACCCAGATAACAGAGCCACTTCATTCAGAAGCACACGTTCCCCCCCCCCCAAAAAAAATCACATGGTTAACTGTCTCTTTGTCTATGTCTTAATGTCCATATATTAAAATATCATGTGTATATTACATGTCTTAGTATTTAGATTTTGTTTATTGCTTCTCATTTGCACAACAAGAACGATATTTCACCTCAGTCTACGACTCTACATGTCACGCATCTGGAGGTGATAATACAAGGTGCTTTGACATGTCAGAAATAGTCTGGTGAGGATTCAAGGGGCTTCTAAGGGTTTGACATTTTAATGTCAGGCTGTCTGGGAGCCAACTGCACTCAAGACATATATTAGAAAGAAAGCAAATATGTGAAAGAAAACTGAGAAAATGGATAGTGTTACTAAACATGCCATTACAGTACATTGAATGTGGATCTGGATATTTTTATTTATTAATCAATGATTTCCTTTCATTTAAAAGTAGTTTGACTATAAGCTGGTAACAATTCAGCTGATATTCATTAGGGGTTTTTTGCCACTTGCCCAAGGTCTCTGTTCCCTGTAAACGGTCAGTGACATAGACCCAACTTTAAGGCTCTATCTACCCAGATCG
>JABFEB020000026.1:22579301-22595105 GCA_019775895.2 Stomatorhinus ivindoensis
ACGTATATTTATCACGTTATGGGGACATTGTGTCCCCATAAGGATAGGTATACCTGTTCGCACACACACACACACACGCCGTGAGAAGCGTGGCGGCCAGAAGAGCTGACAAAAAGCCCTTTATGGGCCGCTAGCCTTCAATTAGCCACCTCTTTGTCCCAAAACAGGTTAAGCGCCAAGCTGATAATAAACCCCCTTATGAAATGACGCCTGAACACACCCTGCAGTCCCAGTACAGCAAAGCAAAGTTGCTGGGAGAAGACAGTAAAAATAAATAGATCTGGTGGCCGTAGGGGGAGCAAAAGAGTGGAGTTCCCTGACCAAGCAAAAAAATAGCCCTGTACATACTTACTGTCAGGCTATGCAAATTCACCCCGAAATACAAGTCAGTCAGCGGCTCCCTGGGGACATCCCCCTCAACTAAAATAGTGCTTATCATTCTGATTTCTTCATTTTTTTTCAATAGGCTGAAAACCACAAGGCTTTTGCGACTCACCCCATTTCAGATCTCCTCCAACATCGAGTCATTATTTAAGCTACTGTATTTCACACTAAAAGCAAACTCCCTTAAATGTGATTTTGCGAATTGAACAGAAGGTTATGAATGGCATCTATTTCCAGTCTTATAGAGAGAATGCACCTTGACCAGAACTACTGCCCACAACTTACGGCAGACCTCCCAGCGAAGGGAATCGCCCTCAAAACCACCTAACATCTCACACCACGGAGGCAAAACTTTCCAGGCAGAACTTTACGAAATAACATACCAGCCTCCTGAAGAATTACACATGCAGTAGCAGGAATAAAAGCAGGCAGCGATTTTTCAGACCAGGATGGCTCAAATATCATACTACAGAGAAACAGACACACATATCTACAGGTGTGAAGAGCGTCCTGATAAGGCGGATGCACACGTGCCCCGACAGACACGTAGTGGGCGTCACAAACACAAACACACTGCTCTGACACACACCACAAGCCTGGATCACATTTGGAAGCATTTTACGGGGTCCGAGGCAGGGTGGGGTCCTGGTTGGTTGGGAGCTATTTCCTAATTACAGTGCTATAAAGCCATTGCGAGGATGCTAACGGGGCCCCAGGCGGGGGCTTCCGGGGGCTTGGTGGCCCCTCTCATGGCCGCTATCAGTCACATGGTCAGAAGGGGCAGCTGCTAATGCGAGAGTCACGCTGAGGAGACGCACAGGTGCCGTGATCAGTGGGCTCTCACACATTCAATGTGATTTCAGATCTGACTAAGTGATAAACTTTACACCGGCTCGACGTTTCACTGGGGAAATCCTTCCACGTTGTGTCAAATCAAATGCGAACACTGGTGTCACCCACGCTGCACAATCTTAACGCTGCATTCATACACCTCATAATAATATATCTGTTTACTTACAAACACATGCAGTTTATCCATGGAGACACACTATATGGACAAAAGTATTGGGACACCTATCTGTTACACCCGTAGAAACTTTTATGACATCCCACCCTAAATCCACAGGCGGGGGCTGGTAACCCCCTTTGCAGCTACAACAGCTGCCACTCTTCTGCGACGGGTTTTCACAACATTTTGTGAAATTTGTGTCTGTGGGTATTTTTGCCCATTCATCCAGAAGAGCATTTGTGGGTCACTGATGTTGGACATGAAGATCTGGTTCACATTTGTTTTGGTTCTAGCTCATCCCAAAGTTATTCGACAGAGTTGAGGTCAGAGCTCTGGGCAGGTCAGTCGAGTTCTTCCACACCAAACTCTCCCCATGTCTGTATGGACCTTGCTTTGTGCGCTGGGGCTCAGTCATGCTGAGACGGAAAACGGCCGCCTTCCCCAAACAGTTCCTACAAAGCTGTGAGCAAAGAATTGTCCAAAATGTCTTGGTATGCTGAAGCATTAAAAACTCCCTTCACGTTCTCCTGGCATCTGCCAAACCCAGACTCCACACAGAGAAGCATGATTCGACACTGTACTGAACACGTTTCCACTGCTCCAGTGTCCATTGGTAGTCCGACGCTTGGCACTTTGCTTGGTGATGAGAGGCTGGCATGTAGCTGCTTGGCCATGGAAGCCCTTTCCATGAAGCTCCCGGCACACAGGTTTTGTGTTGGGATCAATGCAAGAGGAAGTTTGGAACTCTGCAGTTATTGAGTCAATAGAGAGTTGGCAACTTTTACGCACTATGCAGCATAGCATTGTGGGCCACTTTGTGGCTGAGTTTCTGCTGTTCCTAAACACTTCTGCTTCGCAATAATACCACTTACTTATCACTGAATACCACTCAGATCATGGAATATCTAGCATGGAAGAAATTTCACGAACTGACCATTTGCAAAGATGGCATCCTATAACAGCGTCACACTTGCATTCACTGAGCTCTTCAGAACGACCCATTCTTTCAGAAATGTTTGTAAACCTGACTATATGGCTAGGTGCTTGATTTCATACACCTGTGGTGATGGTCTGAATGAAAGACCTGACTTTAATGACTAACAGGTGTGTCCCAAAACTTTATGAATATAGTATATGTGCAGGGGGAGGAGGTATCCCATTCAATGCAATTTAATGTAATTAGCCATGACCTCAAACCAGCACAGCTCAAAAACACTGAAAACAAAACTGATCTGATATTTTTTTAATAGGATGTAAAATAAAAAAAAGCAAAACCTGTCCCCGCTGAAGATATGATATTTATTATGTAATAAGAAATGTCATAAAATTAGCATATAACATCTATGTAAACATAAAACATTTGTAATGATGAGTTTGAGAACTCATCTCTCAGAGGGTCACTGTGATACCAGGACAAAAACAGTTATTATTAAAGCAAAGATCAAAATAAGCAAAAAGTGAGTAAAAACCAAGAGTATTTTTTTTTTACTGAAAGAGGCTTCAGCTCTACGAGTCAGGACAGGAATCACTGGGAATTTTCGCAGCTGAACTGACAGAGAAGTGAAAGCCCTTTCACTCTAAGGGAAACTAGCAGTCTCAAGGGGATTTTTCACGGACCACACGGTCGTTAAGGCCCCCCACCAAGCCGGTTCACCACAGTAAAACCTACATTTCTCTTTTAGTCAGACAACGTGGGTGTGCCCCAACAGGATGACCTTTTTGTATGCATATCACCAATAGCTTCAAGTTCATCACTCAGAATCCTTCCGCAAATGCAAAAATTAATGCAGAAATATTAAAAATACAAAGGTTAGGCACTCTACAGCAGTCGTGCCATGGTATTTCATTTGACGCACACAGGAAGTACCAGGCTGTTGTCTGAGAGGGGCGACATCTGCACTGCAGAGCCCCAAAGGCAGGGGTGATACTAGGAATTTTTTATGCAGTGGGCATAAGAAGGGCCAAAATTCATACCGAGGGCCAATCTTATCTTATCATTGGCCAATGATGTTTTGCATCGGTGTGTGATAAGAGAGGGAACCCATCCAGGGGCCAGTCATCTTTCAGGTGGCACCAGTGTCCCTCTGGCCCCAGTATATACCCCTGCCCAAAGGAGGTAGAGAATGAGTGTAGATGTCTCACCTTGTAGTATTTGGCTCCAGTGTCATTCTGAAAGAGTGTCAGGCTCTTGCTGTCTAGCCGCCAGTAATGCCTCTTCCTCTGAAGTGAGAAGCAGAGATTAGTCAGCCCAACAACCAGGAACTCGCATGATACCACTCAGAGATATCCACAGGTCATCATGGTGGGGGCCGCTAATCCTTTGACATGTTTCTTCATTGCTCTAAAAACCATATTGTGTCAATGCTAGAGACTATATGACTAAAAGTCTTTTAAAAGCTTATTTCACTACAGTATGGTAAATTGTAGTAGACTTATAGTACAGCATGCTACAGTATTATATTCAACAGTATAGTGCAGTATACAATACCAGTCAAAAGTTTTGCACACATTGAGATTTTCTACATTTGCATGTTACTTAATATTTATTAAAAGTACACTCAGTATTCTTTACTAACAAATAAAGTTGCAATATCTTTATTAGCAAGAAATGTCATATCTTTGATTTATCAAAGTAACCTCCTCTAGCAGCCTAGAATTTGACTATGCCATCAGCATAGATTTTTCTTTACAGTTGTTCACTCAACTTTCCAATTCTTAACAAGAAAAAAAATCTGCAGTTTATGAAATAATTGGAAAAGTAGTGAAAAGCTGTGGTGTGTAAAAGCTTTTGGCTGGTTGTGTCAGTTAATGTAGTTAACATCTGTACTTCTATGAACTGATTTGTAAGTCAGTCTGGACAAAAGCATCTGCTAAATAAATGTAAGATAAAATCATAGTTATTTTTCTATTTTTTTGTGTTTGCAAATATGTATGGATTGCAATTACGGCGATGAAATTAAGCCAACGATACCATAAAACCGGTTCTCTCTTATTCACGGGTCGGGAGGTTTTAGAGAATACCTGCACATATCCTTGTGCCCCCCCCCCCCCCCGGAGAGCTGTCTGGGCCCCGCCCTCACCAGGTTGTCTCTGCTGGTGTAGTGTACCATCCAGCCCTCCCGCACCACAGTGGAGCTCCTTCTCTTGGTGTGCTTGACGGACTGCACCACTCGCATCAGGGGGATGTTACTGCTGGTTGAGGGGCTGAGGACGGCACAGGCAGGAATGGTTCAGACCGAACAACGACTTAATGTTTAGTCTCGAGACACTTCTTGAGTTCGACAGAGCAGCTACCTGATGGTCTTCACCGGCTCCTCGTCCTTCTCTCCATCGAGATAGGGGGAGTCCATGAAGAAGATCTTCTCCTCTGGAGTGGAGGGCTCCTCTGGGTCATCTAAGCCTCGGTTGCCGTCGCTGTTCATGTCGTTGCTGTCCACCTCCATGGTGGTGTCAGAGTCCGGCCCTGGGCTTGCTGGCTCTGGGGGTTGGAGCCAAACCATCATAATGGTAGCAGAGCTGCCTACTAAGCATACATTCTGCTGCTATGGTTCTTCTCCCACCAAAATCTAAATATAATTTTCAGACAAATTCCATTACAACGTTCCTGAATACACGCTTCTGCTCTGTGCTAATATGGTTCTCCAAAGCTCTCCACTGTGCAGTGGTGATCACTGATCAGCGATTCAAAAAGTCCTTACCTCCATTGAACAGAACTTCTCCAAGACAGTCTCTGGGTACTTTTGATGCACACCGCTTGTGACAGTTAAACTTGCAATCTGAAATGAAAAGTGATAAATAAAAAAAGTAATTTTCCTCACACCTGGGTTTGAACAGCTGACCTAAATGTTATCCCAAAAACCTGCATACACACCGGCCCTTTGCGGATAACATTGGCCACCCCTGCTGTAAGTGATAAGGTAAAAGTGATTATGCTGTGCAATATAAGCACAATGTGAAAGAGACCTGAGAAATGTACCAACAATTTGGACAATATGAACTGAATGTAAACAGTACTCATAGGATTATGGGCACTTGGACACAACGTGCACAGAGTGATGTCAGTGTTAAAGTGACTGAAGAGTCACTGTAGAGTCCAGTGGGAGACCTAGGGGCACTGAGACTTGTCCTGCTTTAGGAGCGTTATGACCTGGGGAAAAATGTCAATTTGTCTCAGTGGAGATTTATGAGCAACAAGTATGAATTCTCAGGTGTGTTTAGTGAACGATGCAGTGCAGTTTAGTAAGGTTTAGAAAAGTTTGCCTAGAGTCCTCACCTTTGCACTGCATGCCCTGGCGAAAGAGCCCCTTCAACAGGCATTTGCAGTACTGGCAGATAGTGGGCCGTGTGTATGAATGCACCACAAAAGTGTGGGGCACCTTCACGCGACCCAGGACCATCTTCTCCATCCAGATGGGCCTGCCACTCCACGACGGGATGCGCTTCCCCGCCTCCTGGTGCGACCGTTGCTAGGGAGACAGTATTGTACGCAGGGATGCTTAGGTTCAGCGCAGTCACGAAATATTTTGGCAAAATGTAATCAATCAAAGGTAAGCACAATTAAAGATGGATATAAAACTTCTACAAAGACAGATCTCAACGGCATTTTTTAAGAAGAAACACAGAAGGGTTTGCGATCAAATTACTAAGCGTGTTTAGATACAAACAAAGCTTAGAGTCAATTTAAGAGGCAGGGATTAGAAGAACAACATCGGAATAAAACAAAAGACATCAATAAGACTATATGAGGAGCATGTGACCTGTAATTTTGACAAAACTAAACAATAAGGGACAAAGACTTCCAAAACGCATCTATATAGTGGAAGGATTTTATTGGAACATTTCAGGATGATAACCTTGTTGAAGGGTCAAACAACAAGGTCCTGCAAACCTTCAGATTACAAGGCTTATCCATCTAGCACACCCACATGCTTTAACGTCAGTGGCGGTGTTCCTCAAGGCACCAGTCTCGGATCCATATCATTATCAGTATACATGCATATATCTGCCTCTGAACGATGCTAACAGTTTCAAAAATATTGCGACTTTTTCCTGCTAAAGAGATGGCATACCTGTACATGTATTACTGAAACCAGATGAATCATTGCTGTTTCAAAAATGTAATAACTGGCAACAAGATGAAAAGGACGACATATAACTTCCTGTCGCTTTGCTTGGACCGAGACCATGATCTTGGGCCCTCACAAACTCAACCAAATCAAAAGACATTGGCGTATCTCTTCCCAATTAATGATGTTCCTTTGAAGGCTTGATCAGAAACATCTGTTCTGTGTCCACCTCACAACTCATGTATCCACCTATGGCTAGAGCACAAGATTTCTACTGTTTCTGCTACTTATTGGTCCAACATATTTCCTTACTTGGAGTTCACAATATTACACTGTCAGCCATTTAAGCATGTTTCATTCTGTGCATGACATTCAATTAAGCATGTTTCATTTTGTCCAACAGCAGTGCTCATCTTGGGATTCAAACATCCAGGCGCCTTTTGTGTTTAAATGATGAGCGGGCCGCAAAATAATCGACATACCTCCTCCTGTACCACGGCAGCATGTTTGGCTGGAGTGGGCCGAGGGACCGACAGCGAGGGCCCTGGCAGGGACACGTTGGACAGGCGGCGCTTCCGTACCCCGCTGCAGTTGTTTGGGATCTTAAAGGCGCATCGTTTGTGGTAGTTGAGCCCACATCCTACCAGGAATCACAGCAGAGTGAGTCTCCCACAGAAGTCTCAGAAATATAATATAACATTTGTATCTTATACAGAGAATTCCTTTAGAAAATCAAGAATTCAGTTGAGCTTTATTTGAAGGTTTAATTCTCAACTTTAGCCACTAGAGGTCTCACTAGAGCCTATAAACAATAAATGTAGCATAAACCCATGCTAATAATCAGTTTGATAATGTTCTCTGAAACACTCTCTGAACAGTGTAGTTATAATCAAGTTTCTGTCTAAGAAGCCATTTAATACTGTTATCATCATAATCTGATAACTCAGCTAGAACATTTTAATGCTACCTTTTTCAGTTAATGGTGGAGTGGATATGAGCAGGCAGTGTGCTCCCCATGCCATGCCCTTAAATTTTACACCCCTGACCCTCCGCTCGCCCTGCCTTCTGGGGAGGTGAGAGTGGCAGCACATGGCACTGCTCTGCCCGGTTTCACAAGCGCCGTTTGAAGATCCTGTCCGGCGACTGCCGAAGCGCGCTGGACTCCATTCAAAGATCCAGATTTGGGCTTCAAAGGCCTCTTTCTGTAATGGCAGGAAGTCGCACGCTCGGTGGGGGTACCCTGCAGCTCAGCGCCATGTGCTGCCATCGACCCCCGGCCACTGCCCCCATCCCCAGGACAGAGTGCAGAAACGTGACAGTTGACTTCTCCTGGAGTCCTCGCAGAAACCTCTGAGGCTGCTGCTGCCCCCTGGCTGTGCCGTAAACAGTGTCCAGAGGGCCGGTCTGTGGATATTGTGCGACTGTGTTGGTCTCCGTGATAACGGTCATATGTACGGATGCTAACCCACCTACGTTCGTTAGTGTAGAGGTAACCCTGCTGCTTTGTCTGTGTGTGTGTTTGTGCGTCAGCCAGACAGTATACATCCAGGCGAGTGTCCACGTATGTGGGCCTGGGGTCTTGCACTCACCTTCACATTTGAGACCCTGGCGAACCAGACCCCACAGCATCTCCCCACAGTAGTCACAAAAGGTGGGGGCCTTGTATGAGTGCACAAACAGGGCATGGGGCCGGATCTGGAAGTCCTCGACAGTAGCGAGAGCTGCAAGGCGGGCAGGAAGAAAACAGAACTCAGATTTCATGAATCATTATCATACATTGTGTGTGGCTCTGGGGATAAGGACTCTGTACCTGTGACCAGACGCTGATGGGTTTGAGTCCCGTGGGTGGTAAACTGAGTCACTCTACTGTTTCCGGATGTAAACTTTATTTACAAATCACTTTTCATACATTTGTCATACAAGTCAAAAAAAGTTGAAATGAGAATGTATAAATAAATGAGCAAATTAATAAAATGTCAAATAAAATAGAAATAAATAAACAGGGATGCAATACAAAATAAAAACATAACTGAACAGGATGGAATCAGCAAAGACTACTTGCTACCTGTATAACAACAATGAAGAAATTCTCTTCTATTATCCTAGACTGCTACTGCTTTGTGTTTAGGCTAATTTTCCATTACATATTGCATTATTTTATCAACGCTGCATTATGCAACAGCAGTGGATTAGTCATGTACCCACTGAAAAACATTTGGAAAAATAAGGTAGCTGATCCAGGGTTCGAAAACCAAGATTAAAATTACATTTATGTTTGACGTAAAACAATAAGTGAAACAAGGGTAATGCATTTACCAAAACAGTTACACATTGTAGAGTCCAGCAAATGGAAAGCACCACAGCCCTTATGACAATACAAGGGCCTTGTAAAGTGTAAACTAATTACACCATGCACTGAGTAAATAGCTAGAGGCTCGTGCTGCAGTGACAGAATTCTGACAGTAGGGGACACTCTAGTTGAACAGTACGGCAAGGAGAGAGCGACATAAGGTAGGAAGTGGTGGGGGTTTCTGCAGCGTGCTTCTCTGACTGACTAAGGCAGAATATGAGCCCTTTCCCTCCCCCAGGGGCTACGGGGGCCTGTGGCTTATCACATTATGCATTTTCTCTAGCAAAATAAAGGGTGCACTGCAGTAGGGGGTGCAGGAAATCACTGCAGACGAAGGGATAGAAGTGTTTGCACAAAACATTAAACCAAAACACAAGTCTGGGAAGCCACAGACTGTGCTGTGGGGAGAACTTACCAGGTAATGCTATAAGATAGTCCTGTAACTATGTTTATAGCGGAGACACAAGGTTAAATAAAAATCTACTCGTCAGCACACTTATTTCTGTTGTTCTTACAGAACTCTATGAATCATGCTCATTATTAATTTATTATTATTATTATTATTATTATTATTAGTATTATTGACTGCAACTATTTGTCTGGATAAATGCACCCGTTTGCACAGCTGGATATAAACTGAATCTATTCACAATAGGCACCTATAGCAGTGTTACTCACGAATGCAGGATCTAGGCAAGCTTTTCACCACAAGCACAGCTCCATAGAAAGCCATGCACCTGAAGGCCAGTATGCTTTGTGCTCCAGCAGAGTGGCGAGATTGTAACCCACCAGAGGTGCCGTCTACCGCTGCCTTATTGGCCACCGAGTTTCCCAGTCGGGACCTCGCTGTGCTTGCGATGTCGGGTCTCTGATGGAACAGGAGCATTCCAGAATGGTGCAAAGGTGCACAAACTACTGCTCCTGACTGTGATTTCAAGAAAACTGTCAGCCTTCATTCAAAAACACAGACCGACTGAGCATAACAAACAGAAGGTGTATTTAAAAAAAGCTTTCAAGATAACCAGTGCTTAGTCTTTGCAAGGTGATAGTTTGTTTAGTGGGGGTTCTACTGACATCACTTCCTGTATGACAGACATTCTGGGCCACACACGACAAGACCTGACATTCTCAAAATACAGAAAGTGTCTGCTATCTAATCACAAGATGAATACACCTGGAAGAAATCAATCTGCAGAGACGTTGTGAAAACCAAACGGCATCACAGTCCAGATACAAGGTCCTTCTTACATGGACATCCATCCACACAGGCGATGACAGACATGGACAGCCAGGCACAAAACGCCCAATCCAGATCTCCTCTGGTACCAACTTATTATTCTAAATTAAAAATACCTCTATGTTACTGTGAAATTGTGTCATTACACACTGCAATCCAGCATCTTGTCAGCCATACAAACACAACGTAAACAAGTGGCTTTTCGAAGCCTCGGGAAAAAAAATCAGCTTGTTGACAAAACCATGACTGCAAAGAACCAACATACCTTAGCTCTGATGAGCATGGAACCACCCCCCCAGTTCCGGCATGCCCTCAGCTCCCCCATAACGTGGTCAGAATCCTCAGTACCGAGGCTCCAGGCACTAGTTACATTGACTTAAGCATCCACCCCCCCACAGGGCCATCTCCTTAACCCAGATTTATGCCTCAGGATACAAGAGATCCCAACACCAGCCAACAATAACTAGGACCCCTAGTCTAGGATCTAACCCAAATAGACTGTGGGGTTTGGCTTTATATTTGCACAGGGTCCAGCTGACATGAATGGAAATAATTGATTGATTCTGTCTTCGTGACAAGCGTTTGGTTTTTCGGAGAAAGCCTTCTCCAACAGCGCTGCTCTGTCACACGTACCACATTAAGTCAAAGTTTGAATAATCAACTCTTCCTAGTCCCTGCTTTCAAACGAAACCAGAGTTACTATATTTTTGACAAACAATTTCGGGGGAAATGGAACAAACACATTGGTTTGTTTGCAGTGCCATGACAACAACATTCCAGCAACTTACTTTGAATGCAAAATTGGTGCTAATTTCATCTTTTCGAACAGATATTAACATGTTTGCTGTTTGCCACAGGACAGGCAGGATTTCACCTCCTGAAAGACTCTATCTTGCATAGTAAACAAGTTTGTGCTGAGAAATCATAAAACAAAAGATAGACACCAAGAACTAGACCTTGGCAACAGTGTTTTCTTTATACAATTTACAGAGCATCTGGATTAGTGGGTTTTTGGGGATTTTTACAATCAGAAAAGAAACCTACAATTCTTCAACTGGCAATAAGTCATTTTTATAGTAACGGGGGTGGGGGTGAGATTCCTGAAAATTTCCTTATAAAGAAAAGTCAAGAACAATGCAGAACTTAAGCTCATCATTACGTTGCTGAAGGTCTTACAGGCAAAAGGCAAAAAGAACTGGAGGCCAACAATATGAGGAGAAAACCTTCTGAAAAGATCCTTATACAACCTCTGCTGCCACTGAAAATGGCAAGACCCCTATCACATCAACACCCACGAGCACCATAGTCCAGGATTGGCCTGAATAGACATCTGCAAAAGCCAGCATAAGGTCGTGGAAGAGGGCACCACCCCAGCCTGACACAACCTGCCCTAAGAGGTGAGGTGTCCTGTGGTTTCGTGGATACAGGCAGGCCGCTTGTCCATCTCACCATAACAGACAGGGCCTGTGCAGAACAAGACCACACTGTGAAGAGACAAGCTGAAGGTATATTTAGTGCCGCCAGCTATGCGTCTGCAGGAAAGCCGAGTACGTTGCAGGCTGCGGTGAGTGTTTTTTTTCACATTTCTTTCAAAATCGGCACCCTGCACCAAAAAAAGCTGAGAGGAAGCGGCCCACAGTGGCACCGAAGCGACACACATTCTCTTTTCTCTCAATACTCTGGTATTCTCTACCTAAAAGAGATGTAGGTTTTTGAGATATGTTGGGTCCTGGTTAAGTTTTGCACCTGGGGGGCTAAGGAAGAAGACAACAGCATAGTCCAGATGAGGGAGGACAAAACACCTCCTGGTAAAATCTTTCCGGAAGCCACTTTTATTTATTTTGGGGGATGTGTCTGCTCCCTAACAGCTTACCAACGACAGCATAGCGACTGTTGTGAAGATTTTCCCCTCTGTCCTCAGACCAGCATCTCCTACTGGAGACAACGTTTAAATCCATTCATCTCCCATGGCCATTCATTCATTCATTCATTCATTCATTCATTCATTCAACTTCTTAACCTTTACAGGGTTACGGCCTATCCCAAAACCACAAGTCAGGAATAACCTAGGATGGGGTACCAACCCGTCACAGACATACACTACATGGACAAAAGTATTGGGACACACCTCTAAATAACTGATTTCTGGTATTTCACTCAGACCCACTGCCAAAGGTGAAAATCAATCACCCAGCCACACTGTTTCTGACATACCCTTCCAGGTCAAGCTCTATTTTCTGACAGCTTAAAAACTGCCCGCATCTCTTCATTGTGCCCTGCATATGCCACGTAGTATTATGTCTTAAATTATTTGTTCTGTCATGTATTCATATTTAACGTTTTTTAATAATGCAAAAACATAACGCCAGCAAATAATTTGATTGAACAGTAATATCACTGACCACACTTCTGTAACAAAAAGAGCGGCACAACTTAGTGTGTACAAGTCGTCAAAGCTCCGTTGATGTCCAAACTTCCTCTGGCATTAATCCCAACACAACACCTGTGTGCATGGCTGAGCAGCTGCATGCAAACCTCACATCACCAAGCAAAGTGCCAAGCGTCGGATGGAGTGGTGTAAAGCACACTGCCAATGGACACTGGAGCAGTAGAAATGTGTTCTGTGCAGTGACGAATCACGCTTCTCTGTCTGGAGTCTGATGGAAGAGTCTGGGTTTGGCGGATGCCAGGAGAAAGTTACCTGCCTGACTGCATTGTGCCAACTGTAAAGTTTGGTGGAGGAGGGATAATGGTATGGGGTTGTTTTACAGGGGTTGGCCCCTTATAGTTAAGGGAACTCTTAAAGCTTCAGCATGCCAAGATAATTTACACAAGGTCCATCAAGACATGTTTGGGTGAGTTTGGTGTGGAAGAACTTGACTGATCCGCAGAGTCTTGACCTCAATCCCTTAACATAACATCAGGCCTTAACATCCAACATCAGTGCCTGACCTCACAAATGCTCTTCTGGATGAATTGGCAGAAATTCCCACAGACATACTCCGTAAACTTGTGGAAAGCTTTCCGAAAAGAGTGGCATCTGTTATAGTTGCAAAGGCGGGGACAATCTCCATATCAGTGCCTATGGACTTAGAGTGGGATGTCATAAAAGTTCCTATAGGTGTGTTGGCCAGGTGTCCCAGTACTTTGTCCATGTAGTGCAGGGTTATTCAAATCACGGTCCTCGAGGTCTGAGCACTGCTGGTTTTCCAGCCTTCCTTTACCTGTCAGTCAGCTGTGAAGCTTCTGACCAATCAGAATCAGTAATTATTAAACTAACTACCTGGGAGAACTGGAAACAAGGCCTAGATTTGGAACTGAGGTCCAGATTTGAAGAACCCTGATGTAGTGTATAAAATATATTTCAAAATATAATTACATAAAATAATTTCATAACAAATGTCTTTGATATTCTGCTTTCTACCTGACTACAATTTATCAAAACCATAAACCTTACTGAAGACACTATCCCAGAACAAGAGACACGGAAAGGGACTCTCAGTGGGGGCTTCTGATGTGGTCCCAGACTGGGTTTACCACAGACCACGGCGACCATGCTCACCAGAGAGGACGACCTCAATCAGGTCCCCCTCGTGGATATCCTCGGCCGACGTCAGTCGCTGCAGCACATTGTCGGAGCTCAGGTCATGCCGGAAGAGCAAGATCTTGTCATAGAGCCCGAAGAAGCCACATTCCGGGAACTGGGATGAGAAGGAGATGGGATAGTCATCAGCAAGTATCCTGTTTCTGCTCCTAGATCATGGACTCTCATCCGAGGTTCGGGGGCAACATGGCCGATCTTCAGGCCCGTGCTGCCGGATCCGTAACGGATGTCATGACGAACACCGTAACGAACGGTGACAGCTGGGAACTAAGTGGAGCTGTCCGCAATTCCCACTCCCCTACCCCCCACTGTCATCCGGCGTCATTCTCACCCACCCGCCAGCCAACGCTTTCACACCAAGGTGCCGAATCACACCCTATGGCTAGAAGCAGAGCTAGCACCAGCTTCAGTTAACGTACACAAGATCGGGCCTTCCATCTTTGTCAGGCAAACAGACGAAATGGCAAATGAACAAGGCTGAACCCTCACACGCCACGATGAGTCAACTTGACCCATCGTTAGTTCAGGGATGTCGTTTAAAAATGATATGATGCCCACAAGTTCTCCAACAGTATAGAAACGGTGCAGCCAGCCGGTTCGTCTCCAAGACGACTTCCATGGAGCCAAGAGGGGTGAGAAACCCACGGCGAAAGCGTGGGCCCAAAATGAGCGTGGCCGAGATTACCGCAGGAGGTGGTGGGCAGGGCGGGGTGTTTTGAGGGCAGAATGAGTCAGGCACCAGCCCCTACACCCCTCATCCCGACGTCACCAGGGATAAGTAAGCGTCAGATCTGGGCTCATGTCACAGCAGAAGAATGGAAAAAAGCAATTGTTCGCACATGGCAACAGGATGTGTGGAGCGTGAGGGTGAGGATGACCTCGCACTTTCAGGCGATGACAGAACACAAGGAAAGTATCACGCGGACAATCAGCGACACTGCAGCATGCATCTGTGAGTGTATGCAACGTGAATAAAAATAATCACTGCTCGACACTCTTCATCATTGTTTCAGCGATGTTTCGGACTTAGGTACAGAGATCATTCTAGAGCCGGGAGCATTACAGCTGAGGTCACGGGGCGGGGGGGGGGGGGCTTGGCCTCCCCACGCCATCATGCCCCAGAAGCCAGCAGCTCCATGCTCTGCAACGTCGAGGTGACTCTCCAAGGTTTGGTTAGGTGAGAGAGAGGAACCACAACGTATGAGAAGACGATAAACATCCTGCCTCACCCCCCCAAAGGGGAGTCGCAGCCTACAGTCTGCCAGGGAGGCGCCCAGGCAGCCCTCAGCCCCTTCCTCCTGCGACATATGCTCAGGGTTCTCCCCTGCTCACACCCCCCTCCCCCCTGGAGACACTGGGCCCCTCGTGTTTCACCTCTACGTCACAATGTCACACTCCCAGAATACAGGAGGCACCTTCTTTCGGGCCTTTTCTGAACTGGGCCAGTGTCAGCGTGCCGAGGACCCCACGTGGCTGTCCCTTCCACTGCCTGCTATTAAACAGCCAATAAAGCATACAGGGTGATGAAAACGCGAGGTTAAACTCAAAGGCAGCACATATCTTCTCGCTTTTAAGAAGGGAAAAAAACAACAGAAGTGGCTAGAGGGGAGAACAGAGAAATGACGTGCCAAAAAACTACAAACACATGTAAATCGTGACAGAAATGCGACACCCAGATTATTTCTGGTTCGCTTAACCGCCATTCCATCCAGCTGAGTCGCTCACTTTTTAAACCCAATCAACTGGAACCAATCTCCTGCCGTAAGGTCATAAATAATGTCAAAATAAGCTTGAACTCAGGCTCTGTGACCCCCATGCTCATGGATGCAGCTCTTGATGCATCCTGTCGACACCGTCCTCCTGCACTCAAAACTCTTTTAATATTTCAGGGACCCGGGCCATTACTCCTGCTAGACAGGCTACTTGGAAAAGCAGAAGCACAAAGAACAGGGGAGCTGAACACTGAGGACGTTGCTCTAAAAGCCTAGGGGTCGCCTTCCCCAGGCCAGGCCTACATTACTGCTAAAAAGGCTCCTTTGCTTCGACGGTGGGGAGGAAACGAGGGGTCTCAGTGCCAGGAAAATCAGCCCCCCCAACCAATTTTTTTATGAAGCACAGCTTCACTCGTCCTTCATTATGAAAGCATCGTATTTC
>JABFEB020000026.1:22595123-22612097 GCA_019775895.2 Stomatorhinus ivindoensis
CCCCACCCCCCGACACAAAGACAGCTGGCCAGCAGAATGGTGTGTGTTTTTCTTGTTTTAAATCAGTTACATTTGATAAGCTCAGGGACAGAGAAGGGCCTGAACGAACGCAGGGCCCATCCTGTGGGGCTGGGATCAAAGTCAGGCCCCCCGGTGGTGAGCCTGGTTGCGCACAGAGGTCGCCATGCCAACCAGGCATTCTGGAAAGTCCATCTCGCGCAGGTGCTTCCCCCAGCAGCGGCCCGCCCCCACACCACAGTCATGGAACAATACCACTGGCGGTGTTCAGCGAGGGCCTGCCAGGCCCCTGGTACCGGTGCTGGCACGACGGGTGTGTTGAGAGGCTGCACCTGTGAGGGGTCCATGGGAGAACGCCGGGGGGGGGGTGACACATTTAACGGAAGGAGGCCCACAGAAAACAACAGCGCCATCTCCAGGACGAGGATGGCAAAACATGTGAGGGAAAGGGCTCAGTGCTGGCTGCACCCAGACAAACAAAACAGTCAACATGCATCCAAAACCACACACTTACAGTAGGTAGTACTGTACTATACAGTAGGTGAAACAGTATGCGGCGCGAACAGTATGTCCAAGTCCTCAGAATAGATGACAGTAGGTGAACAATACCTGGATGGTACACTACATTCCAAAGTGTGCGACCGATGGACGCTACGCTATCCTGCAAGGCCACTGGAGCTGCAACCAGAGATGAAAGACTGCCGCTTGCTCAGAAATTTGTGTCAAGATGGCGGAGGAAGAACCATCTCTGTACAAATGTCAGTAGAAAACAATACCCAGTTGCAAAAGTTGAATTAATTATGTATCTTATTTTGTTGATAGTTTTTAATTATTTTCACCTATCACTGGGGTCAAGCTACATCATTGTAAAATACCCGAGTGAGGTAACATGCCAAACGCAGTATGTCCGAGTGCATGCATACTGTTCTCATACTACCATAACAGTCAAGTAGTAGGCATCTAACTAATTCAGTAAGTATTGTGTAAGTATGCAATTTCAGATGTGCCTCCAGACTCAGAGGGCTTCTCAGCATGACAACCATGCAGACCCTCAGAGATCCGAACTCAGCGTCTGCACTTCAGTCTACACCCATCTGGAGAACTGGCCCATTGGGCTATGACGCCATGTATAATTAATCTGCTTCTTTCTGACATTCATGCAGTAGTAATTACTTCCCATTATCCTGCCATTCTAGCAATCAGAAAGGTAGGAAAGAAAAATGGCCCACAAAAATTCAGCAAAAAACATAACCTATAATTCAGAAAAAACCTTGCTTCCTTACTTATTGACATTTATTTTTTTTAGCCGACACTTTTATCCAAAGTGAAGAACAGAGAGCGCAGGGTCAGACAGTTCCTAGAGAAACTGGGCTTAAGGGGCTTGCTCAGGGGCCCAAGGATAATAACTGCTAGCCACAGGGTGTGAACGGGCAACCTTCCGATCACAGGCTCAGCGGCCTAACGTGCTGAGCAGCACACTGCCCCGATGCTACACAACTTCACTGAAACAGAGCTGGTCGTTAATCTCCAGATCTCCATGAGTCACATCGTCCTGGATGACCAGTCCACCAGGGCCGTTTCTCAGGGTCCTGGAAGCCTGTCATGTGAGATGCAGCACTTACACCTAGCCATGGTTATCAAAACCGTAAGAAGAATACCCATACAATCTTCACAGGAATACATAAGATTCCAGGGAAACACTGACTCCTCGAGGCTGGCTGTTTGAGTGGAGTGAGTACGTGGTGCAGGCCCACGGTAGAGAGCTTAACACACGTTAATCCCATGGTGGCTTCCGTCTGAGCACCATCCCCGGCCTGAATGCTCTTCCCAGCATCAGCTGCTGCTTCTTCATGCCGATTTTATAATTTGGCCTCTGCAGAACACTGTAAAAGGAGTGTTTCCATGCCATAATCACGTGGCATCATCCAGGCTAGGTCATGTGATAGGGGTGACTTCACCTGATGATGACAATCCTCAAAACCGTCCGTATTAAACAGCATCACGTAGGAAGCGGTGATGACATGCTACAGAAATACCTTGAAAGGAAGACTCCCACAAAAAAGCTAATTACAAACTTACAAGCCACTCCGGCACTCATTACTGCGCAGGCAAAGGGACTGGACGCCCGGCGGCTCGCCCACCTGTACCTTATTATAACAAGGTAAACTTCACCCCGCTGACCTCATGTCCGCTCTCCACAGTCAGCAGAGGAGTGGCACATCCTCACCACCTCCCTTTGAGTCATCCGCTTTTCACAGGTTATTCAAAGCACTTCCATTCTTCAGACCCACTTTCGTGAGTAGGCCGACATCAACGTCAAACGACATTGCAGCAATGATATACTCATACCAACTTGTAATTGTGATATTCTCACCCATGGTATTTAAAGCAAAATTGACTGACATCAAAATGGATTTGTCTTTAACATAACTTCCAGAACATACAGCACTATAATCCCAGAGAAGGTAAAAGCAGCTCTTGGGTTCAAGAAAACCTTTGACATTTCCTGAGGTGCTCTGTCAGACAGCAGGGGTTTGGGAAGAGGTGATATCAGGAGGTTGATCATGATTACGATCCCACAAGCCGCAGGAGGAGGTTATGGAATCTTTTGAAGGTGAGCAGAGGAATGCCGCAGCTCCTCACCTCGTATAAACTGTTTGTTTTACAAGACAGTAAACACAGCTCAACGCTCGGTTGTGTCTTTCCACATCATATGTGACATTAATCTCCCTTTCCAGCGATTTTAGCAGCTCAAGGTCAAGTAAAAGGGGCTTCTAGATTCCAGTCAAGCTAAATCTGCACAAGGTACAACTTCCGGAAGCTGAAGGAGCCATGGCCAAGACTTTTAAGGCAATTAAGCATCTTTAAAACAAAACGACAGAGATATAGAGAAAGAAATTAAAAAGCCCTCAGACATTTGATACTTGGGGGTGGGATTTATGTTATTGGCCACATGTGATGCCATCTGGAAGACATGCTTGTGGTTCGGGGCTGTATATCACACGTTCAGAGCATGAGTGTAGGGCCCCGCCCATCCACCCCCCACCCCTCGCTTCCCCACGTCTCTGTGCCCTAGTCCCGAGAGAAGATCATCCAGCCCCGTTGGCCCGGCCGGCGAATTTCCACTCCACATGTTTTTCCATTCCAGCGAGGCAGCTGGCCCAGGCTTCGCACTGGCCTGCATCTCAGCCAAACTGCTCAGATCTTTGCAAGGAAAAAAAATTAGAAAATGAAGACTTGGACAGTGTTACCTTTGCTCTTCCAGTGCCTGTTCTTTTTAGCACCATCTCTGGCATCTGACAAAGGACCCCTTTCCACCCACATCTAAAACGTCATTTCATGGATGCTAGTATTTTTGGGAGATATCTTCATCATATCATACTACATTCAAATGGAAAAAAATGCAAACTATAGTCTTTGTGAGTATCGGAAATGAATGCCAGTAGTATTTTGCAGCACCGTCTCTGACTATTATGGGATGCCTGTACAGTATATTCATTCATTCGTACTGCTGCTTCATTTGGTACCTGCAGGAGCCCTGAAAATGAGACACCTCAGGACCTAACATACACAGACCTAACACACACAGATTAACGATCCAGACTAATGGGACCTCATTTCCTCGGCCCACGTCTGCTCGCCACGGCGCCACTCATGAGAGGAGCTGCACTCATTTGACCATTATTGATGGGCTCCTGACACCCAAGCAGAGAGACCCCCGGGTTCTGCAGTATTGGGCCGGAGGCAACGTGCATGACACGCGATCAGGCAAGAGTAGACGCCTTTCAGGTCTTCGTACAATCCTGACGCATGAGGCGCCATGACACGAGAACTCTGCTAAGCCCCCCTTCGTGCTCTGCAGGTGTAACATTTGCTCACAGCCCAGCCCCTTCAAGCTGAGGGTGGGGCAGAACATCTCATCGAGGGGAAGGGGGTGAGGGCAAAGAAAGGCTCCATGTCAACATGGTGGACACAGGTTTTCATATGACGCTCCCTACAGTCTCCTTATTTTCCAGACTTCGTTATATGTGGATCAACCCAGGGTTACGGCTACCTCTTGACGAGGTGGAGAGTGCCAGCAGACACTGAGACTGATACATAGCCTGTGTTAATGATGGCAGCTGCATGACATGATAGGTGGCACTGCAAACCAACCCCTGAGACCCAATGCCTGGACCTGGGCCAGATTGACAACGAGCACAGAGACAGCTATCATCATGAAGCCCCGTGGATTCCAAGCATGACATGAGGAAAGCAAACAGTAGTACCCATCACAATTTTCCACATCCTAATGCTCTGTTTTCCTAACCCAGTCCTCGGGGAGCCCCAGACAGTCCACATTTTTGCTCCCTCCCAACTCATAGCCAATTGAGAGCACTGTGTACCTAGTACAGGTGGACTGTCTCGGTATCTCCAGGCCTGGGTTAGGACACACTGTCCTAATAGAGATCAATATTAGGCATCTCATATTTCGACCTCATCTACATAGGAGTGAGAAGGCCCTACACATAAAGCCGGGACCTGAGCTCGGTCTTCATCAGAAGCACTTAGAACAACACTGATGACCCAGCGTAAGCTCGATTAAAGATAGAGGCTTATGGCAGTGCCGGTCATGTCAAAGAATCGGACCAGTGAATGGGCAATTTTCTCAGTGTGCTCTTTAAGCGGAAGGCGAGGGGGAATTTGGATGTGGCATCACTCCAAGACAGAATAAAGCAGGAATTAGTTGCTGCATGGTGCTCCCACAGTCTGTTACCTGACTGAAGTGCTTGATAGAGGCCGGGGCGGAAGCCAGCAGTGCAGACTGAGATGCTTATCAAATCATGGGCGCGGGGGGAGGGGTGCAAGCAACAGGGCTGTCAGCTGGGGATCCGGGCCAGGGCTGTAAGGGAAGCCACCCCCCCCCCCCCCCACTACCTCACCCGCACGAAGCTCATGTCACATCCTGGAACCACCCAGCACTGGCATGGCCAGATCACTGCGGTGACAACAAAGGGCCCGTCTTGCTTCCGGAACATTCCAGACAGGCAGCATTGAAATTTTTTTTTTTCATTTCTATCATATGTGAAAACTGAATTTTTATAAATTTTAATTCTGTTAGTATTAAAAATTGCAAATTTTCTTAACGGAAACGCAGCAGGCAGCACAATGGCTGTGAATGTGGCCAGCAACTTTGACAATAATGCTGTAAAAATGGGTGAAAACCGTGCTTTGGATGGACAAGTCACCTAGGCAACCAAACCGTATTGTACATATACACAGCATTAAATACTGCACACACTGCAGTAATGACTGCAAAATGATGGCTATCCCACTGTATCTTTGCTTATTAGCTGCAATCCACTGTAATGCAGCTTGATCTACCTGTGTATTCGGAACATACACACCAAGCACACTTTCACATGGAGTCTGGTTCTCTCAAGCCACTTGCCAGTTTCATACTCCACAATTTAGCGGTACATCAGCTTAAAACTGACAGAAAATGCCCCTTATTTATAGGAAATTTGTTTTGATCTATGTTATTTATTCTACACCATAAAAAATTATGTTTAAATGCTAAAAAGACCCTTGGGGCATTTTCACCATCATGGAAGCCAAATGGCATGCAACACAAGCGCTACTGGCCTTCTGCATTTGCTACTTTTATACAGAGATCAAGCTCATGCCAAATTAGCAGAAAAGCACTCTGAATGCCCGCAAGGACTTGGGAAGGGCGACAGACGTATGCAAGTCATTACTTCTTGCACATTCCATGAAAAACAGGGGCTGGAATCTCAAAAACAAGGGTGCTCCAGGTTAGATGATGAATTATCTGCTTTCATAAGACCTTCAGCATAACTGGAAATGTTAACCTCACAGGGCAAACAGAGCATCCTGCTAGGTCTGCACTGGCAGAAGGCACTCTTGGGAATTATGCACCGTTAATATAAAAGCACAGATTTGCCATCTGTAACCTGGTGCTATAGTACTTAACCTCTATTAAATCATTAACGTACAACAGAATTACCAGCAGTACCAGCATACTACAAAACTGAACAGCAGAATTTCCCCTGAAGTTTGCCATTTAACAAGACAGAATTTACTTATCCTTGCATAATATATGCATGCACATGTCTTTGAAAAAAAAAGACACCAACAATGAAGACAACCTTAGATGGAAGTCTGGGGAAATGCAGGCTCCCGTAAGCTAATCCTCTCAGCTATGGTGCGTGAGTCTTGTTGGCTGACGACAAAGGGAGTGTTTGTTTGTTAGGAAGCACAAGGCCATCCAGTGTTTCTGTCACAAAAAAAGCATTTTCCATGCGAGTTAGTTATATCATTTTGGAGGGGGAAAAAAGCACACACACATGACAGCTTTCAAAAGGGAAAACCATGAAAACAACAGTGCATTTCATGTTTTTTTAAATGGGGGCTGGAACAGAACGTGCTCTCCTCCATGCAGTCATTAATTCACACTCTGAGCTAGTTCAGTTCTGATGGCAGAGTTATTAGGACACTAAGGAGGCTGAGTGGACTCTAATGCTGCTTCGAAGAGATGCTGATACTACATGGGATTCGTCTATGCATGGAATGTAGGGAACAGTATTCTGGGTATTATAATACTGATGTAACCACGACAAGGACGTCACCGTGTCATTTTGACATTTTTCACCCTACCAGGAAGGTTCAAAGTGACAGCAAAAGTGACTTCACAAAGAAACGGACTTCACTACTGTGCCTTGTCATATTATGTAAAACACCGCCCAAACACACACGTGCACACACAAACCCCACAAACCCCGTTTGTGAGTTTCCCAGGGGGGCCAAACCAAACATGCTCACAGCTGGAGCAATAGGCCCCCAGCACCCTAACTACACATCATTATTTGCATAGCTTGCATTTCACACCAGTTCCACTTTTGGTCCACTTTTACTCCCTTGTCAGACACACACCACATTTTCCATAAGGGTAAGCAGAAACCGATTTTACCCATAATGCACTGGGATACACTCAGGTCCTTTTGATCCAATACATAATATACACATCTAAAAAATAAGAAAGAAATTAAGAAGGAACTCTGTTCAAGAACATTTTAGCCTGTCAGTGACTAGGTAGCAATTTTTCTTCTCAAAATTCTTCTCCCTGTGCCACCAAAAAAATAGTATCTGCAAAAAAATGTTGCTGTAAAGACAGTATGGGTTCTAGGCTGGTACCATGGAGGCTCCCGTCTCAGAATTCGGATTAAAGATGAGCGTCTGTAACACGCTTTTGCCTGCAAGTGTCAGGCAGCCTTGGGGACGAGCAGGCTGGCCCCAAGCAGGGTTCGCCGGGCCACCACATTCAGCCTCCTGGGCAGCTCCATGGTGCTCTGGGGGAAACGTTTCATTTTCCGAGTCCTCAGTTAGATGGTCGTGAGATTCGACTGGAAGGTAACATTACCATACAACTGAAGGATGCTGTTCCACTGCTAACACAATCATATTTTTACACTGAGTTCTCCTATGTTACCCCTTTTGGCTTACAAGACATGACACTCCAGAAGATCTTCAAGGCGAGTCTTCCGTCCCACTCCCAACAGATGAAGTCAGTGGTGTCCACTGACCCTTCCAAGTGGGCAGGGAGCACTAGGAGACTCCACCATTTGGGTCGATTCAACAGACAACAGAGTTAAATGTTCCCCAACGAGAAGCAACTGGGCCTGAATAGAATTTACATGCTGATAACATCGGCATCAGAGCCAAAGGGAGGGGGATGCACGTGGGGTTCTGATTGTGTGAATTAACATAATAGCAGGAAATCACTGCTTTTCAGCACATTCCCACTCCATCTGTTGATGCAGCAGATGCCCCGAAAAATCCATGTTGATTGATAGGAACCAAGACATGATCCAACAGATGGAGGAAGGGTAAAGGTGCTAGCTAGCCTGCGGCTGACTACCCCTCTCACGACTCCTGGCAGAATCATGACATTGCAGGTAAGAACATGGCCCCCACTGTTTCCCAGATGTGTTTATGGGGGACAAAAATAAATGTCCATTGCATGAGCATGACTGGTGGGCCGCATCAGAATCAGGGCAGAGCCAGCAGCGTGCATACTGAGGGAATGTGTAGGGTACCTTCTAGACCTGACCACAGGTCTCTATATACACTCTCCAGTGAAGAAAAAGTTTGACTATGAACCACAGAAGCAGCATGTCGCTGATACTCAATGGCTGGAGCCAAATAAATTAAATAGCCAGTACCTGAATCCACAATCAGTAAGCTAAAAACACATATCACATATCTATTATACAAACAAGGGAAATATAAGCCCTATGAGGGCGAACCTGCTACAAATAAGAGCAAGATTAAAATGTTGTGAAACCTCTCCGATGTTTAAATAAATGACATCACCCATCTCTGCTACACTCTATTCCACCAGCTAACCAGTCCACCAGCCCCCATACCCTCCCCCCATGTCCTGTCCATCACATCAATTAACACTAAAGTTCGATTGCAACAGAACCTCAGCTGACCCGTGAAAATGGATTGGCCGGTGGCTCAGAGGCTGTCCAATTAGGAAAGTGGTCAGGTGTACATGCATCGCACATGCTACAACAATCAAGCATTGACTGTAATCACTTAAACTCCTGGTGAGGGGTTTGGGGGAGGGGTTAGGTAATGGTGCCCTTTGTTGGCCTGACCATGGCATCCAATCTACTACATGAGGGTGCCCATCACAAGTGGGTGGTTTGACTCGGTCAAAACAGGTCTCTCCTATCTCACAGCACATGGCTTCTTCTTTCCAGCATGAACAAACCTCTTTGCGCCAGAAGCTTGGTGTGCCTTCACACGGCATACAAAAATCACCTTTCAGACAGAATGAACAAACAAACAAACAAACAGAGGGCCAGGCCAGAAGTTGGTCAAGCCTCCCCCCTTCTGGTTTTGTTTTTTTACTCTTCTGAAAAATTTTGATCACAGGTTTTGTCTTGGGATCAAAGCCGGCTGGCCTTCGTTAAAACGGCCTCACACCTCGTTACGCCTGCTCCACAAATCGCCTGGGGGCCCCTCCGCCGCCACCGTTAGTACTCCTAATTACCATAGGGCCTGGCCAGAGAGCACAGGCCCCGCCCTTCATCTGGGTCCCATCTGAGCACTAGCTGGAGTCCAGCTGAATGAGACATTTCCCCCAGTATTGAAAAGTGAAACGTTCCCTTCTCGCCCTGCATCAGATTGGCTCTGTTTGATTATCCTCCCTCCTATCCGTTCATTCCTTCAGCCAAAATGGTGGAATGAGGGTTCAGCACTGCTGAGCCAAAGTGGTCTGGGATGGAGGGGAGCATCCACAGGCCGGTCCCAGGCGATCCTGTCTCGCCAGGGTCTCTTCCAGCCACCGGCAAATGCCCCCCCCCGTCAAGCCTTACTCCTCTAACCCCTCCCCCCTTCAAAAATAGCGGCTCCACAGCCCCGCGACCGGCTGCAATGAAATCACTGGTGCAGATGGGAGAAATTAGATGGCCAGCTCAACTGGAGGGCGGTTAAATCTCAAATTACTTTCAGACGCGTGGCGCGCGCAGACCAGCGGTGCAGCCAGCGGCTCCAGGTCGAGTGCGAGCGAATGCAAGCCTGGCAGGAAGTGACTCCGGAGCTTTGTCGGGTCTCGCTTCCTCACTGTTGTAAACCCCCCACCCCAAATGAACGCCCGTGCTCAGACAGCACGAATCCAGCACCCCACCCCCCTCCCCCTGTCAAAATGTCACCACACTTAGATTTCAGATTTCTGACTCACTTTCGGTACTCCAATGACACATCACATGCGGGTGGGGGGGTTAGGCAGACGGACACAGAATCCGTGGGAAATTGCAGGCAGTCTCGTTAGCACGAGCGCTAAGCGTTAATGAGCCTGACACACAGACAAGCTGCTCACTGACGCTCCTCACTTTCCGACAGGATCGCTGCTGCTGTTCCGCATCTGGGGCCAGAGGTCCTGCTCTCCTGCCACCCACCGGATCGCAGCATTCTCCAGGCTCCTGCCATACAGCCCGAGTTTCCATGGCAACACAACGCTTTGACCACAACTATCTACGCAAACCTGTGAAAGAATAGCTGGGAGCTCGAGTTAGCATTAAAAAGTGCCCTTGAAAAATCCCAGCTTGCGTTTTAATATTTTAAAACATAACGTGCATTAAAGCTATTAACATTCCAGCAAAAATAAAAAATAAAAAAACACCCACCCCATACACGGAACAGTACTGCCCTGAAATTAAGAGCATTTTAATGCAGAATATTGATGTGCTTAGCAGAGAGACCAGCACGCATCCTAGAAGGATTAAAAGGTGCGTGTGTATATACACATCTAAAGTCTACTAACAGCAGCTTTAACATCCTAGTTCTGTAAAACCCTCAAATCTAAGCAGATTTTAAGCGAAGTGCAGTGGGTGATATTAAAAACAGGGGAGCGGGTGTGATTACAAAGGCTGTCGAGGGTCATTACTCTGCAGCATACATGTTAAACTTGGCACGGGACACACTGCAAGGGACACAAATCATTTCCATTCCACTCCGGGGCAGTTTAAGTCTCTGCCATCATGGAACCCCTAACTGTGAATGCAGCTGTGACACCTCCCCCCAGACATGGGCAGGGGGGGGGCAGGGAAGTCCAGCATGCCTTCGACACATGATTCCAGCAGCCTCTCAGAACCAGCTAAAATATCCCGGGGAGAAGCGGGCAAGGTGAAAACGTTAGTGAAACTGGCGTTTGAGGAAACGCTTGCTTTCTTTTTCCTTTTTTTCCTATGTATTTTGTAAACCTGCAAAAGGACTGAAGTCTGAAATCCTAAAAGATGAGGAAACGGAGTTCAGGCTTTCCAGCCCCAGCCGACTCCACCACCCCTCAACATGGCAGCAACATGAAGACGGAATTCCCGAGCGAGCCTGCGAGCTGACCCCAGCAGCCCACAGAATCTCGCCCGAGGAACGCCTTTGTTCTTTGTTGTACTTCTTTTCTTCCTTTTATCGGAGTCATGAACTTCCATCCCGGGAACACCCCCCTCGGTCTCGATGCATGGGACAACTTGGGCGACACCAAACAGGAAGCCCTATGTAATCAGATGCTGTAATGTTTATTTCCATCCATCACTCTTGGCGTTCCCCAACACGAAAGCTCAGGCACTGGGGGAACATGGGGGAGGCACNNNGGGGGGGGTGTCCTTCCTAACTGTCACCTAGGCCTCATGCAAAAGAACTTAAAACCATTTTGCTTAACTAACATCCTAAAACCCGCAGCCTGTGCTCTCGTACTTAAGCTCAATAAACCATCCCTTGTTGCACATACAATTCTGGTGAAACTTTAAAGGTGAAGCAGTCAGGCTGCTCCAACAAAAAAAACCTACCACGCAGAGTAGAATAGCATTACAGGACAATTATCACAATTACAGACATAATTAAACTGTCAGAGCCCTGAAGGAAAGAAAACTGCAAGAAAGCAGGCTGTCGCTTCCTGCATTTAACTTCAAAAGCCTCCAACTGCTAATGTGGACCCTTGTGAAGTTCTATTTTGCCTGAGTTTCCAGAAAGATTACATCATCACCAGCAAAAGAAGTGCAGAAAATCGGCCGTCGCAAACAGCAAAGACAGAAACGGTTATTTTTCATATTTGGATGTGTTTTATGTAATTCAAGGACTCCTTTTCAAATCTTTCTGACAAATTTTAAAAAGCTAGACACAGGCATGCGTGTTCATTACATTAGGTAGAGAAAAGTTAAAGAGCAGATTCCAAGGCCAGAGTGATCTTCAAGGAATATGACCTCAGTTAACATTAATCCACAAAGCATGCCAGAAATGTGTCACCACAAACGTAGCTACAACATTTTGCTACTCCTTGCAAAACAACTTCCTTTGACAATCTTCTATCCAATGATTCGTCACAAAGAAAAGCAACCTGCAGAAATGAAAAAAACACTAAACAAAGCAAGGCTTCTCCGGGGCGAAGCTTTTCAAACAATAAACCATACAGCTGTTCATTTGTCCACACTGCCAGAGCGAATTTCACAATGGTTATTCACTAAGTGGAGACAATCAGTAGAAGTTTATCTTGTGAATTAAAGAAAATTAGGGGGGGGGGGAGGGTTACATTTTATTGCATGAAAGTATTGCCCCACAAGGGCACTGCTCATCTTGTTTTATATACACATTGGTACGTGACAGTTTTGGAACTGGGAAGGGATTTTATGAAATTCCATCAGAAGTATG
Organism: Stomatorhinus ivindoensis; assembly: GCA_019775895.2. NCBI lineage: Eukaryota > Metazoa > Chordata > Actinopteri > Osteoglossiformes > Mormyridae > Stomatorhinus > Stomatorhinus ivindoensis. The sequence continues at coordinate 22,607,355 of JABFEB020000026.1, forward strand.
GAAAGGAATTGATGTGTTTGCAAGCCACAGCAGGTTTGGACACTGTGCCTGTGATCAGTAGGTCGCTGGTTTAATTCCTGTGGTTGGCAGCTTGAGCTCAGTGTTGGGTGCATGAGCAAAGGCCACACCCCCCAATCCAGGCACTGTTTGACCACACCCCCCAATCCAGGCACTGTTTGACCTTGTTCCCTCAAAAATATTTTAAACTTTGGAGAACACAACAGACAGATGATAGATAGATTGATTAGTTAGTTAGTTCGTTCGTTTCAAAGAGACTGAGCAACTGAGGGACCCCAGATACAACCCAAGAAGATGCTGGTCTACTGACGAGAACATGGGCCAAGGTAGAATAAAAATGTGATGGGAGAATTTAACACCTACTCTCTAATGTCCTGCACCCCCCCAGACCGATGTTTCACTCATTAACGAGGAGATCGAGCTTTCGTCAAATCAGTCACACCTCCTATGAGAAGGCGGACATTGTACTCGCTATACAAATGTTTCCTTAGAGAAAGATTTTCAGTCCCCGTTGAATGCAGGCGGGAAAAACCAGATTCCGCTTTGATTCCATGGTCATTCTTTGCGTGTTATAGAGGATTTATGGCGAGAGCTGCTTCTGTGGAAACGTGATTATCTCTCCCTGTTATCAGTCTCCATTGTCAAATAAAGATTAGCATGCCAAACCTTTGCTACGCCAGACAGCGTGTATATACTGTACATGTCCTTAGGAACATTTAGCTGCCTTTTATTTGTCAGCTGTTACGGTACAATCCAGTTACATGAATCTGAATTAAGCCAACCTTACAAACAACACTTTAATGAAAGGCACGGGAGGCATGGATAAAAATGGTGTAACCAGAAGGTTGCAGGTTCCAGAGATTCATGGAGTTCTGAACTGAGCCCAAATGTACATGTGGCAGATGCACAAACAGGGTACAAACCATAATGTTACACAAGCACTCAAGACCGGCGAACTCAGGAGAAAAATAGGGCAACTTTTTTTTATGTACTTAAAATGAAATCATGAAAATCATGGAAAATGGCTTTTAAATTAAAGCTTTTTTCATACTTTTAATTTCCTGGGACGCTCTTGCAGTGCCGCTTTGGTGCAAGCATTCCAGTCTAATTAGTAATGTGTGTATATTTGCGGTGCAGTGACTGGTAAATCGCTTACCCATAAGCCTTTGCCTCGGCTCAGGAAATGACAGCACACAGGGGCAAGGTTCCATCCAAACAATATCTACTGAGATATTACCACATAAAACACTTTTCCTGTCCGCTCCCAGATGGTTCCAAAGCACCGTGTGTTTTTTTTTTCTTTCTGCTGACCGGAGGAATTTGTGAATGGCCCAAGTCCCCTTAAGGCTCCCGAGCGAAATCCCATATTAAAATCTGACACCACGTACAGATTGCAGCAGAGTCTCAGAGTGTGTGAGGACGGCCCCTTTGGTGAGAAAACACCAGAGTCATTCTTTTATTTCCCCTTCGTCAAAATTAAAAGCAGATGTCTGCACGTTCAAATGACAGTACAGAGGATGACATAAGCTAGTCGCTGAGGCCTCGCAATAATAATATTAAAACTGAATCACACCACGGTTACAATGTCCTTTAATTTGTATTATGGTTTTACAGTATAATTATTCAAATATGCCCTGTGTAAAAGTATTTGACGGCTTTTTTCCTTATCAAATACTGTAATCCTACTTAACCAAACAAAAAAATTAAAGCTCAGCACCGTTCTACCTGATAGCAGTCAATGAGCGACTGTTTTATGGTGACGCTTGGCTGGTCTCTGGAAATGTCTGCCATTATGGTTTTTTCACATGAATTTGAGCCATAAAAAAATCACCTTCCAGACAGGGAGAGACGATGACCTGGAAAATGGCAATCCAGAAACCAAATGACATCACACACAAGCAAGGTTTACTTTTTCAATTCTAGGGGTTAAAACTCCTAATCTGTGTTGTTACGACATCCATCCACTGTGCCAGACCACCTGGGTGATGATGTAACGTGATTTCCTGCTCAACCCACAAGGCAGTGAACACAAAACCCACAAATGAACACAATACAGAAGAAGGAGAAAATACATATTCACTGGCTTCAGTGGCCCAGGCATGACACCCCCAAATGTCACAAGGTGCCATCGACGTGAACAGAGACACCGGAGCGCTCAACGTCAGCCCGCTGGTCCTCCATGTAAACGCAAAGGCATTTTCAGGAGACGGAGCCACCGCTCACATACGAAATTTTTGACATCTTTCCAGGCTGTAACAGGGTCCCAGAAAATATCAATAACAATCGGATTTTCTGCTCCGTGAACCAGAACTCAAGATAACTAGTTTGCGAACGCCGGCAAAGCATTACACTGCCCTACAGGAGTGCCGACTTGACCCAAACTGAACCGTGTTGGGTTAGTAATTCAATCTGTGCAACTCCTTCGACCAGAAATACTGTGTCCCGGCAGGGGCTGAGCACAGTCCTTTTCAAATATCATTCGGATGGGGCAGTGGCCACTTTCAGCAGCCCAATGAGAATGAATGGCCCAACCAGTGCCAATGAAAGGGGAATGAGCTGGAATCGTGCTGCTCACGCGATAAATGCAATTCCAATACTTTGCCCGATTAGCCCGATTTTCCAGCCTACCTCTACAATTCAGACGCATATGAACGCAGGCCTGTGTAACCCCAACGTGAAACACGCCTCGCTCTATTACACATGCATAAGGGAAAAGTTCCAGATAAATCCCTGAAAGGTGATGTGTGTTTCCTCAAACAATTTTGACCCAGGCGTTAAAGTCAAACTCCTAAAAGCGCAAGCTAGATCTGGTGCCCCACGCACCCCGACAGACCGCATGCAGACAACAAAGCAGCGTCGCATAAGGAAAGATGCTCGCCATCTTGCGTCATTACAGACGGTGCATGCGTGTGGCACACGGCCTCCCACGGGCCGCTCTAACCTACTGCGAACACGATTAAACTGCGTGGAATGAAAATGTGTTTTTTTCGGGGCTTTTTCTGTTTAATCAGGGGCAAAAGCAGCTCTGCTCTTCTCATTTCCTCTTACTGGCTTCCAGGTCACTGAGAATCAGTGCAGAATAAATGAATTACATGTCTCTTGTTTACATAACGTAAAACCATCAAGGTCTAAGTCCTGGCTTTCTGTGGAAACCTCACCGCACGCACACATGCATGCCGGTGCTGTCCGCACACCCATGAATCTTGAATATTAATTTCCTCTTTCTCACTCCATCATCTCAGAAGCTCCCTATTCTACAGGCTGAGTAAGTTACAGCCTTATGGGGCCAATGTGAGTTTTTCAGCTAAAGGTGAAACTCGGCAAGCGGGAGGCCCAACATCCCACTTGGCCTCTGCGCTGAACTTTTGGTCATGGACCCAGAAATTAGAAAGGAGCCTCCCCCACCGTTGGATTTACAGTTCCTCTTAAACGTTATTCTCCTTGAGAGGTAGATCTAGCCCCACAATACTGCAGCAGAAACTGAGCTAATGGTTCAGTCCTCTCTACCTCACCCCCCCCCCCCCCCAGGAAATTTTTATTTCTATCTAATCCAGCTCTCCCCCCTAATACGACAGTGTTTTTAATTCTTTTTAAAACTGTATTCAAAATAATGCTAATAATGTAATTCTTCCATCCAAGATAATGTCATAATACTGATTAATTATAATCGATATTTACATTGCAGTTGAAATATGTTGTGTGGAGTTTGCATGTTCTCCCCTTGTTGTCGTGGGGTTTCCTCTGCGTACTCTGGTTTCCCACCTCAGTCCAAAGTCATGCCGCGGTTAATTGAACTTGCTAAATTGCCCGTTAGTGTGCATGTGTTAATGAATGGTGTGTGAGTGTGCCTGGCGATGGATGTGCCCCCCATCCTGGGTTGTTCCCTGACTTGTGCCCATGGCTTCCACGACATGCTCCAGATCCCCCCGCAACCCTGAATAGGACAAGCAGTTTCAGAAGATGGATGGATGGTGAAATATTTGAAAAAGAAATCCTGGAAACCCAACTCCACATTTACAATGAGTGCTGTGCATTTCCAAGAAAACTGTTAAGCACCAATTAAACGGTAATCGATGCAACATGCAAAAGCGGAAACCTAATTGCTCTCATGAGCAGCTCTTTACTGTCACGGCTGAGTAAATATTTTCTGTTTGACTTCTTTTATTCTTCCTTTTTCACGTGATCTGCCAGGCATGGGTGGAATGAATGGTAAGCGTGTGCCCATTTAGGCACTTCTGCACTCCAGCTAATCATTAGCCTAAAATATTTTCCAATTTCCATTACAATTTCTGCAAAAACAAACATGCTGTTGCGCACTCTTCTCGTAGTAGACACTGAAAAGAAAAACAGTACATTTTCTTTCTCTCAGCCTTTGCCCTACCTTCCATTGCCAACCTTTTTTCATTATGTCCAAGAACTGTACAATTTGTAAATGATAGCTCCACAAAACAAGGGGTTGCCACTTGTGAGAAACACCAAAACAATTTAGAATGTCAAGACAGAAAGTTCTGGGCAAATGAAGCCACAGATGAGCTTAGCTGGTCATTTTACACCAGCCAAATTCCTTACACCTTCTACCAGTCTCCACAACATAATCCCTATAACTGTTTCCATTCCTTAAAACACAGAGTGCTTGCTGCAGTAACACAAACACGGGCCAGTGTCCCAGGACATGGTAGCCCCTTCTCCCACTAACCGTTGAAATGGTTAAAACTTAATATCCTG
>JABFEB020000026.1:22636952-22656545 GCA_019775895.2 Stomatorhinus ivindoensis
CCCTTTCAGGCATGCCATGCCATTGCACCCCCCCCCCCCCACACACACACACACACACACACACTTAGATATTTAAAGTTTCCAGCTTCTCTGTAGTGCCTTGTCCTACAGCCCATGTGACACTATCCACTGGCATATCATTGGCTGCTGTGACATTTGTAATTAAATTAATATTATTGTGGATTATGGCAGATACACATTGGCTCCATAGGTTCACTGGGGTCTTGGATATAATGGGGAATGCAGAGAAAGTGCCGTCTTCCTGCCCCTTTTTTTTTTTTGGCTTGAACCTACGTTCAGACCCTCTCTGCTGAAACTGCCAGCATATGCGTACACACACACACACACACACAAACACACACCAGGCATTGTGTCCATCTTCCTGCCTTCTGGAGCACCTGCTGTTTCTAGATCTCCCGCCTTGGGGCCAATAGGCGTCGAGGGGGGGCTAAGTCATGCCACGTCCTGATCCTCTTAGTGCATCTCTCTCCATAACGAGGTTATCGCCTGAGAGCGTGCTCCGAGAAAAGAGTGGACCTTATGAGCAAAGCCCACCCCCCCATCACCCATTCAGTACCTTTGCAGCAGTGGAAAATATAAAATTTGTCTATATTCTCCATACTCACTTATATCAGTTCAACACTGATTCCGTGTTAACGCCTGTGACTTTCTGCCAAGCCTGTTGGTGTGAGACGATCTGTTTCGTTTGCACATCACTCCAGGCAAACACATCTGCTAAATAAATAGATGTAAACGTGTTTACTTTATGTGTGTACATGAATTACAGCCAAGTGGGCAGCTTACTTGGACAAAAATTATACATAGCTGCTTTTAAAGTGCTAACATGCGGCTCCTTATAATTAAACTTATAAAAATATTGTCTTTCATTTACATTTTCTTTCTAGTTAGATTTGTCGTGTTCTTCGCACAGAACCTTAAATCTTAATGGAGACTTCAAGAGGCCAGAAACTCATTCCCACTGCAGTTGCTACTAACAGATCCATGCTGTTCCTGGTGCGGTGCTCAGTGTCGCATGTGGGGCTGCAGCAATGACAGACCAGGCTGACCGTCACATGGCCGTTTTTGCACAATCACTATTTATAGTCCTGTGTGGGTAATTTTACCCATTTCATTTCTATTCCCTGCTTCCAGGATCCCACTGGCTTCAATTCATCTGGAAAGTCAGAAATATTCCCGAGAACTTTCCCAAGCTCACCTCTCCGGCTGTTTCCCGCCACGGTGACAGATGAGATGAGCATGGTGGGTGGTTTACAGACATTTCCTTGTACCTGAGGTCTGTGTGGGGAAGGTAAAAGTCAGGATGAGCCCACCACCCCTTTGACAAGTAGGTAGAACCTCAGACTTCTGTCGAAGATCCTGAAACCTGGAGGTCATCTTGCAGGAGGAGAAAATCCCACCTCCACACCCAGGTGCCAGAAAGTCCCGTACAGATAAATCTTCAAGGAGCAAAAGAGCTATAACCTTCTTCTAATTGCACCCTGTCAGATCACCTGCTGGAAGCATATTCAGCTAAGCAGATCAAAACAGGAAGTACCTGTTACACCTTTTTCTTCATGGTATAGGAAAAACGCTGCATTTTCAAGCAAATACTGCCCTTAGAGAGCGAAGCCCTGCTGGACATGCTCACTGCCCCATACTTGACAGAGTCCTTTACGGAAAGGCGTTTGTTCAAAGAGGAATTTAAAAGTAAACAGAGGTGACTTTCGTGGTGGTGTGGATTATTTTATTGCCCTTCTAAAAATCGATGCTACAATTGTCACTTCAATTTGCTAGCAATTAAGGCTCCACACATTGCGTGCAGAAACAATAGGGACTCTCCCTGTTTAGGGAAATTCTGAGTGTGTGTGTTTGCCGTGACTTGGCTGGGTGGGGGGGGGGGGGGGTCAAAATAATACCTTTTATAGAGAAGACCATCTGTTATGCTACACCGTGAATACACGCCCACAGCAAAGCCACTTAGTCAACACTCACCCACATTAAAACATCACAATGGTATCTTAAGGCAGTTACCTGTTTCAACAAAAACGCTGTTGCCCTGAGGTGGAAAAATGAAAAAAAAAAAAAGCTGAACATCATTAATTCATTATTGTAGCATTGAATTATGATGTGCATGATTATATAGCTGTTCCCAGAGCATCGTATCTCTGTCTGTATCATGTCACGAAAACACGCGATTTCTCACACCATGCAAGCATGTAATTCCTGTTGAGGCTTTTCACAGCAAAACCTGACTGACAACCATTCACTATCTCCAGATTTACCTTAGAGGGAAACACTGGGTGTGAAAGTCTGACACAAACATGCCCCACAACAGTGAAGCCCTCCCCCCCAGGGCTCCCCGTCAAAACACCACCGCCAAACTCCATAATTCCTTTTTAGTAGCTACTTCTCCTGTCGAGTTTGCAGCCACTGGGTATCTGTTATGAGAAGCACAGGAAGCAGAGCGGCATTCTGCTTCAAAAGGACTCCGGTCGATGGCACACAAAAGGAGGAAGATTCGAGTCACCAATAAAGCCAAACCACATGTCTTTAGACCGTAGGGAACCTGCACTAACAGTGGGGGAAGATGCAAACTCTGCACATGCAAATTGGAATTAAATCTCACAACCCTCTGAGTTTAGGGCAACAAAGCAAGCCTTCACACCTCTGTCAGTTAGTGCCTGTTGGCTTAGGGTCCCCAACTCTGGACGCTAACCACTCCAGCTGTCAATACGCATCCCAAGGTCACCTGTTTTCCGCCTTTTTTATTAGCTGTGTAACAAGTGTCAGGCAAGGTCTGTGGCTTTTGGGCAGGAAGCAGTCGCTACATGAAAGACCTCAGTGAAGCGGCAAAAATTTAACTGCAACAGCCAGACAACATGAATTGGGCATTTTAAATGGGGAATGTTACCAACATCTTGTAGTTACTGGGGTAGAAAGAGGAAAAATTAACATTAATGGATGCTTGATTCAACTATTGCATTCTGGAAGTCTAGACCTGGTTTAAGAACTTATAATTCCAAACTTTTCCATGTTTCAGCTCAGCCTAATATTTTCACGCATGGACTGAATTTTTAGTTTCCAATCAACTAACTTCTGTCCTTATCCAAGTTGTTCACTTACGTAATTAACTGGATGTGTTGCTGATGTAATGCTCTAAGTAAAAGACACACATCTCTGTTGGCTCCATTGTCAAAAAACCTAGTGGTAATTCGTATAAATTAAACGTACTGTTGGGTGACGTGTTTTCCCATCTGAAAGGGTCTTTCTGATGGGACACTGTAGCGTTATTATTTTGCGTATCAGCCGAGCGCAGTATCTTTCAGGTGGACACAGCGAGTGTTTGTAACGTGCCATGAACGCTAAGCTTGTCTTTTTATGGCGGAGGGATATCATGCAGCGGTTGGACTTGGGGGGGGGGGGGTGACTTTGCAGCGATCTAGAAAGGGGACCATTTCCCGTTTCCATTTGGGTCCCATTTGGGTTCCCGTGCGCCTCTGAAAGACGCAAGTTGCGCTATTTGAAAAATGATTTCTAAGCCATTAAAACAGGGTCTTACTTTAAAACGACAAACTATTGAGGATATACTTAAGCTCTTGAGATATCCACCACATTGCCAAACTATGAGACGAACTAGAGCATTTAGAAAACGAACTGAAAAGACGCAAGTCGAAAGTTTTGGAGCATTGTGCATTTCTTGGTCTAATTTATCAGATTTTTAGGAATACATGCAGTGATGCCTGGACACTAAAGACCCTGAATATGTCACGGCTGACACGCTAACGACATGAGTAAATCTCTGTCTTACAATCTTCCTCCAATCTTAAGATACGCACGGTCTGGCCATCGTTGGGTCGTGACAGATATCACTTAGGCTACTGCCTTCCGTCCCCGGTACCCCATCAATCAGACAGCTTTCACCATTTAATGTCACGCCGGGGTTTTGTGTTTGTTTGAACTATTTTATAGCCAAATACGGACTATGATTCTTTTTATATTAATATCGGATTAGTGTTATTGGATTTAGTTTTAAAGTGTTGTATCCCTTCTGGCCAACAGAGAACACTGGTGAGTTACATACAATGACAGAATTCCGGATCCACCGGCTGTCTCACGTAAAGAAAGTGTGTATGGTATAATCATAATTACACTTGTTTCTGGTTTAGGCCTATTTGTTGATCTTAAATTCTTTGTTAGAGTGCATCTAAATAATAGGATGCCGGTTGTACAGTAGCCTATTTACACTGGATTTCCAGAATCTGGTGTCAGTTTCCCTACTGACGCTGGGGTGTAAAATGCTGACTGCGTTCATTCCTTGGAACATTTTTATACATCGTAAAGACAGCCCCAAGTCCGTGCCAGGAAAGCGCATATACTCGCAGTGTGAGAGTAAATACTTCAACATGTACGAATCATGTCAGGAAATGTGCTTGTTTTTTTCACGCGCATCAATGACGTGTTTAGCTATAAAATATTTATGATTTGAAAGTTAATTTTCAAGACAACAGGCTACCTTACAGGGTAACTCAGATGGACAGTATCTTCCACTCTTATGCGTGAATAAACACATAAAAGTACGGATTAAAAAACTGACTAAAATTGATGGCATTACTGTATGCCTGTCGCTCTTGTTATTGTCATGTAAAATAAAAGCGCTTGATATTCGCTCCTCCCCTAAGTAGTTTCAGCTGTATGTGGTTGTTGGAAAAAAGCTGAAACTGCAACCCGATACTCTAGTGAGTTTCCCCCCTCCCTCATTGTCTCTGCTCCTCAGTCTGTGCAGGGTAACAAGTAGCTTGTGCCGTATGTGATTGTCTAGGCAGGACCAAAAGAGGATCTCGCTTTAGAGACCGCGTTATAGTTTGTAGGGATAATAGGACTATGGTGGCACTTTGGAAAAGGACGGACACATCGTTTTCGGCGCTTCTTTTATTTCTCGGGATACTTTTCTGAAGCTGGTAAATCACAAAAATAATGCAAGCTATGGATCCGATAACTAAGTGGTCACCGAAGCAAGTCGTTGACTGGATGAAAGGTATGAGTTCTGGAAAGTTTTTGTGTCCACTGAATAACGACAAACTCAAAATTGTGAAGTCTGTGAACCGCTCGATGGTTTGATCGTTTTGCGTCTAGCTGCTGTGTTTAAGCGACTTTCACGTAAACTTGAGTTTTCCCTACCGATTTACCATCAATGATCATCATCATTATTATTATTACTGTTCAGATATAATTTCCGCAAATATCATTTGATGTCAGTGCTGTTGTACCCTTTTAAAATGCGCTTTGCTTTCTACGTTCTCGGCCCTTTGATCTCCCCCAGTTGGCAGTAATTTGTGTTTCACGCTTGAGACGGCGTTCCCACGGCTGGGTAATGTTTAATGGGTAATCCTCGGTCGTTTCAACTTCAAAAAGTAGCTCAGGAATGTATCGGTATACTTCATATATAAGGTGTCGCGTGTAAATCAGGCATGAAAAAAGTAACTGTTACTCCGGTGTTTTGCTGAGATCTGACAACGCATAGTTGTAGCTTATCTGGTAGTATGTGTGTTAAGTGTTTTAAACAAACTCTAATGAAATATTTAGGAGGCAATTCTATGGCCGAAAATCGTATATCAAGTTGATATTACAGAATATACTCTTGGATGTTGCTTTTCATGTTGCAGCAAGTGCGGATGATCTAACGACCTGCTTTTCAAATGGAGTATTCAGGTTCCCTTAGATTACGCAAAATAAAAAATCAGAGCGAAAAGTCATCGGTCCAATTTCACCTGTAAAGGTATCGTCTGTTATTGACAAAACCGGTATTTCCAGAACCCACAATAGGGTGTCACTCTTCCTTCCACTAACAGCCTATCTGATTGAAACAGACGTCAAAGCTTGTCTCCGTGATCCTGTCACGTCGTTTAAACCAAAATTGCACATTTCACCAAAGCTGTCCCGTTGATTACTACTTCAAATTTGCAATAAAATGCAATTATTTCAGTCCAATAACAGGAACTAATTATATTCGTGTCTTTTTCCTTCCCAAGAAATACGTGAGGACTTTTCAACATTCATAACAAATCTGTAGTTTAGAATGCAACGATGCCTCCAAGTTGTAATTAACACGTGTAGAGCCAATCAGATGGATGTTAAACGGCTCAGTTATACACACACACAGGCATTAGCCTATTTGTGAAAGTGTGCTAAAACTGCGTAGCAATATGGTCTTCCCGTTATAATCCCATTGTTTAATGCTCTTCGGAGTGACTCACTAATAGGTCTGTACGCACAGAGGCTGAGCTGCCCGTCATCACTGGCTTGCATTCTCTGCCCTGCCACCAACAGCCAGCTACTGGGTCATATGTTGACCTGGGGTTAAGTCCATAAACGCCCGATGGACAATCGACCGCTGTGTCTTACAGGGTTGCAGTATGTGCTCCTTCACTCGTCGTAGTTGAGCCGGGGCTCGTTGTCTAGAGTCCCTAGGCTAATGATTAACACCCAGACCCTTTACTGGGCCGCTCTTTTCAGCGTGAAGAATGGCACCGGTCTTTATTCTCGCGCGGTCGGGATGAGTTGCAGCAGGACCACCGCGAGGGACCCGGTGTTCTGTCGAGTTGAGTTACTTTGTCGAGTTAGGCTGCCGTAGTGCTAGTCTAACCCTAGCCTTAATCCTTACCCTAACCCCCTAAAAACCTTACCTTACCTCTAATCCTAAAACGGTGAAACTGCACATGCGCAGAAAGACTCAATCGCACGTGTCGATAGGTAGCTCAACTCGTCAGAACACCGGATTTCCCCGTGAACTGTGCTGAGCAGCAAAAAAAGCTCATTGGGTTTGTCTTCATATACAGACTGCGGAGTGCATTTTAAATGACAACTGAATGTCCTTATGGTTTGTGCAATAGACGTACCAATAACCCCCTGCCGTTTCCCAAACTTTAACACAATACTCACAGAGCCTTACCCTCTCTTGTCCGGATCTGAGTGGTATGATATGTGATGTCATGCGTCATCATTAGTCTGTCCCCTCGGGGATGCCTTAAGGTCTAGCGTACAGAAGGTAACTTTCACAGACGTCGGCCTGCTTTACATAATTGATTGTAAAGAGCTGTTGTCATTTAATCGAAGCCGCATCTCCCCAAATCGGGCTTTGAATGCGCGGTAATATGCTCACTGCTCTATGTCGATGCTATGAAAGGAATGTTTAGACTAAAACTCGGCCGCATACTTTCACGCTTACAGATACCGTCTCCCCCCACCCCCACTTGTCCAACGCTATAACGTTCTGCCAAATAGTTTCCATTCCTTTCCAAGTTCACTGATGTTTTAAACATGTCATTTTACCATTCTGTTTCAGATGTTTTTACTTTGAAATGAGTCTCTTGCCATATTAGTTGAAGTCACACAGGTCTGGAGCAGGGCACACGCACCTTTCATATCTAGGGGCAATTTGGTTACTCCACTTCAGCAGGTTTCTGGGGAGACACTGAAGGAAATCCCACAACAACATGTGCAAACACCACACGCATGGGACTGTGTGGCACAGAACCATGACCCCCCAGCATATGAGGCAATATATTTTAAAACTATTTGTTTTATTGTATGGCTTTAGAGTATTTAGCTTCTTTTTGTAAATTTTAGTTAAATCTATGTGACAAGTAATCTAAAACCTTTTGGGCATAGGTTTTGGAGTGCAATATAGAAAATTTAAGTTTACCAGTAATCAGTGGGGAAATGAACATATCGGCCCAGATATGCGACGTCAGTTAACCGCGTGAAAGGCAGCGATTTGGTGCTGTCTGTCTGACGAGGCAGCTCAGTGGCGGTTACTGGCTGGGTCTTTCGGCGTAACCGGCTCAGTGGGTGTGGCGAGTTTGTTTTCCCCCTGCTGGGTGTGATGGAGCATCGCGGGAGCTTAATCTGGAGAGACCAAGCCAGGTGTTTTGGTTCTTATCGATCTGACTGTGATCAGTTGGTGATAAGTGGGGCATCAAAGAAATCCCCCTTGTTCCTTGTAAATGGCCCCTTGTTAACTTTGAGTCACAGGAATGCTACTGCAGGCCTTCTTTTGTGATTTGTGCATTTCCTTGGGTGAAATTCCTGTTTTCATCCGCTCTGACCTGAAAGCAGGGTGGCTGTAGGCTTGTTTTGAGGAAACAGGTATGCAGATTTTTCTCAAATCCTTCAACGGACACTGAAACCGCAAAAACAGAATCTGAAGTTTCTGCAGTTTCTCTCTGTTTCAGATGTAAAAAGTTACGCTATGGTTTTGAGCCGCTGCAAAACTGTCACTTTTGGTTTTGCCGGTAATGCGGCCGCCCAGGGCCCCTCGGACCGGGGCATGGATGGTGGTACCTTTCTGCACCTGGACAAGAGTATCTTGGTAGAGAGGAATATCCAGCTAATTTCTCCAGAACCGTGACTGTTGACTTGGGCCCAAAACACAGTAACTATATTTTCCTGTTTTGTTTTTAATATGTTCACTGTGCTGTTAATTGAGTCCAGAAGATGTGCCTTGGGTCAGAGTTCCTACCCTGTCCTATTGTTACAGCTCTGCAATGTTTTTCGCTTGAATCAACGTTCACTGTGAAAGCCTGAGAAGGGCAAGCGGGGGCTGGGGGTGGCTTGCTTTCTATTCAAATTGTGATATGCATTGCAAATTCAAATGGCCTTATCTACCCAGCCATGGCACCCTGCTTGAAAACCTGTACTTTGAGTCAACCTTAGCTTCAGCACCAACGTTCTAGTCCTAGACCTTTAGTAATCTGTCCAAGCAGCCAGAACGGCCCATGGTAAAGCTGAGAATAACGGAGGACGAACCGGTTACATCTGCTCTGTCGTGAAAACGTCACAAAGCTGTCATTAGCATGATTTATTTCCTCACCTAACCAGAAGACCTGGGTCCACCCTAATGATGGGCTGTTGACAGTGTCTGAAATGTTAGCTAGGCCCGAGTGTTCTGTTCTGTTGGGTTTGGACCTATTTCTGCTGAGATCAGCATGTCACTTTTGCTCTTTTTGTACGAAAACAGAAGCATCTACTGGTGATCTGTTTTACACTCTCTACTGTATCTTTGCACCACCTGCTGAGCAGATGCCCACAAATCTGACCCCAAGTCGGACACCGAAGGAGCCCTCTGTCCCCCCTCCATCTGCCGCCTTGGAGCAGCTCCGGTAGATTTGATGCCCTCTTTTGGTCAGCCTGTGACCCCAACCAGGCTAATGGCTGCTCAAGCCCCAGTGACCAGTAACTATGAGAGGAATGCTGTTGATTTTTCTCAGTTGCTATTCTAAGTCTCTCCCTTTTGGGAGGAATCTGCTGATAATAGTTCTTGGTGATCCGTGTAAGCACATCGGCTGAATCGGTGGCGTTAGTTGGACGCTGTACCTATTAAAGCTAAACGCATCTTTCTGTAGCCAGACAAACTGCTGCTCCTGTCACCGCCACTAATCACTGACTGCTGATCTTATCTGGCTTTCTTCTCCCAAGCCCCGAAACTTTGCCCGTTCTTTACATTGCTCATGACCGGCCTGCTGAAACGCTTTTGGTTAATCATTAGGAAAAGAGTTTATCTGAAGGCAAAGATGCTAAACTGGGCACCATATTAATAAACGGTCCGTTTAGGCTGTTAACGTTCCGCCAGGTGTAGTCTGACTATTAGAGATCGACATTCACAGATTAACACCTGCCACTGCCTATTCTGTGAAGCCACCAAAACATGTGTTCGTGACATTGCATGCTGAACATGCGCGCTGACTTCCTCAAATGCAGCCTTGAGTGCGATTCCGAAGGCTTTCGGCTGTGACGCCTGTCCCTCCTTTTTCCTGTTGGAGTGCTGATGTGCGGAGTAGCTGCGGATCACATTCGGCTCGCTTCCCATGTGCCTTCTGCTGACTGACCTCTGCTTCCTCCCATCTATGTTGTCCAATATCCCTGCACGTCTTCTCAGTCGCGGCTGTGGTGGCTGTAATGGTCTTTCTGGTTCCTGTCGAGTGGGATTGTGGGAGGCAAGGGACAGGGGCACCAGGCGTTTGAAGGGAACGCCCCCCCCAGCTGACCCAACTGACTCTAATTATTTCATGGACCTTTGTGACACTGACCTGTGACAGAAATGAACGAAACTCCCCGTGAAAAAGCACCGAAAGTTCCTGAGGGAAATACCTTGTGCCACGGCTGGTTGGTGTGTCATTTTGGTGTGGCCTCCTTGGCGTGTTTGATATACCTGGGTCGTACAGAACCGGTTACTTTTTGTTAATTTATGTAAATTTCCCCAGAACCTTTTTGCCAGATTTTGTTTAAGACGAGAACAGGAAGTCTGTCGGAATGGCAGATACGTCAGACTGAGTCACTGCGCTGGCGGTTTTGCCCTGGATTGTGTAACTGACAGGAGTGGCATTCTGGAATTTCATGGAATATTATCTAATTCATTGCAAAAAAGAATTTGAATACAGTGTCATGTTTTCCTCTTTTCAGTTCTGTGTTTTTTTGTATAAAGTGCACATAAAAGCAGAGTCTCTGTGTCGGCTTAGACCGTTGAAGACAGATGACCAACCTGTGGCCTCTGTTTACTGATGCCTGGTATGTAAACCTTAAAGGTGTCACTCCTATGCTGCCTGCTGAAATAAACCTCCAGTCCCTCCTTGTGCCTTTTAGCAGTGGTCGTGAAAACCAGCCTGGCGTGATTCAGACTTTCTATTTATTTATTTATTTTTGTTTGTTTGTTTGTTTGTTTGTTTTTTACTTTTGTTCATTTTTTTGCAAATTCCAGTTCCCAGAGTGGAAAAAATACACCCTTTTATGTGCGTTCTTAACCCAGCTGTGCACCAAAAATATTCCCAGTTCCCGGCATGATTCATGCCCTGCTGGGATTAGCTCGGCTTGCCTGCTGAGGGTCATGTGTACCAGTGCTGTCATGCCTTCTCACGCTGCCACTCACAAGGAACATTACCTGACATCCTGCACGTGTGTGTGTGTGTGTGTGTGTGTGTGTGTTAACCTCCTCCCCACACTTTGTTGCACTTCAATACAAGCTGTGCAAATTTTTTTTTGTGTGCTTTAAATAATTTACCCATGATATTTTGACTGGAAACAATGTCATACACCTTGGGGTATTGAATTTTTGTTCTCCTTATGAAGCATATCTGCCAGCAATTAGGTTGATCATTTACACACAGTGACTGTGTGTAAAATCCAAAATTAATCAGGAGAAATGGTTAATCCAGATGGGCACAGTAGGCAAAGGGGTGGAAAAGCAGCGAAAGCTGGGAAATCAAGAGTGCTGGCAGGTCTGATTTCAAGAGCCGTCAAGTCAGCATTGACACTGCAGCTATCCGATTGTCATCTAACTTCGATGCATCCTCGGAAATCAATTAATGAATAGATGGCACTTTTTTTACTTAACTTGACTCCTCTAACTTGTGAGCATTGTGGTTGGAACCTGGAAGTGAACTTGCTTTCATGTGGGGACTCCTCAATTAGTAAGCCTTGTCTCTATGGCTACCTGAATGCCCCCTGTGTACCCGCCCCCCCCTGTCTCGTAGAGCCCTGCTTCATGCCTTTATCACTGGCAGCCAGCACATAAGGAAGGGTTAACATTTATAACTTGGATGCCAAAACAGGATAATCGTGTGCCTGCCTATAGGACTGCAGGGGTAGGGCAAGGGGGCCCAGCGATCTGGCCGTTTGTCACAAGATGGCTGCATTCGTAGTCTGATCAGCCCGGGGAAATTCTCCATTAAGCAACTTGCCGGGTGGCCTCTCCGCGTGCTGGAAAAGCAGTGCACATGAGATTGTTGCCCTGGAGTTGCAAAATTAATTCCCGTATTGCAGTTAATTCCCATGGAAAGTTGCCAACTTGGAATATTTCTAAAATTCCAAAGCTTAACTTCCCATGGAATGGAAAGTTTCTGGAAATTTTCCACCACTTTGCAACCCTAGACAGATGTGATCAAGATTTCCTACTCTTCCACCACCCCGCAGTGCTAAGGGCTTCAGAGGTTTACCTTCTGAAATCCTTAGAAACCTACCTTCTGAAACCAGTATTAGTAAGACGGGCATGGCTGGATCCAGCATGTGTAGCCGCCAGGGATCAGGCCTTTACAGCCTCTCGCAAATGAGCGACGGTTACCCAGTCCCCTGCACCCGATCACACATCTTTTGCTATCCCAACTCTCTCGTTGATTTCTGAGAAATCATTCACAGGAGTCTGAAAAACGAGCATTTTGTGGTGCTTTCAAGTATTAGGAAAGCACCAGCAGCCATAGTGTGAAAGGGAATGCATCAGTCTAATTTATTCAGTTCAATCTCCTGTGTTAAGGCCACATTTATGCTTCATAGGGGGACAGGTATTGAGACGATCTGGCAGTTCAGCCCTCTCTTGCCAGTTCACCACTCAGCCACTATAGACCATCTGTGTGTGGTTATCAATGGATGAAACACCACAGTTGCTCCTACATGCTTGGACCATTGTAGGCAACCATGTGTCTGAGGTATGTGATGTGGTTGATGCTTAATCCTATAATTGTTTAATGGAGGTAGCGACTATGACAATTTACAGTAATTTTGGTTTGGTGCCAAGGTGTGTGGAGACATAGGGTTATTACGTGTCATCCCTGTTTCATAATGTTCTTTTCATGCTGTCAGTTTGCTGTGAAGAAACTTAATTTTGGTTTCAAAGGAGGTGCATTCTGCAGCTTCGGTACAAACCAAAAAGTTGAACTTGGTGACCCAGCGCTCCGCTAAAATTCCCGAATGACTGACGTGTCAGGTACTCGTAATTTTGGGTGAGGCTTTTTCACACGATCTGGTCTGACCTGATCCGAGCGTCGGTGAGGAGCCGCAGCTGCCAGGTGAAACCAAGCCGGTCAGTTCTTCTGGCACGTGAGACACGGCTCCTTCATCACCCTCCCTGTCAGATGGAGGACATCTGCAAGAAAGCATTTCGACACCAAGGAAATGTTTACTGAAAAACAATCCTCAGTGGCAAACAGGAACTCTGTCAGGGTGGTCATTAATAAATGCAGTCAAGTGGAATTATGCAGGTGAGATGTCTGCAGGAGCTACAGGGCCAAAGTAAAACTGGTTATCAATGGAACCAGGACACTACAACACATGGCACTAAAACAAATGAAGAGGATTGTAAATGTTGGGCTGCAAGAGTTTTACAATGAACATTTTAGCTGTTGGTCACAGTGGGGGTGGGTTGCCACCCTTTTGGTATGCACTCGTGATTTTTGCATCAGAAGACCTTATAAAGGTGGTTTCTACATGGTCATTCTAGAATCTTGGAATTCCCTCTATAGAATTTGGAGAACAATGAACATTCCACTAATTCTCAATGGTTTGGCGGGTGGTGGACACAGGCTATTGAAAGGTAGAGCATCGCAAGTATTGTGCACACTGGTTTCCCCGTGCAGTGGGGGTATTGCTGCAGATGGCATTAGCTCCCACTGGGAATGGGGAGGGATTCCCCCCCTGCCATGTGAAACTGTATTTCCCCCCCAACCCCCTTCCTCCTATAGTAGTCACTCTTATAGCTTAAGTTCTTTTTGATATTTTTGAACGGTGTTTGTTTGCAGAGTGCATTCCGGGGCTGGGTGGAGACGTGCTTCTGGATGACCAGAATGAGCAGGATTTCTCACTCTTTCAGGGCAATGGGTGTTGCATCCTGTTGGAACACATGTGTAGGTCTGCTGAAAGCTGAGGCACATCTGCTTCAATGGTGTTCAATGTCTCATAGATTACATCTAGAATTACGACACGAAGCAAGTCTGGAGGTGCTTTTTTTAAATCAAATCATATATGCCTTGCAATAAAACATGCTTAAATCCCAGTACTGTTTTTAAACCTCTATCATAAAGGGATATAGCAGCTGCAACACCTACAAGATGATGACCTTTGCGATTGTGGCTTGTGCATCCATGGCTGATTGTCAGTTTTCTCTTCTCCAAGCATTCTGGATGTTCCTGGTCCCAAATATACACTGCAGTTCCTCTTTGTGAATGTGAGGAAGGAAACCTTTGGTTTTTCAGAAGAATATAACTAAGGGCCAGATATGAAGAAGGTACAGTGGCTCCTATTGGCAGAAATTCAGACAAATATCTTCATGCTGAAGCCTTTAGGTCCTAATTGGTGGCTCTTGACTTGTAAGCTGTTACAAAGGCATTGGGGTCCTGTTCAAAGGGTCCTATTGATTTGCCTGTCTGATTTGGGCCTACCCAAAAGCAGGAGATTGGAGGTACGCAGAGTGGTTACTTTTCCAGTTAGAAATTGTATAGTGGGAGGTGACAGAACTCCATGGGGTAGCAACAGGTGGAAAACATACCTTCCCACCCCCTGCCCTACCCCCACAGAATATCCCACCCACTGAGAAGAGGATCTAACTGTAAAGGTTGGACATAAGGCTTTTTTTTTTTGCTAGCCCCCACATCAATCGTTTCTAAAGCTTCTTAAAGAAACCTTTCTTCTCAGATTACACCAGAAAGGGTTGTTTTTGTATCTATTTGTGGATGTTTGGTACAGCGCCATACAGAAAGGGAACCAAAGCTTGTTGTCTGGAATCAGTGGCTTTTAATAAAGTTTGGAATAACATTTTGAAAAAACATTACATCATAAAGATTATTTGCTGTCTAGCCCACCCTCCTATTTCCAGCAGTTGAACTTGCCAATTTGCTATTTGGGTAACTGTACTTAAGTAGTTAGTAACAGAGCTCCTTGTAAAATACTCCTAGGTGAGATCGCCATTCTCTGAAGTGGTAAACCATGAATCATGGCACCATCTACAATACTGTTATTTTTACCTAACTTTCCACTGCTGTGCTGAAGCTTGTCGCTGCGAGAGGGCCGTGAACGGAGAGGACGTGACGGTGAGTCCGCTGCTCTCTGCTGGATCTGTGAAGCGCTTCAGAGGACAGCAGGGTGCTGAGCGAGGCCATTTATAATGACTTGGGGGGGTTTTACCTTCTGGACAAACCAGAAGGTGGGATTTCAGTGATGGTTGGGAGACCGGCGTCTCAGCGCTGCCCTTTGATCCTACGCTGATGACGAGCTCATACCCACGCAGAAGCCTTTCATCTGAAGTGCCGGAGTCCCCGTTTGACACAAAATCCGGAGACGACCCTCTTGATTGCTGTCATCCACACCCCTCCCATTGTGCTGTCTGACATCTGGGGAGCACTTGTTAATCATTGGGTACCGGCTAGGCCATGGAAGGCATCTTGTGCTTGTGCGTAACATTGAAGGTCTGTCACCCACAATGCAACACGTTCGATGCTTTCGTGAAAAAGAGGCCTACCTATTCCATATTATGCAACAATTAAGAAATAAAAGTGGATAATGTTTCTCAGCTGGTAAAGTCTCGAAGTCTTTTTGCATCTTATTTAGCAGAAGGCAAACAACAAGGCCGGGTTAGATGGCCCCTGGAGCAATGGGAGTGGCGGCGTAAGGGCCTTGCCCAGGGGCCCAACAGTAATATTACTCTACTGACCCTAGGATTCAACCTGGCAACCTTCTGATCACAGGCGCCATGTCCAAACCCACTGAGCCACACGCAATCCCGGTTATAGAACTGGGTATCTTCCTGGAGAATCGCAGGGTACATTCCTTGTATGATAATCTGACAGTATGACCTGTTACTTGGACAGATCAACAGACAAGTCCTGCTACCCCATCTCCTTCCCCTTCTGTTAACATTCTCTCTCTCTCTCTCTCTCTCTCTCTTGCTCTCCGTCTCCCTCCCTGAAGAAAGTCTTTTGCCCCCCCAGTCTGGCTTTTAGTCCAAAGCCCTCTCCTCCTTGCATCTAATAGGTTCTGGCTTCCTCCTTGCCCAGCGGGATCTGTTTAATTAATCCCCGTTACAGGGTCTCCGTAGGGAGCTGCAGTCTGGAAACCTAAAGCTCATCTGCATTCCCTGCCATTAAAGTCCTCCTCAGTAGTAAATGAGACCTACGAGTGAGAGAACCCCCTTGTGACCTGTAACTCTACACTCGAGTTCAGATCTCGTTGGATTTCAGGGCAGAGCATGTGGGTGCAATTTGATTTCTCAGCTTAAGTGATTATACCTGGTTCAAAGGTACAGCAGCATATTCCATTGCGGGGATCTGAATAGGCAGTCCTTTAGATCACCGGCCATTTTAACCACAGTGCCTCATGTTGCCGGGATGAAGGTCTCGCTGGCAGTCGAGCTCTGTTTTTGGACACGGTCGCTGAAAATCTGTCCCAACATTCAACGGTCAGTGAGATGTTGATTCCAGACTTGTGGTCCAACACTCGTAATGGATAGCCACAGAGAGACTAAACATATATTCCAAGTACAAACCTTTATTATACATTATGGGGGTGTACCTCCTGGTGAATTGTGCCATTTCAACATAACTAGAATTCCCCACAAAAAACTTCAAAGATTTTTGCAGTGGTGTGTTTTCTTTGGGTTGAATTTAGGTCGCTGCCCTGTCACTTTTAACTGTTTTTTTTGGACCTTCTACCCTCATCGGTCCTTGGAATTCTGAGCAGAAGTATGCAAGCTGTTTTGACGGCGGCTGACCTTTAGTCATCCTGGGTCTTACCAGGTTCCTTGTCTTGCAAGTGAACATATTAGACACGTTGGAGATACGGTCCACATCCAGCAGCTGTCTCGAATTAACGTCTCCGATGTGAAAACAAATAAACCCCAGGCAGCTCTCCATGTGAGGTTGTAAAGTGGGACACTTCCCCCCCCCCCCCCCATTATCCTCATAGGTGGGAAACTGCTGCTTTTTGCTTTCCTGCTTTTTGTGGCACCCGCTGCCCTTTCACAGCCCCGGAACAGTAGATTAGCGCCCTCCACCTGCATGATGAATGTCGGTCACGCTGCAGTTGACGGACACATGAGCAGCAGCACTGGAACACTGCAGAGGATGAAAGGGCAAAAATCCAGGCATTCTCCAACATTTCATTTGAACCCCAAAAACAATAATGGAATTCTATAGTGTGCAGGGTTCTGGTCCTGGGGGGTCAGTCTGCAACACAGACTGACCACCCAGGCCAAGAATTAGGCAGGTCTGCTTTATCGTGATGTTTGGGTTCAGTCGGACTTCCCCAAAATTTTGAAGCGCTGCCTTAACGTTACCTAGTAGGAAACTATCGGTCGTGCAGTTAGCTGTAGTCGTTCACTGCAGAGCTTGGCTCTCCTGTCTGTTCTCGATCAGTGTAGGATCTCTCCAAGATCTGGGTGTCTTAAGTTTAATAGTTTCACGGTCGCATCCCATGCTGTCATCCCTTGGTGGAAAAACTTGTAGAAATGGTCAAATGTGTGCTTAATGTTTTCTTGGCTGCACTTTTATGGATGCAAGGCACATTACGCATGTGGTGCTTGTGATCTCACTCGTACTCTCCTCAACATTTTTATCTTAAGAAGCAGGAATTAGATGGAGATATGATCTGGACAATGCTGTAATGCATTGTTTCCCAATCCAGTCCTCGGGGACCCACAGATGGGCAAGGTTTTTGCTTCCTGCCAGGCAGTCCACATTTTTGCTCCCTCCCAATTTGCACAAACGTGCACTGTCTGCCGGTCCCTGAGGACTGGGTTGGGAATTACTGCTGTATCGTAATAAAAACAAGGGTTTTAGGTATTGGGTGCCAAAGGTTTGTTGTTGTTGTTGTTGTTGTTGTTGTTGTTTGACTAACCCAGCCACGTTCCAACCCCTTTAGCCAGACTGTTGCCTTGACGCAGGCTTTTGTCTGACCGTGTTTTCTTTGACTCCGCCTCCACAGGCTTGGATGACAGCCTCCAGCAATACGTCTACAAGTTCGAACAGGAAAAGATCAATGGCGAACAGCTGCTGAAGATCTCGCACCAGGACCTGGAAGAGCTGGGCGTCACCCGGATCGGACACCAAGAGTTGGTGCTGGAAGCTGTGGACCTCCTCTGTGCCCTGGTCAGTGCTAGGATCACAGCCTCTAACCCAATGTGTTTTCATTTCAATCAGTTTGGCCAGGGCTCGTGTCCACCGCACCAACTAGTGTGAATCCGAGTCGTGGCATCTCCAGTTTCTCCTGAGGAACTCCCTGTCTAACCATGGTGATTGCTCCTGGCCATCACTGTCCTTTGGCTGCCATAGTGCATTTCTCAAGACCATTTGTGGGCCAGGAAAGGCGCTCATTCTTTGTTTGCAGTGTCTGCTCAGAATTCTCAGCATTCCGTCCCATGCTTCCCGCTTAGTGGTGAGCGACGGTCCCTGGTCTCATTGCCAAGACGTAATGTTTTGTGTGTTGGCGTTCAGGTATTGATTGAAAAACCCTTTCTTCATCAAAACAATCAAAATTATCGGATCCCCCCCACACCCCCCATTTCCACATCCTGGTTTGGACAAAGTCCCTTCTCCAGAGCGGAGTTGACTCCAGGTCCGTTTTCTGTGTCTGGCAAATGTTCGGTGCCAAGCGTGACGCAGATAAGACGTGTAGCTCTGGGCTGTGGTGTCATGAGTTACTGGGACGCTCCGCACAACCCGGCTCACAGGATATGGAGTCGTCATGCTAGCATGGTCTATAAAGAGGCTTTCCTTTTTGAACTGCTAGGTCTAGGTCTACAAGAATGATTTAGATCCCATACTTTTCACCTACGCATTTATTGTTAATTGCTAATAATATCATTGGGTACTGTTACCATGGGAACCAAGTGAACCCTGGAGCTAAATTGGCAACCAGGATATTTATGTGTTTAATATGTTGTTACCATGGACTGCAGGTCAAACAAGGGTGTGAACCTGGATGTGAAGTAATGCGCATTCTTTGCGACTCAGTTTACCTCGTATCTATTGTACAAACAAAGCAGGCCCATGGGCAGAATTTCAGCGGATTCTGAGGGTCAGAAGGGAAAGTACATCGCGTTTCAGTTTGGGTCACGTGTAAAGGAGGCCCGTTGGACAAAATACCGTCCCAACTTTTGGACCATCGTGTGACCGTGGACAGGATTCCTTTGTCCCCTACCCCCACAGCTCAATTACTCGGCCATATAAGGTGCATTGTTCATTGTCCCAGTCCGGATGGACAGGGAATGTGAAGTGATTCCTGCTCTGGAAATATTCACAACATCCCTGATTACACCACTTTCTATAAATTATTGATTGGGGGCTTTCTAAAGAAAAGATTTCCTTCGAGGTCCGCGAATAAGTCAATGCTTTGTTTTGCGCATAAAGTCATTGATACGGATGTCCTGAGGCCCCCCCCCCCCACATTATTTGGCCTGCTGATGTAACGACTATTAAGGGACTGAGGATTTCCTTCCTCATGGCTCCCTCCCGACCAACACAGGGGGTGGGGGACTCTGTATGTGAAGCATATTGTTGCAACCAGCACATTTGGAAGCTTAATGACTGTTAGCTGTGGGGACTTGGCATACACAAGCAGCACCTATCCTATGTCCCCGTCACCAGGGTAGTATACAGGGGAGGACAGCTGACTGGCTCCCGGAGTGCTCCCTTCCCTGTCACTCACTTAGCCAAAGCATACGATTGGCTAATAATATGGTTGGCCCTTCTTATGCTGCCGCCTCCATGGGCGTAAATCACGGGGGGGACGGAGGGGACATGTCCCCCCCCATCCGAGGGTTGTCCCCCCCAAAAAAAATAT